>OX457037.1:72295828-72650828 GCA_949752735.1 Lumbricus terrestris
ATCTGTTAACCTTATTCATTTCTACTCCACTGATGATTGCCATGTGGAGGTAGCGACCTGCAATCCTAGTGCACGACATTTACATCATTCGTTTGCTCGAGAGCTTAACTGTCGTCCTTATGCTTGAAAAACCTCATTCGCAAATACAATAAGGTTGCATATTTGTAGATTTTAGTATTTCAGAGCAATATAAGGTTATTAAGCAATACATAAGCACGCTAGTGGGATCAAAGTGTGGACCTCCGAAAATTTCAAACTCATAGGCCTATATGTCGCACGTATAATTTGTGACAACTTACACATATTATATGTGAGCTTTGAGCGGCCTCTAAATATTTTCAAAATGTCCAGAAATTTGGCAGGTACTATCATAGGACCATAAGGAAACTTTTTGGAGGGACTGCATTTCAAGTTTCAAGAAAAATATTTTTCCTGTGCAATCGTGGGACACCCTAATGTATGTATGTATGTATGTATGTATGCATGTATGTATGTATGTATGTATGTATATGTATGTATGTATGCATGTTTGCATGTATGTATGTATGTATGTATGTATGTATGTATGTATGTATGTATGTATGTATGTATGTATGTATGTATGTATGTATGTATGTATGTATGTATGTATGTAAAACTATGTATGTATGTATGTAAGTATGTATGAATGTATGTATGTATGTATGTATGTATGTATGTATGTATGCATGTATGTATGCATGTATGTATGTAGTATGTATGTATGCATGTATGTATGCATGAATGTATGTATGTATGTATGTATGTAATCGTATGTATGTATAATGTATGTATGTATGTATGTATGTATGTATGTATGTATGTATGTATGTATGTAAAACTATGTATGTATGTATGTAAGTATGTATGTATGTATGTATGTATGTATGTATGTATGTATGTATGCATGTATGTATGCATGTATGTATGTAGTATGTATGTATGCATGTATGTATGCATGAATGTATGTATGTATGTATGTATGTAATCGTATGTATGTATAATGTATGTATGTATGTATGTATGTATGTATGTATGTATGTATGTATGTATGTATGTATGTATGTATGTATGTAAGTATGTAAGTATGTATGTATGTATGTATGTATGTATGTATGTATGTAAGTATGTATGTATGTATGTATGTATGTATGTATGTATGTATGTATGTATGTATGCATGTATGTATGCATGTATGTATGTAGTATGTATGTATGCATGTATGTATGCATGAATGTATGTATGTATGTATGTAATCGTATGTATGTATAATGTATGTATGTATGTATGTATGTATGTATGTATGTATGTATGTATGTAAGTATGTAAGTATGTATGTATGTATGTATGTATGTATGTATGTATGTATGTATGTATGTATGTATGTATGTATGTATGTATGTATGCATGTATGCATGTATGTATGCATGTATTCATGTATGTATGTATGCATGTATGTATGTATGTATGTATGTATGTATGTATGTATGCATTAGGGTGGTCGTTAAAATGAAAGTTTGAATTGATTGTTCTCCAAGGCGCCATTTGGTTCCATTCTCCCCAGAAACATCACACAAAAAGTTGTAAGAGAAAATATTAATATTTAGGACTAGCACAACGCCGTCAAAGTTTTACCCTTATAATAGCAAGTCTTCTAATGCTCAAAAGTAGATGTATGGTTGCAATCAACCAGAAATCTTCAAACTAGGAATCAATTCAACTACTTGTAGTTGGTCCACACTTAAACATAATGATGCTACTGTTATCATAATCATAATCATCAATTTATATAGCGCCACTTCAAGAGAAATTTCTCAAAGGCAATAAAACCTGTATAACACACCGCATCACAGATAACATCTATTATATCTTATATCTTTACAAATGCTACCTGTTTTGCCTTGTTGTCTTGATTGATAATAATAGCTCATTGCTCTTAGACTGTTACAGCAAGGGAACAGTAATAGTATACAATTATAGGGATAAATATAAAAAAGTTGTGGTTTCATCTGTGTCCTACGTAATTAATCTATTCTGCAAAATCGCCAACATTTTTAATGAGGTCTGATTTCTCAGAAATCTTTTTTTTCTACCGTCATTGTTCATGGGGTTACTTGGTACAAGGAACTGATGTAGTATTAATTAAAAGAAGCTACCCATTTTAGATGCGAAGTTTTATCCCAGATTTGGGCTAATATGTCTTCAACCCGGGGCATTATTGCCCTGTCTCACAATTCAAATTGCATTTGGTGCTTGAATGGGTTTGAGCTATGGTGTAGTTTTCACGATACACTTCCCTCAAAGTGAAATATCTGGCATGTTGCCCAAAGAAGGTGTTCAATGTTCATCTGCCACCAAGAGTGCAGCAATGGGTGTTGTCTTGAGGATACTATACTTATTCCCTTGGATTGGTTGGTCGTCTGAGATGTCCTGGTTGGTGGACACTGCAATTTCAGCTGGATCCATTGCTGAGGATGATGTAGAGATTTTGAGTAGCACATAGCTTATGGTGTAGTTTTCACGATACACTTCCCTCAAAGTGAAATCTCTGGCATGTTGCCCAAAGAAGGTGTTCATCTGCCACCAAGAGTGTAGCAATGGGTGTTGTCTTGAGGGTACTATACTTATTCCCTTGGATTGGTTGGTCGTCTGAGATGTCCTGGTTGGTGGACACTGCAATTTCAGCTGGATCCATTGCTGAGGATGATGTAGAGATTTTGAGTAGCACATAGCTTATGTGTTTGACATCATCGCCTTTCATGCAAATTTATAATAGGTAGGGCAGTGTAATTTCTGTCCACTCTTTACAGCACTTTCTGTGGCAATTGTTTGACTCTGTGTTCATTCTTTCAACTCCAGAAGTATACTTTTAATGGGATAAATTCTATATTATGAAATGTGACAATGTGAGTAGGCTTCACCAGGCACTCAATAAATTATTATGATGCTCTCTTTAGAAGTTGTTTAAAAGCTGCTCTTTGACTCCTGTGTGGTAATAAGTAATTTCATAGATCTATAAAAATTATGATCTCAATCATTTCAACATCTATTTTAATTCATTTCTTTACAGCAGCTCTTGATAAATTTTATCTATGATGCGCTTTGTCATTCTGCTCTGATTGCCACAATAAACGAAATGTAGGCCTATCATCAGTATTTTTTCTCGATTTCAACTATTACTGAGGTCTTTGTCCGTGTTATATCAGAATTTGTGTTAAAGTTAAGCATGTAGCCTAATAAAGAGCGTTTAGTGTAACAAAGGATTCCTGTAGATAGAAGTCAGACCTACGAAAAGAACATAGCAATGTGTTGGCTTACTAGTATAGGTTTATGGTCATCGATCTCAGGGACTCACCCGTCAAATACTATTGTGATGTTCAATTGTTCATAGACATTATATAATAAACCATTACCATTATTGTAGAAGTTAGGCATACTTGTCAGTTGTGCTTGAGTAAAAGAATGTAGTCTTTCTGCTAAAACTAGTCACAGGTAAAAAAATGTGACTAAATTATCCTTATACTCATAAAGACGATGATATTTCGTAAAATCCAAAACTTCAAACACGTTGTGCTAGTCCTAAATATTTTTCAATCGGCATAATTTTTGGGCTACACCAGTCTTTTACCAAGTGGCACCAAATGGTGGGTTGGAGAAAGAATGAAACTGATGTTGAAAATTTTCCATTACAGATGCAACCACCCTAGTATGCATGTATGTATGTATGTATGTATATGTATGTATGTATGTATGCATGTTTGTATGTGTGTATGTATGTTTGTTTTTATGTATTTGTGTATGTGTGTATGTATGTATGTATGTATGTATGTATGTATGTATGTATGCATGCATGCATGTATGGATGTATGTATGTATGTAAGAAATTATCTTACAACAATGTTCATGTACCTGACATTCCCACAGTTCCACTTCTGGAACAAACATATTTTGTGCAAATTTCTATGGAAAAAAATAATTAAATTTCACAGAATATTTTTCCTCTTCATTTTGTCACTAAAGCAATAGTGTAAAAGAAAAAAAATTCGAAAAAAAATTCGGGCTAAAATGGGTTAAAAATGAACTGATGTAAAGAAGAATAAACCAAGGGAGTCGTTGGTTTAGTGCATGAGCGGAGTTTATCAGGTGGCTAGCGGGGGGGGGGCTAAGCCGCACCAAGAAGTCTCAGCGACATTTTTTACTGTGTAGAACTGTAGATGGTATCTTTTCCGGGTTCAGCTCCCCCCCAAAAACTTTATGTAAACGACTAAAAATTCGTCAACTTTGAAAATGCCGTAATTTTCACGAGATTTGAACTTGACAAAAAAGGTCATCAACTTTTTGACCGGGAAAATGCAAAAAAATATTGTCGATGCCACTCGTTGTGGACCAAGCATTTTCAGCCCCCAAAACACGGAAACCAAACGCCGCCCATGGTTTAGAGTTTAGCAGTTTTTGTTTGTTCAGAACGGTCGAAATAGCTTAAAACATTGAAAAGAATGGTTTGTTTGTGATTGTCCGACAGTCACAGGACAGATGGAAACGTACCGTACCACTACCGACAATACCGTATAAACAATCTACGATTTTTTAGGCGTTTCCTATAATGATGCACCTGGCTTCCGAATAGCAAGTAGGCATAGACCCAATGCGCTATAACGACATAATTATGCAAAACAGCATTAGCATAATTATATAAAATAACAAGGCATGCACGTAATAATGTTATTTTAAGCACAAATGATCGAAAGCTGTCCAAGAATCTACATGTCAATTATAAAATAGACAACAAAGCATATACAAAATTTCTCAATTGTACTGGATAACTCGTTTAAGCGAACTCTTTAGTAGACCACAAAACAATATGCAAGTAGGGTCGCTTGGCAACCCATTCCAGAGTGAAGGACCCAAATATTTAGTTGAGACTGCTTGATTCAAATATGTAGTAATATATCCTTCAATGCCTGTGACTTTTGGTTGCCTAATCCCATGAATGTCTGATATTTTGTTAGAGCGGGTGAGTGTTTCTTTTGGTTGGTCTGGTGCATTTAAACAATGGATGGATTCTTTTCTTCATGAGCATTCTCTCTGTGTGGTCCATGGTTCTTCTAGGTCATCACGGGTGCTTGTACTATATGGTCTACCCCAGGGTTCAGTCCTTGATCCCATACTTTATGTTATCTACACCTCAGGTCTTGCCACACTCCTAACTGCTCATGCGGTTTCGGGTCAGCAGTATGCTGATGACGTCCAGGTTTACACCCATTGCCTCCCTTCTAATGCTGTCGAAGCGGTTCGGATAATGAACGGGACTTTGGATGCTCTAGAAGTATGGATGTCATCCAATTGACTACGCTTGAACCCATCTAAGACACAATTTACTGGCTGTGTCTTTGCAACCACGGTTCATGACCTCGATGTCCAACTTGACAAAGAACTCACCGGTGTGTGTGTGTGTGCCTGCATGCCAATGGTGACTCTTTCAGCTTATTGTGCATTGTTTGCTAACTTGTGTTTTATTTTTGCTCTTAATGACACCTGACATCAAACAGGCCAGCGCAGAGAGCACCTGTGAGTACAATTATTCTTGAAGAGGCGCTACATAAATTATGGAAATGAATGAATAGTATATATTATATAATGCAGAGAAAGCTACTACATGCACTGAGGAGAATGGGAATAGACTGGAGAGACAGAAGATTGATAGGAAATTTATACATGGGGCAGGATGTAAAAATAAGAATCGACGGGGAGTACTCAGAACCAGGAAAGGTGGGCAGAGGAGTAAGACAGGGCTGCCCTCTATCACCTCTTTTATTCAACATATATAATATATAGAAGAACTGGTTAGAGAAGCACTAGATGATCTGGAAGAAGGCATAAAGGTGGGAGGAAGATGGATTAAGGCACTGAGTTTTGAGGACGATCAGGCAATGCTGGCGAGAAGCCAGAGGGGGTTTCAGGAAGTGATGGATAGATTGAACAAAACGTCCAATGAATATGGCATGAGGATTAACATAAAGAAGACAAAAGTAATGAAGATCAGCAAGGGGAGAAGAAAATACAGTCAACATCAAAATAGAAGGAAAGGAGATAGAACAGGTGAAGGAATTTTGCTACCTGGGAAGCTTGATGACTACTGTAACAGACGCTAAATGTCATAAGGAAATCAGAAGAAGGATTGCAATGGGAAAGGAGGCGTTTACGAAAAGAGGAGAACTACTACGAGGAAAGCTAAACAGAAACCTCAAGAAAAGAATGATAAAAACACTGGTGTGGAGTGTGGTGCTGTATGGTTCCGAAACCTGGACCATGAGAAAAGAAGACATAAAGAAAATCGAAGCGTTTGAAATGTGGACATGGAGGAAAATGGAGAAGATCAGCTGGACGGAACACAAAACAAACGAGGAAGTTCTGGAAAGGATTGGAGAGGAAAGAGCAATGATAAAAACAATCAGAGAAAGACAAAAGAAATGGATAGGGCATATGCTAAGAGGAGACAACCTGGTAAAAACGGTGATAGAAGGAAAAATGGAGGGGAAAAGAACACGAGGAAGACCACGACAGATGTTGTTGGACACGATGATGACAAGGATTGGATACCAAAAACTAAAAGCTCTTCTTTCAAACCATTTCTTCTAAATTTCCGTGAAGTCACTTAGCAAGATGACGATCAAGTTTATAAGGAATGTGTCAGATTAATGATTTTGATGTTAAAACACTGAAATTCAAATTTCTAAAAATGAAATAAGAAATTGGCCAAAGTGTCAATGACAGACAAAATGTGACATAATTATGGGGTCTCTGATGACTATTTATTACTTGTTAAGAATGTTTCAGATAATTATTAGAAAAGTTCTTATTCTTTTAGACTTTTTCATAGGTTTTCGTAGACCTAGGTAGTCGAGTTTTATATAGGCCTAGAACTAGGCTATTTGCCTGCGTTGCAGTTAGGTTTTCATGCTATTCTGATGGTAGGCCCCTAAGTGTGATCTTTTCAATAAATGTAGGCAAGTATACTGACATTTTATTGATTTTACTTCAGTTATTTTCAATGTTCAATGTTACCTTACAGTTATATTTGGTACAGATCTTGACCAAAATCGTTCAATTTATCGATTGTCCGACTTTAGCAAAATAAGGTCGAATCAGCAAATTATTGTCCAGGTTTACCAACCAAGGTGTCCAGCTTTACCCGAAAAACCGAAAAGTCAAATTTTGTCAGCTCGCTGTACTTGGCACACTCCTGACTTATCATTGTCGTACTTGCATACCTGCATGGGTGGAGTTTATCAGGGGCTAGGGGGCTAAGCCCCAGTAGGTCGCAACAAAATTCCACGAGATTTTCAACAACCGAAACGAAAAATTGTATATATTTTCACGAGATTTCAAGCGAAGGACTAAAAAGGTCGTCAACTTTTTGCGCCAAAAAGGTCTTAAAGAAATTTGGTAGATGATCAAATATTGTTGCCGCGGCTCGTAAGCCCAAGTTATTTTTAGTCCCCAAAAGAACTGAAACCAAACTCCGCCCATGCATGCCTGTGCTCTGAAACCATGAGTAGGCTAAATAGCATATTATAAGATGGTGACTAATATTAAAAGGCAGACTTTCTGGCCTTTAAGCTGTACTCTCATTAGTAAAGTCTAGTCACTGTCTGTCTAGTTAATTATAGCCTACAATAAGTGATTTTCAACCGCGGTTCCGCGGAACCTAAGGGTTCCGTGTGTGTCGGTTAGGGGTTCCGCGGCCGTTTGATGAAAGTTTTATGGCAAAAACTGAAATCACAAAAAGTAGGCCTAGACATAGGCGCTGACTCTGGGAGGCCCGTGAGTGCTCAGCACCACCAGAAATTGGCCATGCGAGGCCTGCCTATGCATTTGCACCACCAAAAATCAGCCAACAAGATGTACCTTTTATTATAATTATGTCACCCATCTGACCAAAACCAGGCGCAAGTCGGATTTTTGTACATTATGAGTGTCGTATATCGTCTAAAAGAATAAAGTATCTTCTATAAAATGACACAAATCTTGTTACTCTGCCGTGATTCTGTCCAAAGTTATGAGTAAAAGTATGGTTCGACCGTTCAAATTACAATTCTGAGAAAAAATGCATTTAAAGTTTTCTATCACCTTGGAATGCAAGATTCTTTAGAACCATGTTCATAATTTAAAAAAATTGCAACAAATAAACAGATTGCATAATAGGCTAGAAGGAAGTCAGGGTTTTTCTCTGATGCCTAATTAATTTTATTATGTTAGCCACTTGCCGAATATGACTACCGATGGCGGGAAAGTCGAAAATGTCTGGTAAAAGTCATCGAATTATTTGAACAATAAAACCACAAAATTATCAAAAATATCTGTAAAAATAATATTTTTGCAAAATGTTTAGTTCTAATGTGCATAAGACATATTTATTTAGGCTACCATTTCCTGTCAAGAACTAAAAATTGACAAAATTCGTTTTTTCACAGTTTGGTCATTATCACATAAGCGTGTGTTCCGACATACGCCAGTTTTGCTCAGATGGGACACAAATTATCTCTCTGTCGGCATTGATTATCTATGAAAATCATTTTGTCCTTTGCTTATTGTACATGCTAGGCTATATATAATAATCCTCACCGCGCGAGAATCAACTCCCTTCATCACAAAAGCTGGATATTGTTTTGTCTGCCTTAATTAACAAATCAGCCTTGACTAAATTCTATGTGAAAACTATTTGAAAACTATCTTCTACAGTAATAATATTGGCTCACTAAATACTGGCTAATGTAGACATAATTTTGTTTATTTCTTGTGCAAAATTTGAGTATGTTGAGTGTTGACCCAATTAGGGGAGAGTGCTCCAAGATGCCCATGCATGCTAACGAAGATTGTGCTTTTCTTCTGTGCGGATTTCAAGATAAGTACATGTTGACCCAAAGAGTGATCAAATTTTTTAAAAGCAATTGTGAGGAACATTTACTGAAGCGTTAAATCATATCTTTAAACAATGAAATAATGGGAAATTTTTATGAGATAACAGCTTAAAATGTCACTATTTTACAGTGTGTCGATTTTTTCTAAACAACGGTAAAAATGACAGCCTAAGATGCTACCATCGCAGTGTGGCAATTAAACAAATTCGAAAATGGTTAGGAGCACATCCCATCCCCATGCCCTTCGGGCCTTCCCTGCTCAGCGATCGTCCTTTGACCGCGAGTTCGTCCCCTGAAACAGTGAACAAGTCTCCGCCTATGAACAGAGGTAATTTCAATGACTCTCCTATCAAAAAGGCTCAAAGAATTTTTCCGCGAGCACATTCGTCTGGGCACTCACACTCTTCGGGCCAACTCGGCGCCTATGGGCCGCCTAAGCTGTTAGCAGTGTATAGATTCTTTGCCAGCTTCCAGTCACTCTAGCTTAAAATAACATCATTACGCGATGCATTGTTGTCTTCTATAATTATGATATTGCTGCTTTGTATAATCATGTCCTTATAGTTCATTACTTGTTATTCGAAAGGCACGGGCATCATTATGGGAATCAATAAGCTTATAAGCTAATAGATTGTTAATACGGCACAGTACGTTTCCGTCTATCCAGTCGAACAATCACAAACAAAGCATTTTTATAATTGATTTTAAACTATTTGGTTTTAAACTATTTGGACTGTTCTGAACAAACAGAATCAGCTGAACATTAGACGACGGTACGTTTCCATCTATCCAGTCGGACAATAACAAACAAAGCATTTTTATAACTGGTTTTAAACTATTTATAAGACTGTTATGATCAAACAGAATCAGTTGAGCACTAGACGAACGACTTGTTTGGTTTATTCATCTTTTCATGCGTTCATTTTGAAAGCTAGTGGTTAAATTTCTCATCCAGAGGTAGCGGATAAGTATTCGAAATTTTGCAAATGACGGCATAAGCCTTAAGTCTATCTAGCTTTAGAATCTTTAACTGACTGGGTAATAGGCATAATTATAGGTCCATACTCGCTATCTGCTTCTCGGAAAATCACGTAAGATGCGTGGAACAAGAATTAGATGTGTGACAATGTGTTCAGATGACGTAGCGGTCTTTCTGAAAATTTGGCAGGAAAATTTTTGGTAAACACCCCTCTCCACGATATAAAATCCTGGCTACGGCCTTGGAACAAGGCATCACAACTCGCGCCTCTGTGCAGATGTAGGTGTAAAGCAATAACAGTACTGCTAATAATTATTTAGTATTTGCTTCTTTCTTTAGGTGTCTTATGGTGTATCACAGTAATCTTACCATGCCGCGATCAGCTCTCTTCAGCCTCTTTACGCTGTTGGCTGTTCCTGTTGTGTCTCTTCTGCTCGCCTTAACTGTGTCGCTAACGAGCGGTTGTATCGTTCACAACTGTCCGGTTGGAGGTAAACGATCAGAGTTCGAAACACAGACCCTTAGACAGGTGAGCTCAACTAGATCAATGCTAATACTAAATTCATACTCATGAGACCTAGCTTATCTACAGGGCTTTTTTTAACGTGCAGTTCTACACAAAATGTGCAGTTCTAAATGGATTCGTGCAGTTGTAGAAGCACTTCCGTCACGTTCCGTGCAGTTAAAACTAGTAAAATAGGCCATTTTCCTCAGATTTGGAGTAATTTACCATGGAGGACTAGAAAGGAGAGAAGAGGATGTGCAGTTCTAAAAAGTCCTTAAAACAGCCCTACTTATCTATGAACCAATACTAGTTGACCCATATGATCATGGGGCTTTTGTATTGCTTAGTGATAGGGGAAGGTCTCCTATTTTTGCCCACTATATATGTAGTAATAGGCTGCGAAACCTACTGTGGAAGTAATAAATAAGATATAGGGCCTATAGGCCTATCTGAACTTCTGTTTTAGGACATAAAGATTGGCCTAATGAAATTAAATTTCAATTCAATTTTCGATTACTAAAAACTTCAATTTTTAGTGTTAAACTAATTTTGCAGAGGTTTTATATGCATGTTCAGAACATATGCAACACCAATCAAGATTAGGTTTGATTAATATAGATAGTTTTTATGCGAGTTTGTTATTTTTTTAATAGGACTAATACAGTAATACTCTAGAGATGAAGTTGCAATATGACAGTAGAAAGCAGAAAAAGAGTTTTGCATGTGGAATATTATTAAAGCAGGTCAGAAAATTATTACACCAACGTGGGCCTGTAAGCATAATAGCTATTGCTCTGAGGAAGTTGCATATATAGTTGACACAATGGATATATTGTTTACATCAGTGCATCTCATGTGGACCGAGGAATGAGGGTAACTGCGTGGCGGAGAACATCTGCTGTGGTCGCGACATTGGATGTTACATTGGTACAGCGGAGAGCAGGACATGCCTTCGCGAGAGACTCATTGCCAGTCCCTGCCAGGCTAGAGGACAGACGTGCGGTGCCAGAGATAATGGCCACTGTACGGCTTTAGGCATCTGCTGCAACAAAAGTTGGTAAACCTGTTATAACAACGTCATCAGTTTTCTGCTCAACTCTGGGGCGAATTCTGTTGTTTAATACTAAATTTTGACAGTGCTATGCAGCGCTACCGATGTCCTTAATGAAGGGACTGAGCTCTTATACAGCCAGCTTTGGGCTCCTTTTTTGCCGCCTATGCCGTTTATAATATGTGACGCAGAGGTTCGAAACCCGTCGTTTGTCGCTTCCTAGATATTGCGCTAGACGCCGAAATAGGCGAGAGGGGTTAAGAATGCAGTTTATTCTTCAATTCAGTTTATGACTGTGAATTCGCTCTAATTTGCGAAGTAGTGAACCGATTTTGATGCCGTTTGGGTTTAATACTAAATTTTGACAGTGCTATGATTCAGAATATATGCCTCTAATGTCCAGAAAATTTTCAGATTAATAACTTAGTGGATTCAGTAGACTTGGATGACACGAATATTCAGTAACTTTTTATTTTATTTTTTCACTATAAACTATTGAAAGAATCAAACGAGCACAACTTTTGTTAGAAAAAAGATAATTTCATTTTGCTAAATAGTTACTCTAGTGATTAGCATGGTGGGCTGACAATCCAGAGGTGGAACGTTCAGGGCAGAAATTTGGTTGGAGATTTCTGCTACTTCTGTGTTTCTTTGGTAATCAGTTGTAATGAATGCACTGCAGGGCCATACAGATCGTAGCTCAGCCAAGGCCAAAGGAAAGGACGCTGTACACGAATTCGAAAAGTTAACGACAGTCATTATGATTGTTTAAAGAGCTAATAGTAATAGTTGTGTCTTGAGTTTTGACTAAATGCCTGGCAGCCTGCAGTGAGCCGCGCTACAGTGCGTGTGTTTTCTGTGGTGTTGAGAGATTTGAGAATTTGCATAGCCTAATATTGCATTACAATTGGGCTATACATGTCGACTTTGCTAACATTTAGGCTACCGGTAGGACTAATGATCCAAATGTACAGTTGGATTATGGGTTTTTCTATTTTAGATTCCTGTGTGGTGGACAAGACATGTGACAACTGATCGTATTCGCATGTGTCCGCGGAACACCTTGAGGAATATCTTAATCTAATCAGAGGCAGAGATGAAAGGATAGCAAAAGAATAACTTTTATTCGATTAGTGTTAACATTATGTCAGATCGATGCTTAGGCCTCTATATCCTACTTCGTTTTGCTCATTGTAATTAAGACTAATTAGATAAGTCGTATTAATATGTAATCATTTGATGATGATATTGAATATGACATTATAACAGCTGTCTTCATTCATTCATTCATTCATTCATTTCAAGAATTTATATAGCGCCTCTTCAAGAAATCCACTCAGAAGCGCCAGGACAACAGATACTGGACAGCAGAGCTCAAAAAGATAAGTAGGAGCACAGCCAAGGAGACAACGCCAAACCAGTGAAGCAATTCTGTACTTATTCCTTTCTCCGTCAATTTCAATTTTCACATGGCAGTGCATCCAGTTTTGTATGCATAGGAGTAAAAGACGGGAGAGCATTATTGGGCATAGGCATTGTATAGGGCGCCCATCTCTCGATCTCGTCCCATATCCTCTGCAGCAACTGTAACTGTCTCTAGATTAATGTCATGGTCATTGAACTAGGCATAAATGGGCTTCAGGTTTTCCGGAGTTCAGCAGATTTTGGTGCAAATCGATCAAGTGCGGAGACTTGGTCTACAACTTGCGGGGGACGAAGTAAAGACGCGAGATTTTGGGCGGACGAAATTTTCCATCTAGGCTAAAAGTGGTATTTGTAGAGCAAAGAGAGGATTGTCGTATTATATACGGAATTATCCTATAGCAACGTAACATTATACAGCTGATGAGGTAACAATGGTGGCCTTGTCCTAGAAACCTAGAAAATGTCGTCATAATAGTCTAACGCTCTATAGATACAGATTAAGTCATTGTCATAGAAGCAATTCACTTACCACGACGAAGTGACGCAATTACATTTGCATAATAAGGAGAAACCGTCACAGTACGAATTCCACAGAACAAATAGATAATGCATCATCATGCATGTCCAGTAAAATTAGTGACGTAATTATTATAGTGCGTCTGGAATAAAGAAATGTCGTCACAGCATGTCCTTAGCCCAAAACATCAATGTTTCATATGTCTTTCTGCTGTGATTCTGTGGGACTGAGACGTATAGGCCTACGTAACATTTTATGAACAAAAACATTAAGGTCGCCACATTTTTTAATCCGGCACTGTGCTGGTTCCTCAAAACTGCGAACCCGGGTCACCCGGGTGCTGCAGCACCCTTAGCCTTAGCACCCACCTTAATAGGCTCAATGAGTGTCAAATTGAGTCTGATGCACATTATATCTCCTGTGAATTTTAGGCCTAACGGATTGTTATCTTCACCCATTCAGATGGATTTGTATGGCAAGGGGTTACTCAGAATATCTCCCGACTCCAGCGCGCTCCAGCACGGTCAAGACAACAGAAAATGAGAAAGTATCCTGAGAAGCAACCACAATTGGATAGGAAGTTTATTCCAAGACGTATGCCAGTCGTCTGGCCTACCATCGAGAAACCACGGTTGTGCAATGTGATGGTATAGGCTATATATGTACTGGTAGCCCATACTTTGACCGCCCTCTCTCAGCAGAGCGAAGCGAACGACAGAATAGCTTCAAATAATAAGCTTAATAAGATAGCACTCAATCAACTACTCTATTGTAGTGATCAGTTGCCTAAACCAGCATAATGTTTGCTCTAATTATCATCCAAACTGTTGATTCTCTAAATGTCGGTGGTATGAAATTTGTGTTTGAGACCATCATTGACGTATCTCAGATGTCTGAGATTCCCTTACGGTATTGCCTACAGAGGCAACTTGCTGAAAGCCCTCAACAGAGACGAGGGCTGCTTTAGCGTTGCTTCCCATGTGGACATACTCCAAACATATTTATAATTAATTCAACATCCGAGAGATTTTCTCATCTCAGCTGGAAATTTTAAAAGACACAGGGCAGTTGACCGTTAGGCCTAATTTTTATTTCCAACACTGTAGAACAACACGAATAATGCAGTAGGCCTAAATCTAATTCTTAAATTTCAAATCGCTAGAAAACCCCAAAAAGTAACATCTGTCATTCGAAAATATCTTACCAACATCTCAGGATTTAACACGAAAGACAAGGCCACATTCAGAATTATGCTTTGAGTCATACTTATTCACCTGAGCAAAGTCCGATTTGAACGACCTACAAATTTGATTTCTAAAAGCATGTTCAAATGATTGCAGGCATGCAAAACTGACTTGTAACTAATGTGATGGCCAAAACTAATATATAGCGTAGGCTATCGTAATAGGTGCACTAGGGTGGACCATACTAATCGTGCTTTCTATGAGATCTTAAAGTGATCACAAACATTGTAGTACTAGGCTTAATATAATTATAGTCTTTGAAAATTCATACATGAATTGATAAAAAAATTCCACTGATCATTCCACAATGCGCAGCTAAGCCTGTATTTAGAAGTGAAGATATACACCATTGTTCAATAAAACTTAAGCCACACTGCTTTTCTTATATCTCTAAAGTCTGATGATTAATCATACTAAAAAATTCCCAATATTCAGAGAATTTAACCAAGAGTACGACTCTAAAATATCATTTCATAAATTTGAACGGATAGAAAGATATGAATATTTCTACTTCATCTCCAGAAATTTCAGTTTTCAGCAAGCCTGTTATGGTTTTCGTTGCGGTTTCGACGCTTGATAGTTCCCAATTTTGGTCTTCAATGATCCTGAAGTAAAAAAACTAACGGAGTATATTATCGCGACGTTTTGCTGTCACAACATCTTCCACCTGTTATCAGAAATCTACATCACCAGAAAGCTATTTTCTTTTTCTACAGGACAGGGTCAGCCCACAGAGCCAGATAAACCATCGAAATGCTAGCAAGAGAGACCCCATATACTTCATTTCTCCAACATTATAGCCTCCGAAAAGTCCAGATTTAAATCCTGTCGTCTATAACATCTTCTTTATGTAAATAATCAAGCAATAGGCTAACTTCTTAAAGCTTCTTTACAAAAATATTGAAGACATTTTTCGTGTTTGGAGCAATGTAAGCTGATTTTGTATTGCATTTGTGTACCGATTATTATTGAGTGTGCGTCGTTAGTAATAATAATAATAATAATAATAATAATAATAATAATAATAATAATAATAATAATGACTACGAATGTTGGGAGACACGCTACGAATAGCAGCTGGTATTCGACTTGGCACTGCTTTATGCGAAACGCACACATGCAACTGTGGTGTCGTAGTCGAGCAGAATGGCTTGCATGGATTATCTTGCAAAAAAAGAGCCGGGAGGCAGCAACGTCATGGAATGATCAATGACGTGCTGTGGCCTGCTTTCGTAAGAGCCAAAATACCAGCCATAAAGGAGCCGAATGGACTTTCCAGATCTGATGGCAAAAGGCCAGATGGTGTAACCATTATCCCCTGGCACAGAGGTCTTTGCTTGGCGTGGGATGTCACGGTACCGGATACGTTTGCAACATCTTACAGGCATTTAACATCAGAAATTGCAGGTGCCGCAGCGGAAAGAGCAGCCCGTAACAAGAAAAGCAAATATGCAGACTTATCAAGATCGCATCATTTCGTCCCTATCGCAGTCGAAACCGGAGGAAGCTGGGATGAAGATTCTCTTCAATTTGTACAAGAACTAGGACGAAAGATGTCAGCGGCCAAAGGTGACCCGCGTGAGACCAGCCATCTGCTTCAGCGTCTATCAGTCGCCCTGCAAATCGGAAACTCTTTGTCGGTTTTGAGAACAGCAGACTCGAACAGTCAAGACACCTGTAGGTCTTGGACTGAATGACTACGTTACGTAGCCTAATGTTCAAAAGGAGCATAGACATTAGCCTGTAAATGACTTTGTAATTTTCTTTTGAAAAAATAAATGTGTGTTATAATAATAATAATAACAATAATAATAATAATAATAATAATAATAATAATAATAATAATAATAATAATAATAATAATAATAATAATAATCGTTTAATGACTCAATCTTCCATGAAATAGATTCTCTTCAAATTAAACGCCTGCAAACTATCCAGAATGCTCTTGCCCGCGCAGTCACTAAGACTCCCAAACATCACCACATAACCCCTGTTCTCAAGTCTCTTCATTGGCTAAAAGTTTCTCAGCGCATCCATTACAAAATTGTTTCTCTAACCTACAACGCTCTTCAAACCTCTCAGCCCTCCTACATTCGTCAACTAATCACCATCCAACCGCACAGGTCTACGCGCTCATCATCATATCTTTCTCTCTCTCGGCCTCCAGTATCATCCTCTCTGAAATTCTGCGACCGCTCCTTAGTCTATGCTGCACCAGCTCTTTGGAACGGACTCCCAACATACCTCCGCCTGTTCGCTCACCCTCCTATCTCTCCTGCAGTCTCACCTCCAAATTCAACCTCTCCTTCGCTTGCACTCTCCTCTGCTGCATTCCATTCACGACTGAAAACCGAACTGTTCAACCTATCCTATCCAGATTCCAATCAGGTTCCATCACATAACCACCACCATCACCGACAACCACCGTAGCACCACGCTGTCTCCTCGGCTTGACCTCCCCGTATTTTGACCTGGCACCGGAACGAAAACGGCAGCTCTGGCTATTGCGGACTTGATTTGATATAGCGCCGGTGAATAAGCTGGTCTCCCTGACGTGGCTTTTGTGGGCGCTGAGAAATTCTCGAAGATTTACATTTACATTACATTTACAAATTTTCATTGGTCTTCCGCCGAAAATATCTTTTGTTTAGTCTTTCGCCCAAAAACTTCTAAAAACCCGTGGCAACTCCGGTTATTTTAAAATCTGATGACTTTTTAGTTATGTGCCACATTCTCTGTCACCTTTTTACGACGTGACTTCGATTATGATACAATTCTACAATTAAATAAGTTCACCGAGAAAACGAAATTATGCCCATTGTGACGTCACTTCGATCAGGATACAGATCTACTATCATATAATTTCATTAATTTTGTGAATACAAAACTAGGCCTATGCTTATTGTAACGTCAGTCTGATTATGATACAATTTTACTATTAATTGTATATTATAAGTACACTTCAAGAAATTAAAAACTAGGACTATTGTGACGTCACTTCGATTATGATACAAATGTAATAGGCCTATTATAGAAGTGCATTTTGAGAATATAAAACAAGGCCTGTTGTAACGTCACTTCGATTATTACAAAGATTTAAAAAGTATATTGCGTTCATTGCACGAATATAAAACGGTGCATTTTATGACGTCACTTCGACTATGATACAATAATCTACTATTAAATAAGCTCACTGAGAAAACGAAATTAGGTATTGTGGCGTCATTCCGATTATGATACAGATCTGCTGTCATATTATTCAGAATTTGAGATCATATAACTGCAGAGGTGAGCAAGAGACAAAACTAAGCCAAGTCAACGACGTCAATCGAGTCGATCGTCGGCCGAGACAAGTCGATCGAGTCGTCGAGAGGTCGGCGAGTCGACGAAGTCGATGGAGTCGATCGTCGCGCGAGCCAATTCGATCCTAGGCCACGACTCGATTTACTTCGGGGTATAGACTCGAATCGATTCTTCATTTTGTTCAAGCCATAGCACCAATGCATCTGAATGACTGCCCGAATAAAAGCTTTTATGAGTCTGGCAAAAACTTTATTTTCTTAAACAGAATGGCACACCATTAAGAGAAAATTGTGCGATAGGACTATGATGCTTTGGAAAGTTGTTTTTCAAAGCAGTGTCATTTTCCTTGAACAATATTCTCTTCTTTTCCTTTTCATCCTGAAAACTAATAACAGCAAGCAGTTTTAACTGGATTATATTTAAAATCCAATTTTCAGTAGGTGCGATGAACAATAATTGTTATTTAGGTCTACTATAATATGTGCCTATAGATGCAGCACGAAGTCACGATCTAAAGGACACTATGACTATTGCATTGCAAAAGCCAAAGTGACATTTCCAGCGAGACTAAGTCTTCTTCGCAAGACCGTAACCAGAACTTTATTTGGGGGCGGGTGTTTACTCGACTTTGAGGAAGCCGACTTTCAACTGAATCAACTGAGCGAGGAGTTTGGAGGAGGATTTCTTCTTTTGTAAAATGGCAATTAGAAATAAAAGCTTCAAAATGAAATCCCCTTTATTTCTTATAACTTGACTGTGTTAGTAAATGCATTAATCATTATAGCATTATTTCGTTTTGGGAGGTGTTCAAACATCCAAAACACACCCTATGGCTACGGCCTTGCTTCTTCGCGTTCTCCAATGGTTCGACAAACTGTTAAGCTCGTTCGTATTCAATCCAATGACAAAAGCCATAAAGATGACCTGTTAGCGACTTTCTTTTCGCAGCCTCGACACATAAAGCCTGACGATATCTCACCAGCCGTTTTCCTTTTTTATAGATCTCTTATTAGCTGCATTAGGCTACAGTGTTTAAATTTACCAAAATAATGCATAGGCCTATTTATTGCATTATAATTATCATGTGGAGTTAAAACTAGACTTTAGACTATTTGCTTTACCGTATAGGCTACGTCTGGATCCTTGTCGTTGTTCTATCCCTTAAATTTGTTATATTTTCCGCATTTGGTATCGCACGTTTTACTGAGAGCGTTCCTTCTTGAGCAGTCGACCACACAATCAGCGTACATCTTGTCACCAGGAATCTGTTGACGCTTATGGGCTGCCTTGTTTTCTCTGATCAGACAGGTTGCTTCAATTGAAAACGACACAACAGTCAAAAACTACGAGCTTCGACATTTTTCTGTCTTCTTTTGTCATCCATTCCTTCATTCAACCTTAATTCTGATCTTCTTGCGTGTGTTGGTCCTTGTTAAGGTATCTCATAACAAGGACCAACTTGCCTGGTGGCTCTCCTTAATATTTTAGGCCTATGCTACTTACAATATAAAGGATGATCAAATATAAACTGCCAGCAAAATGCAATTTTCAGCAAACAACAATAATATTGAGAGTTTATACCAAGCGAGGACATTCACATGAATCCGTGAACATTTCACTAAGCTATAGGCTACTTGTTATACTTCTGGTCTGAAAAAGGGACAGCCGGCTAAATAGGTTGTTAAATTTTGTTACTATTCGATGATCAGTGATTCATCCAATAATTAATTGCTAGTTATTTGGGATCTTTGCACAGAAAAATTTCCCCAAAAGACAAAAAGCGTCAATACAAGTTCCAAACAAGCTATTTATGAAGTAAGTGTTTTGCCCAATGGTCTACCTTTTCCCGAGAAGCCTCAGTCGAATTTTAAGCGTGGTAGGCTAAGAAACTGAAAATAATTATTAGGGCCCCCGGCCTACTAGTAAGATATTTTAAAAGGCGTCATAATCAGGTCTCCTTGAAATGTGCAATTGTGCATACGCAAGGAGATTTGCTATAAA
Organism: Lumbricus terrestris; assembly: GCA_949752735.1. Taxonomy (NCBI): domain Eukaryota; kingdom Metazoa; phylum Annelida; class Clitellata; order Crassiclitellata; family Lumbricidae; genus Lumbricus; species Lumbricus terrestris. The sequence continues at coordinate 72,315,796 of OX457037.1, forward strand.
CATAGGCCTACTAGCAAACCTCAAAGCTGCTGTGTCGGTTTTACGTGAGTGCAGCAAACTTTCCAGCGCAAGCCTCACGGAATTAAAACTCGTGGCTTTCTTTTTCACTTCAAAATGAACGACGGTTCGCCATTATTTGGTGACGATAGTAAAACTCGGTCGAAAAGAAGGTTTTTACGCTTAGCTTTGTTAACGCTCGTGAAAGTAGCCTATTATACTTGCTAATATTTGACCTCTTACCAATCACCAATCCGCCGACCAGCAGAAAAACCAGAAGCTTCGTCATTATGCGGTTCAGAAATTTCTCTTCCGAAGCGAATGTTGTGTAGAGTTCAGTAACCGTCGATCAATTGTTGTTTCTATGAACCTAAATGCTGGCTTTATATAGAGCAGGGGTCTCAAACACGCGGCCCGCGGGCCCGATTAATGCGGCCCGCGAACAACCTCCTGCTTTTTTTATTTAAAAAATTAGAAATCGGCAGGTCCGGCCTTAGGGCAAGACGAGCGAGGCAGCCGCTTTGGGCCCCGCGCTTCCAGGGCCCCGCGCTACTATCAATAATTTTTGTTCTTTGCCGAGATTAACAATGTATGTAGGCGATAAGCTTGCAGTCAATTTGCCACGTGAATGTTATATCTATAGAGTGATTTTGAAAGAACGAGACTTCGCTAAAGCGAGTCACAACTACTGTTATAGCCTAGGCCCACATGTAGAGCAAATTGTCTCCAGAAAACAGGAATTATTAACTCATTTTGCTTCAAATTTGCACTTGGACGTCCGAAGACATTTTGCAGGAGAGGGCAAAGCTCTATGGTATTGGTGACATCTTTAGCGAGACTTTAAAAAATGCAAAGCAGGAAATTTAGAACATGGATATTTTCAAAGAGGTTTCTAAATGTAAATTTTCCCGTTTCACTTTGTGAATAATTAGCATCACTATAGTGTTTTGGCGTAATAAAATTTGTCAAAAACCAAAATATAGGCCTCATTTATTAAAAAGTTTCAATTTTTGAGGCGGGGCAAGAGCCCCCTTTTCCCTAAGTGCGAGCGCCTATGATTTTGCATAACTTAGATAAACCTGCACAAAGTAGCAGGGAAAGTCACCTAAGATGGAACTGTTCATAAGATGGGACACACCTATTGTTACCGATATGATAGGCCTACAGCAAAAGAAGCCACTCTCTAGAGTTGCGAAAAAGTATCACGTAGGCCTATATTAGACTCTACCTAGCAACGGTTAATTCCTGCGGTGCTGCTGTCTCGAATTTTAATATTTGAAATTTTTCATGTTTGCTGATGTTTTTTCACATTCATAGATATTCAGAATCTGATACTACGAAAATTATTGTTCTATCTTACGTAGGTCTAGGCCTGTAACCCTACAGTGCTTAAGTTTGAACATTATTAGTAATTATCTTTAACGACAATAATATCGCATTCTTGGAAAATTATTAAACTTTTACATGCATTATTTGAAAATCAAAATATGTATAAACTTGCATTATTATCAGCGTTGCTTAGGCCTATTTTTAAAATAGTGCTCTTAGCTCAAAATAATTATGTTTGGGAAACAACGTTAAGCGTCCCATCTAAGGTGTCTCTCCACCACCTGTGCCGCATTTGACACGAAGTCAACTGCGTAAATTTATGTTTGAGGACCCGTTGCTGCCTTGGGCCCCGCAGACCCTAGGGCCGGGTCTGGAAATCTGTTTAAAAGAATTTTGCAGTTCCTTTACGATTTGAACCAATGTTTAAACTGCTTTCTACTCCTTTTGCTGTGGACATTGAGTCCCCTAACCCTCAAGTGACCAACTGGGGTCCTGGGGGACCCCAGCACCGTTTCGGTTAGTGCTACTTTTTTGCTAGCCAATATTTTTTAATGACATTTTATGAATTTGTCACTTAGACATCGCTCAATGTTTACGTCTAAAGAAATCCGATTTAACTTTTACGGTTATTTTTTAAATATGAAATATCTGGTGGGGTCCCGCGGGACTCCAGCATTATAATGGTTTTTCTTATAGAACAGAACGCTACTTTATGAAAAGATATAACGACAGCGATAATTGGCTCAGTACAATTTAGTGCAAAGGAAGCAATAAGGAAAATTCTGGAATAGAGTGACGATAGAAAATACGAAAGAATGGATAATGACCATGTCCAGGACACGATATCGTGCATCATGAAGTACCGGTACATGAGATTTTACAACAAGGCAACGCGCGTGATGATAGGCTAAACAACGACAAACTTGTTGCTTTCCGTGACAAATGAAAAGTGTTTTCTGCTCAATTGCCAAAGTTTTTTCCTGATACAGACCTGTGAGTGGATGAGCAGATGATGCATGGCTTACCGTGGCAGATTTGTAACTTCAGACAGTACATGTACATACATGTAAAGTCCAAACCTGCAAACTTTGGTATCACGATATGGTGTGCTGCGATGCTGCTACTTGCTAGCCATTGACATAATTATACCAAGGCAGAGACAGATGGAACAGCGTACGGCATGGCAAGGTGCAAGAGTTGTGAAACAACTTCTATCACAATGGCAGTATAGTGTTCGGAACGTTGCAGCAGATGACCTTGTTTACATCTTTTGATCTTGCTGAGCAGGTTTGCCTGTGGATTGAGTGACGTACGTTGGTACAATCCGATTCAACAAAACTCATGTCCCAGGGACAATGAAGCCAAGGCATGGGATGCCAGGAATTGAGCTCTTTCTTCGGATGTCATGACCAACTTACTCTTGTAGCCTATCGTTTGTTGATAAACCAGGCCGACCAACTTACTCCTCTATCGTTGCATCACTGGAATTGCTTGTTACATTCTGTGGCTCAGCAATAATCCAGACTGGAAGATCTTGGAGAGCACGCACCTTCTTGGCAGAGCTCCGGTATGTCATGGAGACACCTCACATGACATAACGAGCAACCGCGCCCGGCCTCAGTCTAAAAAATCTCGAACGCCAACCGACTATGATGCTCAGTTGCTCACTGTGTCAACACGGTAACGACAAGAAGGCAGCTCATGCAACCAGACAGCGTGTGGCGAATAGAGCAAGCAGCAAGCTGTCTGTGACAGAACTGTTCATAGAGACTACTCTATGAACAGTGAACTCATCTAAATCTATGCTAAAACATAGGCCTACTTGTTCGTTCGGCCTTACAATCATGTATCCCGCATGTTCGCTGCCATTGTAACGGCATGGCATGGATGGGTAATTGCGCTATATAAATTGTCGTAAATACTATTATTATTACTACTAACTAAGTAAAACTATTGACAATGCTTATTTAAGCAATTTAGTTATGTCACCCAATCCAATATTGACGCATAAAGCACTGAACGCGTTATCTACTATTGGGGTCCCACGGGACCCCAGTTGGTCATATTAAGGAGTAAAATATGTTGGTCGCATGAGGGAGCAGATATAGGCATAATGTGCAGATGCAATTAGAAGACCTTCAGTGCGATACAACGCCGAAGCAGAAGACAGTATGCTACAGCGAAGTTTTATGCCGGTGTCGCAAAATAGAGTATCTCCGTAATAATTGTATCTCCCCAGATGATGAGAAGTTGAAAAATGTCACTTCCGCGTGTGTTTATTTTTGCAAATTAACTTTCATTTGCTTGGTTTTGAGCAATGACACTAACAGGTAGGTCCTATGTTTATTCCTATAATCTTGGTGACTTTGGTTTAGAGCAGGGGTTCTCAAACTGCGGTAAGCGTACCCCTAGGGGTACGCCAGTCGCCGGTAGGGGGTACGCGAAAAATTCCAGAAATAGAAATTTTCTTTGAGTTTATAGACTTTTTGTCCATCTTTCTTTGATTAGCAGTGACTTTCAACGTTGCAACGTATAACAACATCGTTATTTCTTGCTTTCACAGCATATAATTAGACTCACATACAATGCAGTGTAGGCAACATATTTGTGTTTAGGCCTATTACTATAATTTTGAAACAAATAGGCCTAATGTACAAAATAGTTGAAAGTAGGCCTACCAAAGTCAGAATATCTCAGCCTATAATTATAGAGCTCAAATAGCAGAGAGCGGAATTGACCAAACGATTGATTTCTGATCAAGCTTTAAATTTGGTGATTCCTTTCAGCACGCCATATCTGGGTGAAACTGTTAGGCCTAACTATTCTTGCTATGAAAAACAAACATGGGGTAGGCCTAAATTTACGTCTGAAATTGACAAATGTTAAACCAGATATTGTAAATAGGCCAGTCTGAACAAGCCCAAATCACCGTAGGCTGGCTCTGTTCTCTTTCTGACAGGGCTATATAGCCTAAGAATTTTCCGTTTTAAATTTGTTGATAAGATTATATGATTCAAAACTAGATGTTGCTTCCTATATAGGGGCCTAAGTCTAGACTAATAAACGATGTCACCAATGATTAAATGAACTTTTAGTTGTCACTGCAAAGAGACCTCGCAATGGCATTTCTGAACTGACTTTGCTGGGGTACGCCATCATTTGATATTTTTACTTGGGGGTACAATAGAAAATAAGTTTGAGAACCCCTGGTTTAGAGGACTTAGAAGCTAGAACACTTAAGAACACTCAGAGTCTCTTGGCCTAACTAAATTTGAGTTGAATTACTCTGAACATTGCTTAGAATACTTAAAAAATTAGAGTCATTTTAAATTTTGATTACAGCAAAATTTCTTCAATTATAGCGCCCATGCATTTTCGATAATTGGGATAGAATGTTTTTTCAATTTTGTTTGTAATACCATTATAGTTACACTTAAAATATAATATCATGTGAATTTTACAAAGTCATATCATCATTACAGCATTGTATGCTGCAATGACACATAACTTATTTTATAGTTTCACGTGCACGAGAATATTTTAATGTTGCGGCCCGCGAGTCATTAAAAATTTCCAAATGCGGCCCACATGCTGACTTGAGTTTGAGACCCCTGATATAGAGCTTCTGCTACAAACCTGCATTAGCCTAGGCCTAAACAGTATTCGGCTGATGAAATAATTATTAATTTGCAAACAAATACACGCGGAAGTGATTTTTTTGACTTTTCTTCATTTGGGGGGATACGATTAATACGAGGTACACTCTATTTCGTGACAGAACAAAAATCTTATGACCTTTTTTGAATCCTTTGTCATCCACTTTAAAATTGGCCTTCTTCCGCCTTGCAGCCCATATTTTTTCACAACAAAATCCGTTCGTTTTCTTTCGCTCATCCATGGCGTACCGATTGCAGTGAAACCTTTTTATAATGATTGCCACTGCACAAGATTACTTTTACAACTGCAAAAAATTCATTTACAACCACATTTTTTTGTGTAGAACTGCAGGTTAAAAGCCCTGGGTTTTACGTGAGTGCAGCAAGCTTTCCAACGCAAGCCTCGCTGAATAAAAACTCGTGGCTTTGGTTTTTTTTGCTTCAAAACAAACGACGTTCTCACCATTATTTTGGTGACGTTAGTAAAATTCGGTCGAAAAGAAGGGTTTGAAGCTTAGCCTTGTGCCTTTGTTAACTCTCATAAAAGTATACTTTCTAATATTTGATCTCTTACCAATCACCAATCCGACGACCAGCAGAAAAACCAAAAGCTTCGTCATTATGCGGTTCAGCAATTTCTCTTCAGAAGCGAATGTTGTGTAGAGTTCAGTAACCGTCAATCACCTGTTGCTTCTATGAACCTAAATGCTGGCTTTATATAGAACTTCAGCTACAATCCTGCATTAACCTAGGAATAAACAGTATTCGGCTGATCAGGTAATTTATGGAAACAGTTTGCATTTTCATGCTTCCATGCCTGTACTGAGTGTACTCTGAAACCATTGGCGGCGCCAGGATTTCAGTTTGGGGGGCTGAAAAGTTTTTCCATTTTGGCTCTCCAAAATTTCTGACGACCTTTTTGGTCATTCCTTCGAAATCTCATGCATATAGTTCACTTTTTAGGGGGGGAGTCTATTCGTAAAAATATTTCAATTTTACATGTAAAAAAACCTAGCCCGCTTAGCGCCGCTACTGTCTGAAAACCATGAGTAGGCCTAAATAGCATGTTATAAGCTGGTGAATCTGGTAATAAAACGCAGACTTTCTGGCCTTTACACTCTGACTAGTAGACTCAAGCTGTCTAGTTAATACAAGCCAATATTTACAGCAGCAACAGAGACTTTATAGAATATAAAGTCGTATATATATATATATTTATTATTCAGTCGACATGGAAAAGAACAGAGGGTTAGATCTAAATACACGGCAGTGTATTTAGATCGTAGCCTACAATAATTATTTATGTACACTGTAAACGAAGAACATCGGCTGTAATTATAATATTATTGTAAACGTCATCAATCCTTAATTATTATCAACGCAACTTGCCAAACATGGTCCAGGAACTCTGAACATCCATGTCTATTGTTGACAGGAATGCATCGGTTGGTTCAACGTATATAAGGCTTACGTAGGCTATGTATGTACATGTATATCGGTGTATAGGGCTTACGTGTGTATGTGTCAGTGGTTTTCAACTTTTTTCTAGTGCCGGAACCTTTCTCGAAGCACACATTTGCTCGCGGAACCCTCGTGTTTCACACGTCCAGTATTTCAAGATATGCACAGCCTACAGTTGAATCTTCTAAGATAATATAACATTTTGATTAAATGTACGTTACTTGCACTTCTGGTGCAGTCTATAATATCGCTTTACAAATACAGTAATGCATGCCTTAAAATTCTAAAAGTGTAGAACCAGTGCACAGAGAACAACTGCATTTCTGCTCTAATTCGCTAACAACTATCCATCCATCTGACAGATGGATTGGCTAAAATGATAAGTGAAAACACTCTCTATTCTGGATCAGTGTTATGGACAAGTTGAGTTTGTCCTTCCTCAAGTTTACTGTGAAATGTGTGCCTGGTTTAAATCCTGGACGCTTCGTAGATGTAAACACGTAGGCAGACAGACACATAGGACCCAACGATCCGTCTTTGGCAAAAAAACTCATTTGGGGTTCAACAATTCGGACCCGGACAATTCGGACCGGACAATTCGGACCCGGACAATTCGGACCGGCTATAGCCTACTTTAGCCTCAGTCTATGCGTGACTTGTCCATTCTGGAGTAGGCCAACCTATTGCTTTCCAAATATACCTTTAATGTCATAGCCAAGTGTGGTAACGTGTTATATTATGTTTAGGCCTACATTTGCTTTGAGAACAATGAAATAATTTTCAATTTCGAATTGAATTTTAATGCGCAGCAGTATCTCCGGTCGACATCTGTATACGGTAATGGTGTCCGGGACGAATTGTCCGGGGACGAATTGTCCGGGACGAATTGTCCGGGGACGAATTGTCCGGGACGAATTGTCCGGTCCGAATTGTCCGGGGACGAATTGTCCGGTCCGAATTGTCCGGGACGAATTGTCCGGGGACGAATTGTCCGGGAACCGTGACACGAGGCTAGAGTGGGGCCAATGGGTTTCAGCTTAAGTGGGAAGTTCAGCTACGTTTGAGGGTTACGTCGCTACACACGGAAAGTAGGCCTACTTCTGTCACAGCAATCACACAATGTCATCTATATCTTGTTTCACACATCTCATATGATTTTCAGAAAAGCAACTAGCGAGTATAATAATGTTATAGGCCTGTCGGTTAAAGATTCTAAAGTTGACTAGGCTTAAGGCTAAGGCTTTCATTTGCAGAAATTCGAATTATTTTCCGCTGCTTCTGAATGAGCAATGTAGCCACTGGCTTTAAAAATGAACTGATGAAAAGAAGAACAAACCAAAGGAATCGTTGGTTTAGTGCGTGGGCGGAGTGTATCAGGGGGCTAGCGGGGAGGAGTGGAGGGTAAGCCGCCGCATCAAGTCTCAGCGAAATTTTTTTACTGTGTAAATGGTATCTTTTTCCGGGTTCAGCCCCCAAGAACTTTAAGAAAACGACTAAAAAAGTCATCAACTTTGAAAATGTAGTAATTTTCACGAGATTTGAACTTGACTAAAAAAGGTCATGATCTTTTTTGGTCGGGAAAATGTAAAAAAATATTGTCGGCGCCACTCGTTCTGGACCAAGCATTTTCAGCCCCCCAAAACACGGAAACCAAACTCCGCCCATGGTTTAGAGTTTAGCAGGGTTTTTTTGTTCAGAACAGTTCAAATAGTTTAAAACATTGAAAAGAATGCTTTGTTTGTGATTGTCCGTCAGGACAGATGGAAACGCACCGTACCGTATAAGTAATCTATGCCTCTTTAGGCCTATTGTTTCCTATAAATGATGCACCTGCTTTCCGAATAGCAAGTAGGCATAATGCGCTATAACGACATAATTATGCAAAGCGGCATTAGCATAATTATATGAAACAACAATGCATTCGCGGAATAATGGTATTTTAAGCAAAAATGATCGAAAGCTGTCAAAGAATCTACATATAAATTATAAAATAGACAACAAAGCATAGGCCTATACAAAATTTCTCAATTGTAATGGATAAATCGCTTAAGTGAACTCTTAAGTTTACCACAAGAATATATGCAAGTAAGGTCGTCAGGCAACCCATTCCAGAGTGAAGGACCCAAATATTTAATTGAGACTGCTTAGTTCAATTATGTAGTGCTAAATCCTTCAATGCCTGTGACTTTTGGTTATCTAATCCCATCAATGTCTAATATTTTGTTAGAGCGACTGAGTGTTTCTTTTGGTTTGTCTGGTGTATTTTACAATGGATAGATTCTTTTCTTCATGAGCGTTCTCCATGTGGTCCATGGTTCTTCTAGGTCATCATGGGTGCTTGTACAATATGGTCTACCCCAGGGTTCAGTCCTTGATCCCATACTTTATATTATCTACACCTCAGGTCTTGCCACACTCCTAACTGCTCATGCGGTTTCGGGTCAGCAGTATGCTGATGACGTCCAGGCTTATACCCATTGCCTCCTTTCTAATGCTGTCCAAGCGATTAGGAAAATGAACGGGACTTTGGATGCTATAGAAGCATGGATGCCATCCAATAGACTACGCTTGAACCCTTCTAAGACAAAATTTATTTGGCTGGGCACACGGCAGCAGCTTACCAAGCTTGATCTCTTTTCTCTTGCGTCCGAATTTCCTGGCTGTGTCTTTGCAACCACGGTTCATGACCTCGGTGTCCAACTTGACTAAGAACTCAATTTTACTCCTCAACTTCACCGTCTTGCTCGAGAATGCCAATATCAGCTGCACCAGCTTCGCACTGTCATCCGTTCTCTTACGTCTGCTGCTACTCTTACTTTAGTGCATTCCTTTGTTACATCTCGCATCGACTATTGCTCTTCGCTCTACTTTGGCCTCCCATCCAGCACATTGACTTGTCTTGACCGGGTGTTGCGCTTTGCTGCGCGCCTAATTGGGCAAATCCCTAAATATGGTCATGTCTCAAACTGCATGCTTGAGGTACTTCACTGGCTCCCTAGTCACCAGCGTATTGAATTCAGCCGTGCCGGATTAACTTTTTAGAGGCCTGGCGCAAACAATGCAACAAAACTAAAGTAGGCCCTCTATCCAATCAAATTATCAAAAAAATGGGGGGAAAATTAATTATATAGAAAAACATACTTTAATAATTTATGAACACAAAATGAAGCTGTGATAGGATCAAAGGATATTTTTAAATTTTACTTGTTACAGTTCAACTGTTCAAAAATGTTCGTCGAGTTTAAAAGTCTTTCTTTCGCGCTTTTAAAGCAGAGAAAGAATCAATGATATCTTGAAAGTCAAGATCTGTCAAGATTTCCGATTCAGTGTTCAAAGGAGTTAAATTTGCCAATCTGTCCTGGCCCATTGTTGACCTCCAAGATGATTTTATGCGTTTTGAATGACTGAATAATCTTTTTTCCCCGTTTGGTGTGATCGTAAGAAAAGCAGAATCGTTTAGTTTTCTTTTGGTATACCTACTATTCAATTTTACTTTATTTCCATGTTGTTTTATGGATTTAGAGTACATGCCATCCTGATTACGACATGGTTCAGGCAAAGACCTTGGTTCAGGTCCCATCTGCAGCCAATAACTGACCAAATCTTCATTTATAGTCCACAGAGCAGCATCTGTTTGTGGCACGTTTCCAACAGATTGATTCTCTTGTTTTAATGGTAGATCTATGGTAGTTTCAGATTTAGGCATATCAATGATATCATTGCTGAAATCAAGGGTGTCTGTTGTTGGCATTAGTGCTGACACTGCTGAGCGGCCTAAGCCTGAACTGCATACAGCTTCTGACGCTGAGTCGACACCATCTAAAAATTGCGGCACTTCTCGTGTTTTTACTGCCAGAAATTTATCAATACTACCACGTTGCTGTTTGCCTACCTCTTCAAGTTTGCGTTTTCCTTGACGTTTCTGCCAACCGGACTCAAATTTCTTCATTATCTTTAGGCCTACTTATTTTATTTGTTTAAAAATTAAAATTAAAAAAGAAATAAGCAGCTACATAAACACTAAATAGTAGATAATAATATTACATGGAACATACACTGTGTCGTCTGTACCGTACGCATATCTATATTTTATTTGGTGATGGGGTCGATCCGCGCATAAATTGATTACGTCATACGTCATCATTACAGTACACAATTAATTAGTACGTCATCATTATAGTAGTAGTACTGTAGAAGGCCTGTTTTTATAATGCCACCCAATTTTATATGCAATGCTTGTTTTAGAAATTAAACATTTTAAATAAGCCGGACTGTGACTTATATAAACAAATTCAATCGGATAATCGGATTTCTCAATGTTTTTTTTAATTTTTACCCCCGAAAGAAGGCCTGGCGCAAGCGCGCCAGTTGCGCCATAGTTAATCTGGCACTGGAATTCAGGGTAGTATTAGTATTAGTATGGCGATGTTGTCATGGCCTCGCCCCAATTTACCTCCGGAGCTATGCAGCCTTACATTGGGTATCCAAGGATGTTGTCAGCTACGCTCAGCTCATAATGGAGTCCTCTTAATTCCCTTTGATCGTACTACTTCCATGAAGAATCGAGCCTTTTCTTTGGTTGGCCCAGTGGTCTGAAATGGCCTTCCTATTGAGCTACGCCTACACCCTGGGACTCTACCAGGATCCTTCCTTACTAAATTTAAAACTGTTCTTTTTGGGCGCGCTGGAGTCGGGAGCGCCTCTGAGTAGTTTTCTTGAAGGAGCGCTATATAAATGTCCGAATGAATTAATTAATTCTTTAAAAAAAAATTTTTTATTCGTTTATTCAAATTCAATCTGACACACCGCAGAACGATTACAGGTACAAGTTATACGAAATACGGCCAGCTTCGCACGACACGCAGGTCGGGTGCAACAGGTTCGGTAACTTAACACTAATGGCCTAAGTGTTAGAACGCTCCTGATCGGCCAATCCAGGAGTGGGAGGGGCTATCTTTATTTTTAGCAGAACCCGAGTCAAGCAACACAACAGCAAAGCGCCACTGGCAGCTAACAGAAAATTAAAATAAATTTTTTGCCCTGAGCGAGGCTTGAACCCGGGTCGCGATAATGACTCTCAGTTTATCGGCCAACGCTCTCTCCACTGAGCTACGGACCCGTAATTTCAGGTGAATTGAATGGCACCTGATATCCTCCAAAATAACATTTGAAGGGAAAATGTTCAGAAAATCCATAGGCCTAGTTAGAGGCTCATCGTGCTTAAGCACCAAACTTGATTATGCTTCATAGGTGTTGGCTGAATTATAATAATATTCATGAATAGCAAAGACAGTTTCATATTACATAGATGAGACTGCACTGAACACAGGACATGGAGGAGCAGGGCAGGGTAATCGATCGTTTTAGCTTCGACGATTTATCCGGACATGCGTCATCTTCTACCAGTGAAAGACTACAACTCGTGTACACCGTTATCGTGTTTGCGATCGCTGCAGCCAGTTGTCGCTCTACCCTACGACGCATCCTGGTTCCAGAGACTCTGAAAATCCGTCCACACCATCTGTCAGCTGTGTGTGGGGCAGTAAATTTTCATTTAAAAATTCTTATTTCTGGCCAAGATATGGGCAAAACAACCTCATGGGCACCTTTTTATGCCCAACCCTGTATTGTAGAATTTAACAAATTAACATAGAAACAAAAGCTTAAAAATCATATCCCCTTAGTTCTCATACAGCGAGTGATAGTTAGTGCATTTTGGCATCATTTCATTTCGGGGGTGTTCAGACACCCAAATCCCAAACTGCGGCATTGCGCCTTCTTGTCCGTTCCATTTTGGGGGAAATTAAGAATAGGAGGTAAAGAAGGAGAAGAAGAAGAATGGCGATGTTAGTGTACGACGGTGAAAGAGCGTCTCAATTTTGCTTCGTTAACTACCGCATCGAATCTTAAAATGTCCAAATCTGGGGATTTACAATAAATTGTGAACTGAAAATGGTCGCGTTGACCTACAAAATCGCATGAGAACGTTTTTGCAATTTTTTCATAAGAACATTCACACAGACGGACAACTTGCAGACATATTTTGGAATAGATAAATATGATGCGACTGTATAAAATCACGCCTTGAAATAAAGTCTCCCGGGGGACTCTTTGTTTCGGGGAGGAGGAAATGTTCTCTTCCACGAAGACTTTATTTCAGAACATAGTCTACGGAAGGGAGGGGCGAATTCATTCTGAAACAGATTCTCCGAGGAGAATCTATTTCGAAACAGTCTCCGGGAAAAAAAGAGACTTTAAGGGGAGATTCTGTCACGCGACACCGGCAATCGCTCGCATAGCTCTTCTTTGCAACTTATTCAATCTTGCCAGCCTTGTGGAGTATGTCGAGGTCCAGGCCTTATTAAAGTATGTAAGGTACGAGTGAAAAAACAGTAATATAAGCCAAGATCAAGACGTGTTTGAGTGGGCAGTGGGTAAGACTTTGAGTTGTTTGCGTAGGTGTAATATAGGGTGACCATTTTCTGGTCATGAAAAACCGGGACACTTTTTGGGAAACTAATAATTATAAAACATTGTTGTAATTCCTTAACTGCAGGTCTATTATAGGCCTACCACGTCCTATCTCAATAGGGTTTAGGCCTAGTGCACATGTGAAAGTGTTTATAATCAGAAGGGCGAAATTCAAATGGAGCAATCAAAAGGGGCGAAACTGAATAAAGCGAATTTTAAAAAGGTACAATAGAAGAAGATTCCACTACTTTCGTCTTAAACTCTTAATACCTGCCAATGGACCAAAGTAGCCCACAAGAACAAGTGCAAGCTTTGTGCTATTATAGTAGGCCTAGGGCAAGTGACGTAAAATAATTGCACAAAAATTGCGAAGTTAGCTAAAGAGTCACCTATTGTCTTCCCAATTGCTGGATTTGTCTCGTTTAGAATGTCTTTAAATTGCAGAGTGGTCTGTTAGAGTATGTAGGCCTGTCAAGATAAAAAAAAGCCTCCCAAACAGAGTATCCCCTACCGGAAACTCTGTATTAGAAACAATTCTTCTGATTTTGCAGTCAATTATGGAACAATTGTTCGTGCTAAATAATTTAACAGCGTATATAAACTAAAGGGCCAATTTTATTCTGAAACAGATCCGCCGTGGAGAATTTGTTTCGAAATAGAAATTCTGGGAGAGACTATTGGGGAGACTCTGTCACACTACAACCGGCCCTTATTAGGCTGGGAACTATAGTAGAGTATAGGGCCTTCCCTTATAAAGCAACAGGCCTATAACGGCATCGGCTGGCCGTATCAACTATCAGCGGGAGTCAGTAGTTGAAGCAGTATTTATTTATAGTGTCTATTATAGTCTGCGCACTATAATACAGAAGGCATGCAATCTAAAATATTCCATATAAATTGACAACTTCGGTTTCGTTAAGACGTCTGTTGGAGGTGGTGGTATTATGCAGTTTAACGTCACTGTGTGGTAGCAAAGACCATTAGCGATGCCCTCCTCCTTTATCCAGGCTTGGGACTGGGACTGGCACTGGCAGAGTGCGACCAGTGGCGGAGTTACTTCTGTTGGGGCTTAGCCTATAAGTTATTCTGTCATTACAAAAAAATTGATTGACGTGTCAATTTTGATCCAAGTTGGCACTTTCTTTTCCTTCTCGTCAAAAACCGGGACAATTTTGCCCTTTTGTCTAAGTCGTCGGGACACCGGGACGCACGACAAAAAACCGGGACATGTCCCGGAAAACCGGGACGTATGGTCACCCTAGTATAATAACTCAACCACGGTATCTCACAACAAGGAACAACTTTTTGGTGGCTATGCTAGTCATGATGCCAATGCTTTTGCTACTTTTTCAGAGATGTGTTTTATATTATGATCAATCCATGTTAGAAATTCATCAAGATAAGTGCCCAAAAATTTCACGGAAGTTACACGAGGGATAGGAATTCCATTAACAACTAGGTCGTTGATTGTAGATGGGGTCTTTTACCGATGAGAGCAAACTAGGATGTAATTAGTTACAGGCACAGTCCATGCAATGGAATCTACATTGAATTTCATATCTAATTCACCATCGAATCAGCTTAATAATTAGTCGGATCTATACACCGCAGTCGATCGATCAAGTCGATCATATCTCGGCCAAGTCGAGTCGATCAAAAAATCGTCGATTTGATCGACTTGCAAGTCAAGTCGATCATGATTCTTGCCAAGTCGAGGTGATCGATTTTCATCGACTGAACTCGACCTCAAAATATTTTATTTAGGCATACTATTTCTTGAAGTCTCTGAGTGACCTACATGATAATTATTATGACGTAATTCAGTTTTTGCACACACACGTGCAGCTAATGAACCTATTGGCAGCGGGTGATTTCGTGTTAGTGGAACTACCGAAGTTGACTATGGAGTATGGACGTTCGTTTTCGATTTGAGTTGAACGAGTACAGTGGCGGATACAGAAATTTTGCAAGGGGGCTAAAATGTTTCGTCTTGGGCCGACGCAAATTTTCATTGGCCTTCCGCCGAAAAACTCTTTTGTTTAGTCTTTCACCCAAAAAACTTCTGCTAGGTATGCAGACGGACAACCAGACGGCAACCACACAAAGAACAAAACGTAATTAGTAGGCGTGTCTGATGACGCATTGAGGCGTGACCAATGACTTTAAAGGGCTTTAAATGGGTTTTTTAATTGCTGCGCCAGAATTTTCAGTTACTGTGCACATACAAGCAAACAAAAATAAAATCTACGTTGAGTTTCATATCTTATTCTGCATCGAATCAGCTGAATAATATTGGTCGAATCGACTCTTCGTCTGTTCAAGCCATAGCAACAATGCATCTGAACGAATAAAAGCATTTGTTAGTCCGGCAACAAAACGTTAGTTTCTAATACAGAACGACACTCCATTACAAGAAAATTGAACCATAGGATTATGATGTTCTGCAAAGTTCTTTTTCAAAATAGTGTTAATCTCCTTGAACATCTTTCTCTTCTTTTCCCTTTTCATCCTGAAAAAAATAGCAGCAAACAGTTTTAACTGGATTCATGGACGGAGTTTGGTTTCCGTTTGGGGGGGGGGGGTGGTGGTGAAAATTTGGTCCAGAACGAGCGGCGTCTAAAAAACTTTTTCCATTTTCCCGGCCCAAAAAAGTTGATGATCTTTTTTAGTCGTCAAGTTAAAATTTCGTAAAAATGACTATATTTCCCGGCGAGAAAAAGTTGATGACCTTTGTTTTAGTCGTCAACTTCAAATTCTTGAAGAGGCTGAACCTCAAAAATGCCATTTACACAGTACCGGTAAGAAAATTAAGCTGGTGCTTCTTGGAGAGCCTAGCCTCCCTAGCCCCTCATAGACTCCGCCCATGACAGGATTATATTTAAAATCCAATTTTCTTTAGGTGCGAAGAACAATAATTGTTATTTAGGCATACTATAATTATTAATACCACATAGACGCAACAGCCATGGTGGCCTTTCCATCATGCGTTCTTCGCAGCCTCGAAACAAAAAGTCTGATGAAATCACTCATTTCATTCACCCGTATTATCGCCCCCCATCAACCGTTTCCTTGTTTTTTAACAGATATCTCTGATAAACTACTTTGCAGTAGGCCTATAAAAAATTACCAATATAGCGTAGGTCAATTCAGTGGCGTAGCCAAGGGGTGTTTCGGAGTTTAAAACCCTCATTTGCTTAGGGAAACGTTTTTAAAATGTTATTTATCCACTTAAATAAGAAAAACAAAACAATTGCTTTTTGTAACAATTGTTTTTCTTACTTTATTGCCTTTGTTATTATAATCCCCTTTCACTAACTGTAATACTGTTGGGTTGGTGTCAGAAAGAGCATCCGGCCCGGCCATAAAAATCTCAACCTCGCCCATCATTAATTCCTGGCTACGGCACTGGGCCGATTTATTACATTACTAGATGGGGTACCCGGCGTTGCCCAGGAATTTTAGGATTCGACCCTCTCCGGCCACAACCCCACCACACAACACCACTCCGACCTCCACCGACACGACACCCGAGAAAATTTTGTTTTCGGAGGATAAATCCCCAATTTCTCCTCCCCTTCACCCCCCCACAACACGCCACCACTAACTCCGACCTCGACCGCCATCCGTGAGATTTTGGTTTTCGGGGAAAATTCCCCTCACATTTTTCCCACCCCCGCAACACCCCACCACTAACTCCGACCTCCACCAGTAAGCCGCCGTAAAATCTTGGTTTTCGGGGAAAAATTCCCCCTCCAAATTTCGCCCACCCCTCCCCACCCCCCACAAAACGCCACCACTAATTCCGACCTCCACCGGTACGCCACCCGTGAAATTTAGGTTTTCGGGAATCCCCCCTCCCAAAAAAAACCTGCCCCACCCTGCCTGTAGCGATATCTTTGATCCCACCCATACGTTCTTATCCTGCTACACAAATTGTTGAATGTTAATTACACATGTTAAGTTAGGAAGAGGCCCTAGTTAATGATTAGTTAATAATTTGATTGAGAACTTTCACATTGCTCTGTTTAATTAATTGACCAGTGCTATAACCAGTGCTTAGGGGCAAAATATATATTAAACAGGGGCAAACATTGCGGAGTACAGCAACGATCAGCCACGGTGTCAGCCAATGGGAAGCAAATAAAAGGATCGGCTGCTGCGCATGGGCATTGAAGATCTAGAGAGGCTAGAGAGATGGATGTAATGGCCGATGCTGGAACGGTCGCGAGTTGTTGGTAAATGTTGTCGGATATTATCGTGTGGTTTCCGTGACATTCGTGACGATCGAAAGACGGAGTAACGAACGTTTAGTGTCCTAAAGTGTGGACAGTACTGAAAGGTCGAAGAGCGTAACGAACGATCGGAATAGCGCATTGCTTACCGGTAATAAGCGTGTATACGCTGCAGTTTACAGCGTATATCATAGATCTACATGGTTACTTCTCGTGACATTGCGAAGTGAAAAATAAACTAGCCCACAAACGTTAAGTCGAACTGTAAACGAAGATAGCAATAGTTGGTAAATTCGATACGGAACAGGAACTGTTCAAATCGTTGACAGCGACAGCAAAGATATTCGACATTTGAGAAGTTAGGTAAGAAAATGCATAGCAACAAAGAAATGAAACCTACAGTCGGGAGGTCAGCCGTTGGTGCGAATACGATGAAAGCTGGCCGGTGGTAAGCAACAACAAGAGCTAAAGAATTCAACGCGGGAGGGTAGATATTAAAGTTATATCCCTTGAAATTACTTTAATCAGTACTGGTTTAAATAAGGTTATTTAACAGAGGATTGTGTTAAATCTGACATTTTCCCAAACCCTTAGAGAACGGTTTTGTGTGCTGTACATGTTGACATGTATTAATATTCATATGCTAATATTATTTTTTATATTAAACACTCGACTTGTTGATTTGATGACATATAGGGCAATAACCTACATTGCAACCAATAGAAAGATAGTATGCAAATGAGTAACTTGATTTCGGCTTTGAAATCTGGAAGATATTACCACTAAACGACTGAGCCGTAGTGTGGTCATATCATTCCGTTACACTGCCCCACCCCCACAACACGCCACCACTAACTCCGATCTCCACCGGTACGCCATCCGTGAAATTTTGGTTTTCGGGGAAAAATTTCCCCCTCAAAACATTTCCTTCCTCTTCTACTCCCCCCCCCCCCCACCTCTTCTACCGCCCCCACAACGCGCCACCACTAACTCCGACCTCCACCGGTACGCCACTTGTGAAATTTGGGTTTTCGGGAAAATTTCCTCGTCCCAACCCCTCCACCCTCAACTCTCTTATCCCACCGCCTTCCCTCACTCCCACCCCCCACTTCCCTCCACCCCCACCCCCACCCCCACCCCCGTCCTCCAACGGTAAGCGACCCGTAAGCGCTGGCCTTAAAACGCCTCTGTACGGTTGTCAACCGCTGCTTTTCTAGTATACGACATGTATGGGACCCGAAAGAAAAGTTCTGTCGTAAGCTTGAAAGGGCAAAGGCCAACAGGGAAAATGAGTGTTTTTGCCTCCCCACTCTGGCCCCCATGGTGGCAGAGATTCGCGAACCCCTCCTCTACGCGTCGGATGCCGATACGGACACAATAGTGAAGGTTTGGAGTGAAAAGCAAAAAAACTGTGGAAATGCATTCCGGTTAAACAGACAGACAGACAGACAGACAGACAGACAGACAGAATCTTCTCTCTATTTATATAGATGTGAAACAAAAAACTAGACTTTGGAGTAGTTGTGTTACCCAAATGGTTTGAATATGGTTGATGCTGTTGTTCATTTTTCCAGCATGCGTTCGCGCAATTTGCTCTCGCTGCTAATGACTCGGCCATTTTCATTTGATCGATGGGCATGAGCTTACAGTCGTCCATACACTGCGTCTGAGCCCTGGCCACCACCTTGATTGATTCGGAACTTTCGAGCGGACGCTTACGAGCTTCCTTGTCTTCTCTAGCCAGACAGGTTGCTTCAATTGAAAACAACATTTCATCATCCCTGATGCGGGTGAAAGCTTCGCCAAGGCCAAAAGTCACCAGGTGAGGACATTGACATGAATCCGTGAACAATGAACATTTTACATAAGCAATAGGCTCATTCTGGACTCAAAAGTTACAGACGGTTAGCCTAATATTCTTTCTATTTTTAATAGACCCTATGGCCTATTCGCAGATGAGCGATTCATTCAATAATAATTATTATTGCTATTTATTTGGGATTTCTGCAGAGAGAAATTTTTCAGAAGCAGAAAATAATGTCAGTACAGGGCCCAGACAGACTATTATTTTATGAAGCAAGTAATTACGTCCCAGCTAGACTAAGGGTCTCCTCAAATTCGTCTCACATTGTATTATTCACTCATTTACCCATACCTCACGTAGGTCTACTGCAACATAATTTGGGCTTCTACCTACAAAACTAGTCTACTGGATTCAAACAAGCTTCAAAAGCGAGCAATTCGTTATGTAGCAAACCTGCCCTATGGAACTCCGACTGAATCGAAATTCCATGATTGCCGCCTCCCTAATGTTTACCAAATTAGGCATGTGCAGTTAAGCGAATTCATGTTTGGATATTTTCATGGCCTATTACCTTCTGTGTTTAAGAATTTCTTCCTCCATACTACTGAGGTGCATTCATATCATACTAGATACGCTTACTCTTACCATTTGCCCCACGCCCACACCAATATCCGACGCTTCTCTGTTAAATACAGTGGAGCTCAAACATGGGATGAGATTCCCCTTTCCACCAGACTGCCCCCTAATTATTCTCCCTTTAAGAGTTTAAGTTGAGACTGCGTGTCCTTATACTCCACAATAACTAATGAATTACTTCCGGTGTCACGAAATAGAGTATACCCCTAATAATCGTATCCCCTTTGCGAAATAAAGTATCCGGCCCGATGAATCTGAACGGGAGATACTGTCCCCATAGTGCAAAAGTATCCCCACGAATCGTACAAAATTATCTCCTTAAAAATGTTTCCCCTTCAGCTTTATTGCACATGGTGTATAGTCTTAGCCTATTTTTAAATCTGCCAGTCAATGCTAAATAGAGAATGAACCTATCGTTACTATTTGTCTGTCTGTCTGTCTGTCTGTCTGTCTATCTGTTTCTCTCTCTGTTCACTCTTTATCTACATGTAATATGTCTATCTGTGATAATCGTGTAATGCTAGACTTCGATTAGACCTACGCGCTTCCTCTTCAATAGGCCTGTTAAATTATTATGAGACCACACGCACTTTTCAAACTTTCTTCGTAACCCCAGTTAATTTTCGTTGTTTTTCTTTGACATTAATTTGTCTGAATTCATTGTATTCCTTAATGTCAACAACAAGCGCTATAGCTTCATAATTATATCGGAATGACTCAATGACACTAACAAGGTTTAAGGCAAGTACTTCGTTTTCGTCGCCGTGTCAACTAGTAAGTGCCATACTTGTAGGTCTAAGGCTCTAAGCTATAGCTTGGCAAATAAAATGCGGAAATGGGCTTAATTGTCCAGGGGTATTGTGTTCGGGGCGATTATGTCCGAGAACTAGGGTGCTAATTGTATGATTTCGTAGCTCGCGCTCAATATCGATCTATTATTTCATATAATTATTTGGTCGCTACTTGTTCGATATTCTCTTGCCCTGACAGAGTTCAAAGAGATTTCGCACTCTACTTTTTCGTGTGATTTTATAATTCTAGTCTATTACTAGATTAAATATTATATTTTAATATTATTTCTAGTTTCAATTTATTCTAGTGTTACGCCCTGTTTGTGTTTTCCTGTGCCAAAAGTGGGGTAACAGTAAGTACATCATAAACTTTGCGAACCTGCCCGACAATAATTTTTAGTTTAAATATATTCTAGTAGGCCATGTTTTTGGCGTTTTCCTGAGTGATTAAATTGATAGGCCTATAACCATTAAAATTTAATAACACTCCATTCTCGCTTTGAGTAAATTTGGCGACGACTTAGGTTAGATCAAAATTCCTACTACCCGCGTGCAGTAGGCCTAGGCCTATCCCGACCAAACAGTGACTTTGTGCCTCAAATTTCGTCTAAGACTCTTAAGCCCTACGATCATCGAATGTGTAACCTTGCATTATGTTAAAGTTTTACTGTCTAGTTAAAGGGTGTTTGTAAATTGTGTCAGGACCATTCTACGCCAACCTAATGGCCATCATCATCATGGTGTATCCGCCCAGGGGACCCACCTAGCGGGGTTGCAAGACCCTCTTCCGGGTCCCCAGTGCAACCAAATAGAAAATATTACCATCATTATTTAGGCCTAAGTCCTGTTTTTTTATAATTGTAAACTTTGTTTCTTTGATGCTTGATTTGGTTTGCTGTTCCTGGTTGCCAAATATATGATGTGATTATGATTTGATTTGAAGTATTTAACCCATAGGCCTACCTAACCCCGAAAGGACTCAGTGGAATTATAAGCGTGAAAGATACTGATAATAATCAGTAAGATAATTTAAAATGGGTTGTAATCAGGTTTCCTTGCGCAATGCGCATACATAAATAGATGCACGATTTTCTATCTACCAGTAAGCCTCAAGGCTGTTGTGTCGGTTTTACCAAGCTTTCGAAGGAAAATTTTTAGAACTGCGCAATCTGAAAGCAATTTTAATCGACCAAAATTTCTGACGACCTTTTTGCCAGCAATTTTTCCCGATGATGTAGTAAGTCACCGGCGACACGAAACGGAGTATCCCCCTGAAAGCTATACGGGGGGATGAATTAATCTATCCCTCCGGATGGAATTAACCGGCCTAGACTATTCGGGGGATGAACCAGTCTATCCCCTTTTTTGAAAAATGCTTTTAATTGAAAAATTTGTGCTCTAATCAAAATTTGAATGACTATTTGTTTTAAGTGTCCGAAGCAATGTTCAGAGAAAGGCAACTCGAATTTATTTAGTGACTCTGAGTGTTTTTAAGTGTTCTAAAAGTTTTAAGTGCTCTAAAATCGAAGCAAGAAATTATCTAGTAGAAATAAACAAACCACAGTTAGTGTCATTGTTCAAAACAAAGCAGATGAAAATGAATTTGCAAAAAAATACACGAGTAAGTGACTTTTCGACTTTTCCTCATTTGGGGGAATACGATTAATACGGGGGATACTCTATTTCGTGACAGGCCAAACATCTGATGACCTTTTTTAGTCCTTTGTCATCCACTTTAAAATTGGCCTTCTTCCACCTATCAGCCAATATTTTTTCACAACAAAACCCTTCGCTTTCTTTTGCTCTTCCATGGCATACCGATTGCAGTGAAACCTTTTTCTAATGATTACCACTTCACAAGATTACTTTTACAACTGCAAAAAATTCATTTACAACTGCACATTTTTGTGTAGAACTGCACGTTAAAAGCCCTGTGTTTTACGTCAGTGCAGCAAACTTTCCAACGCAATTCTCACTGAATTAAAACTCGTGGCGTTCTTTATCATTTCAAAATGATCGAGGGCTCACCATATTTGGTGAAGATAGTAAAACTCGGTCGAAAAAAGGTTTTTAAGCTCAGCTTTGTTAACGTTCATAAAAGGTATACTTGCTAATATTTGATCTCTTACCAATCACCAATCCGACGACCAGCAGAAAAACCAAAAGCTTCGTCATTATGCGGTTCAGCAATTTCTCTTCAGAAGCGAATGTTGTGTAGAGTTCAGTAACCGTCGATCACCTGTTGCTTCTATGAACCTAAATGCTGGCTTTGTACAGAGCTTCTGCTACCATCCTGCATTAGCCTAGGCCTAAACAGTATTCGGCTGATCAGATAATTTATGGAAACAATTTGCATTCACATACTCGCATGCCTGTGCGCTGAAACCTGTGGCCGCGCCAGGATTTCAGTTTTTTTTGGGGGGGGGGTTAAAATTTGTTCCATTTTCGCTCGCCAAAATTTCTGACGACCTTTTTTAGTCATTCCTTCGAAATCTCATGCATATTGTTCACTTTATGGTGGGCTTATCGTGAAAATATTTTATTTTTACATTAAAAAAAATCTAGCACCCATAGCGCCGCTACTGTCTGAAAACCATGAGTAGGCCTAAATAACATATCATAAGCTGGTGAATCGGTAATAAAACGCAGACTTTCTGGCCATTACACTCTGACTAGTAGACTCAAGCTGGCTGTCTAGTTAATACAAGCTAATATTTACAGCAGCAACAGAGATCTGATAGCATACTAGCTGTACCCGGCCACGCGTTGCTGTGGCTGAAAAGACTGCCCAACCCTCCCTCCCTACCTCCCTCCCTACCTCCCTCCCTCCCTGAGTTCCTATGTACCTCCTTACCTCCATTCCCCTTCCATTTCCACCCTCCCCTTCCCTCCCTTCTCCTCCCTCTCCTATCTCCCTCTCTCCCTTCCCTTCCTTTGCCTCCCTGCATCCCTCCATCCCGTTTTCTCCCCTCCCTCCCTCTCCTCCGTGCCTCCCCTTCCTCCATCTCTAGATATATTAGCTATAGAAACACGCGCGGATATGCGTCATGAAACACGGCCGCAAATGGACGATTTTGTAAAAACCGACAGTTACTTATACTGTAGTCCAGGCAATCTAGCTCAAATATAGGGTAGGGTTCCCTTATTTGGGCACCTTAAGGGTAAAAGACTCGTATTGCAGTAATTTTGATATGCAAACATCTAGTGTGATGTTATTTTGATGATTTAAACATTAGGAAATGAAAATATATCGAATACATGCTCTTGGCTGTTTGACAATATTAGTTGTGTGGAGAAAAGGACATACCACCCAAAGTGCCCAAATTAGGACATGGTGTCTTAATTTGGGCACCTGGTGCCCAAATTAGGTGCACTTTAATGAAACATTAGGAAATGAAAATATATCGAATACATGCTGTTCGACAATATTAGTTGTGTGGAGAAAAGGACATACCCCAAAGTGCCCAAATTAGGACATGGTATCTTAATTTGGGCACCTGGTGCCCAAATTAGGTGCTCTTTGGTCCAGCTATGAAAGCGATGATATCTAGGCCTATGTTCACCTGCTTCTAACCTCAGGGTACAATTCTCCACCTACATACTTTTTTGTTTTATAACACCAATACATAGAGTTGATAATAATTCCTATAGAAGGCACCACTCTATGTCGTCTATATTTTTAGATACAAGGGGGTGCCCATTTTAGGAGCATGCCCAAATTAGGGTCACCCACCCCCTACAGTTAAACTGGGCAAAATAGCAACACAAGCTTTTAAGACGGTTTCCTGTTCAGAATTTTCTGCTGAATAACATATCCAAAATCCGACAAAATTCCACCATGGGGTCACCCTCCAAAATGGGGCTCAAAATATGATGGTCTTCATGCTGTTTTACATCGAATATCGGGCTGCTAGTACAGCGGCCTGGTTTAAAATTGTTCACTTTGTGATACAAGCATAAAATTTGTTACATTCTACGAACATGTCAAAAGAAAAAGATTTGGCTATAGGGCTATCGCATATTTGACCCCTGGCCCCAATGGCAGCCATTTTTCAAAATGGCCCCCGGTTTACAAATTACAAATTATCTCAGCTTCCAGTACACTTAGAATCGTCATCTTGGAGTCTAAACATACATAGTTAGGGGCGAGGACCCCAACAGAGCCATTGCAAATGTTCCCCACGGCTAGAATGGCGGCCATTTCCCAAAATGGTCGACCAAAATACGAAATTTCAATATCTCAACATCCAGTACACCTAGAAATGTCAATATTGGTTTCTAATATGTTATTCAGCAGAAAATTCTGAACAGGAAACCGTCTTAAAAGCTTGTATTGCAATTTTACCCAGGTGAAACTGTAACTTGCCTGAGCTAATATAAATATGCGCTAGGGCAAAGTGACTTAATTCTGGCCGGTACCTAATTCAGGCCACTTTTTGACCTTTATTCACAGCCAAAGTAAGAGTACTACAGTTATTATAAGGGAAATTATTTTGTCACACCTTGTTTTGCTTGCGGCTCGAGGCTAAAAATAACTCATAGCTGACTAGCGGATTTTCTAATCACGTGTCAAAGTTTTGATCATTTCCAGTTGTTGCAGCATACATAATTTGAGATTTTCAAGTTTTTCATCAACATACTGCTTCAATTGGGTAAGTCTATTTAACGAACAAATGTTATTTTCATATAAAGTAAACATTATATTATTTAATGGCAGCTTGATAGTTTGTCCCAGTTGGCGGATTAATAAGATGCTGTGCGGCAAAATAAGTCACGCAGAGAAACCTATTTCTGACCACATCTGCAATGTAATTCAGGCCATGGCCAGAGATAGGTATCTGATGGCCAGAATTAGGTATCGGGCGGCCAGAATCAGGTATCAGGTGACCAGAATTAGGTATCGGGCGGCCAGAATCAGGTATCAGGTGACCAGAATTAGGTATCGACTGCCAGCTTTTAATTTTAAAGCTCACAACATTTTTCTTGCAGCGTCAATTAATTGAAAATGGTGTCAGTCAATAAAGGCAAGAACGCCAAGAAATTGGCAAAAACAGAGGAGACAAATAATAAAGGAAGAAGGAGAGCTGCAAGAGGGAAGCATTGCCTTTGGACTGAAAGTGCAATGCTTGCAGCAATTGCAGCTGTTCGTGAAAATGGAATGTCCCAAAGAGCAGCATGCAAAACGTTTCAAGTTCCCCGAAGTACTCTACAAGTCCGTTTAACTGGGAAAACAGAAATCGGTTCCAGGCCTGGTCGTCCAACTATCATGTCATCTGATCAAGAAGAAAAACTGGCTGATTTTGCTTGCAATCGAGCTGCAATGGGGATCGGATTTGGACGACAGCAATTACTCAAGTATGCCGAAGCATATGCTAAAAAGCATAGCATTGTCTTCAAAAATGGGAGACCATCGATACGTTGGTGGTATGGAATGAAGAGGCGACATCTTAAGATCACATTGCGTCGTCCGGAGGGAACAGCTGCTGTCAGACACCAATGCATGGACCCTACAAAGGTGGCAAAATATTTCAGCGTGCTGAAGATGGTGTTGGATGACAACCAGTTGAATTCCAAGCCTCATACCATCTGGAACATGGACGAAACTGGTGTCCAACTGGACCATAAACCGGGTAGGATCATTGCAACTAAAGGATCGAAATATTTGCACAGCCGAACCAGTGGCAACAGAGAAACAATTACTGTAATTGGGGCAATAAATGCTGGTGGTGGCTACATTCCTCCACATGTAATTGTGAAAGGAAAGACTACGAGGTCCCTCTTCTCTTTTCAAATGGAAACGGCTCCGGATGGAACCACTTGGAGTGTGTCTGATAGCGGATGGACGAAGCAGGGCATTGCTCTGCTCTGGTTCAATGCCGCCTTCTTACCAAACATAGGACCAGACAGACCTCAGCTGCTTATTGTGGATGGCCACGATTCACACAATTTCGTGGAACTGCTCGAAACTGCGGCAGAAAACGGCATCCACATAATTGAACTGCCAGCTCATACATCCAACTGGCTCCAACCGTGCGATCGGACAGTTTTTGGACCTTTCAAGAATGCTTACAGAAAGGCATGTGAAGATCTCATGACTCAGTTCCCAGGAACTCTTGTATCACGAGCAAGTTTCTGTGGATTGCTTAAAAAAGCTTGGGAGGAGGCGTTATCCGCGAGCAATATAGTATCTGGTTTCAGAGCATGTGGAATCCATCCGTTCAATCCAGATTCTGCACCATCAGAAGCATACTTGCCAAATTGCATGTATTCTGTGAAGCAACTCATTGAAAGCGAAGTGTCATTGAGGGATTCTTCATCCCAAAATTCAGCTTCAACGCCAAAAAACGATGGATCATCGACATCTGATTCTCCAAGACAAACGCTGTCTTCAAGTTTTCAAGGAGCATGTGATGACTCTTCAGCACCAGTCGTCATAGATAATTCAACAACTCAGAACGTTTTCAATATTTCGGATTTCACGTCGATGGATCCTGAGGTAGTTGCAAAAGCTTGTGCAACTGCGTCCCCAGTGAAAGTTTTACGATTGCTCGAGTCAACTCTCACCCAACAACAGTTGGGTTGTTTCCAATATCTATATGAGAAAAAGTACAGCCTAAACCAGGACGAAACATACAAAACCTGGCAGAAATTAAAAAGTTTGGCGGAAGAACAAGATGAAGATCATCAGGCGCCATCCGTAGAAGAGATCATGGACTTGAATTTATCTGTGGGAACTTTGCCAAGCTTTTCTGAGAGCCTTACAGGAGATTTCAATATTGATGACTCATTTGCAGATCTATTGTTATCTGTCATTTCAACGGAGCAAAAAGGAACCGATACATCCAATTCCTTGGAAATTCCAAACTCAAATCTTTGTCAGTGTTCCACCGAGAATAATATACTATGTTCTTGTTCAACTAACAAACAAGTTTGTAACGTTCTTCTTGCCGAAAATCAGACTGCCATCAACACTTTGAGCCTTGATGAGACACCTTGTTCTTCCAACATCGATGCGAGAGAAATCAAAAAACAAAATTCCGTTGATTCAAATTCTGCTGTTAAGTCGATCGCATTGAACCCTACAACATCCAGTGACATTGCAGTTATCTTAGGTAGTCAGAGTCACGTCGACGACGAGGAACGTTTTGCTCATCCAAGTCTCAGTGACCACCCTAGTAGTTCTATTTCTGCCCGGGTCAATTCAGTCGAAGGAAAACAATTCTCTTTCAAAAACCGATCTTATCCTGGAGACGTTGACAGTGATATTCTCCCATATCCAGCAATAACTACAAGATGGAAAAAAACTAATTTGAAGCAGAAATTTTTTCTTATCACTTCCAAAGAATCTCGTGATTTGAAGCTAAAGGAACAGCACGCAAAAGTGGAACGTCAGAGGATCAAGGAAGAAAAAGCACACAACAAGCAGCAACAAGTGAAAAAAGTAAAGAAAGTGATTGAAAAACAACCAAGGGGAAAGAAACCGAACACATTAAAAGGAAAGGAAAAACCGATGCCATCTCAGAAGACAAACAAGAAAACGAATAAGGCTTGCAAAACCCAGGGTACAACCGATTCTCTGATTCCATGCGATATTTGCCAAGTACGATTTTGTGATGATAAGACAGGAAGAAAATGGATTGAATGCCAAGGCTGTCAGACTTGGTTTCACAATGCTTGCCAAGGTCTGGATGAAAATGGACCAGAACATTTTTTGTGCATTTCATGCGATGCATGAGA
The DNA here is from genome assembly GCA_949752735.1 of Lumbricus terrestris. Taxonomy (NCBI): domain Eukaryota; kingdom Metazoa; phylum Annelida; class Clitellata; order Crassiclitellata; family Lumbricidae; genus Lumbricus; species Lumbricus terrestris. The sequence goes on from OX457037.1 coordinate 72,343,910, forward strand.
CATTGAAATGACTCGTGCAGTCGATTGTTTTTGTTTTTCCTCATCTCTGCTAGTTATTATGTTCTCATAGAGTAGGATGAAATCTTTTAGTCAGGTTTTGTGCAATAATGTTGGCATTTTTAATTGGCTGGTAGGCTACACCTTGTAGTCATCTGTTCTAAGATACATTCTTGTCAATTTGTCCTAGTCAAGTTTTGCAATAGCCGGCTAAAGGCAACTATGTTACAAAATAGTAGTTCGATTTGATTTTTTGTTGGTACTCTTAGCCTTTTAGGATTTGTAGCCATTTTGATTTTATTTAGATTTTTGATTTTACTGGTTTATGCATAATACAACATAAAACCTATTTCTAGCCACATGAAACATTATTCTGGCCAGTGGCCAGAAATATGTACCCATGTGGCCAAGAAATATGTATCAGTGGCCAGAGTTTTGTATTTTAGAGGGGTCCCAGCAATATATATATTTTAATTTCATTTATGTTCTTGCAAGATATTCTACGATATAATAATATACTCAATATGTTGCTTGATCTCGATGTTTTGTTTTTAAACAAATTTAACTGATCCAAGTATTCAATTTTTGCGAAGTTCTGACAAAGTGGCCAGAATTTGGTAACTTTACCCTATAGAAACACGCGCGGATATCCGTGATAAAACGCGGCCGAAAATGGACGCACGGATGCGTGAAAGTTCAAAATCGAAATGGGTCGAATCCATCGACGTATATCGAATCGAATGCAAAGTTGTTTTTTTGTCGAAAAGATTGCGGTTTTCCCCTAAAAGCATTAAACAAACCCGCTCGTAGTCGAATGGAACGTTTTGGTAAAATTTTAAAAACAATCGGTGAAGAAGTCTCCGAGTTCCTTGATTAGACACAAACTTTTTGCAATTTTATTTGTATAGATAGAGTCGTATATATATATATATATATATATATATATATATATATATATATATATATACAGTCAGCATGAAAAAGAACAGAGGATTATATCTAAATACACGGCAGTGTATATGCATCGTAGCCTACAATAATAATTTATGTGCACTGTAAACGAAGAACAACGGCTGTAATTATAATATTATTATAAACGTCATCTATCCATAATATCAACGCAACTTGCCAAACTTGGTCCAGGAACTCTGAACATCCATGTCTATTGTTGACAGGAATGCATCGGTTGGTTCAACGTATATAAGGTTTACGTAATATGTAATGTACATGTATGTATGTCACTGTATAGTGTATAGGCCTAGGGCTTACGTATGTATGAATGTATGTCAGTGGTTTTCAACTTTTTTCTAGTGCCGGAAAATTTCTCGAAGCACACAATTGCTCGCGGAACCCACGCGTTTCACCCGTCCAGTATTTCAAGATAAGCTCAGCCTACAGTTGTAACTTGTAAGATAATAAAACATTTTGATTAAATGTACGTTACTTGCACTTCTGGCGCAGTCTATAATATGCCTTTACAAATACAGTAATACATGCCTTAAAATTCTAAAAGTGTAGACCCAGTGAGAACAGCTGCATTTCTGCTCTAATTCGCTAACAACTATCCATCCATCTGACAGATGGATAGGCTAAGACGATAAGTGAAAATACTCTCTATTCTGGATCAGTGTTATGGACAAGTGGAGTATGTCCTTCTTCAAGTTTACTCTGATATACGGTATGAGCCTGGTTTGAATCCTGGACGCATCGTAGATGTAAACACGTAGGCAGACAGACACATTCATGTAGGACCTAACGTCTTCAGCATAAAAAATCATTTGTGGTTCAACCGCCATGAGCATGGTGAGTGACACGAGGCTATAGCGGGGCCAACGGGCTTCAGCTTAAGTGGGAAGTTTAGCTACGTTTGCTGGATACGTCGCTACACCCGAAAAGTAGGCCTACTTCTGTCACAGCAATCACATATTATCTTGTTTCACACATCTCAGCTGATTTTCCGTAAAGCAACTGTCGGTTAACGATTCTAGAGTTGGCTAGGCTTAAGGCTTTCATTTTCAGATATTCGAATTATTATCCGCTGCTTCTGAGTGAGAAATGTAACCACTGGCTTTAAAAATGAAATGATGAAAAGAAGAATAAACCAAAGCAGTGGTTGGTTTAGTGCATGAGCGGAGTTTATCAAAGGGCTATAGCGGGGAGGGGTGGGGCTAAGCCGCGCCAAGAAGTCTCAGCGACTTTTCTAATGTGTAGGCTAAAATTTAATGGTATCTTTTCCGGGTTCAGCTCCCCTCCAAGAACTTTATGTAAACGATTAAAAAAGTCACCAACTTTGAAAATGTAGTAATTTTCACGAGATTTGAACTTGACTAAAAAAAGGTCATCAACATTTTTGGTCGGGAAAATGTAAAAAAAAATTGTCGGCGCCACTCGTTCTGGACCAAACATTTTCAGCCCCCCCCCCCCAAAACACGGAAACCAAACTCCGCCCATGGTTTAGAGTTTAGCAGTCTTTTGTTTGTTCAGAACAGTTCAAATAGTTTAAAACATCGAAAAGATTGCTTTGTTTGTGATTGTCCGTCAGGACAGATGGAAACGTATCGTACCGTATAATCTATCTATGATTATTTTAGGCCTACTGTTTCCTATAATGACGCACCTGCTTTCCGAATAGCAAGTAGGCATAATGCGCTATAACGACATAATTATGCAAAACGGCATTAGCATAATTATATAAAACAACAATGCATTCACGTAATAATGATATTTTAAGGAAAAATGATCGAAAGCTGTCAAAGAATGCATACATGTAAATTATAAAATAGACAACAAAGAATATAACAAAATTTCTCAATTGTACTGGATAAATCGTTTAAGTGAACTCTTAAGTTTACCACAAGACTATATGCAAGTAAGGTCGTCAGGCAACCCATTCCAGAGTTAAGGACCCAAATATTTAATTGAGACTGCTTGATTCAATTATGTAGTAATAAATCCTTCAATGCCTGTGACTTTTGCCAAGCTTGTTCTCTTTTTGCTTGCATCCGAATTTCCTGGCTGTCTTTGCAACCACGGTTCATGACCTCGGTGTCAAACTTGACCAAGAACTCACTTTTACTCCTCAACTTCACCGTCTTGCTCGAGACTGCTATTATCAGCTGCGCCAGCTTCGCACTGTCATCCGTTCTCTTACGTCTGCTGCTACTCTTACTTTAGTACATTCCTTTGTTACATCTCGCATCGACTATTGCTCTTCGCTCTACATTGGCCTCCCATCCAGCAGATTGACTTGTCTTGACCGGGTGTTGCGCTCTGCTGGGCCCCTGATTGGGCAAATCTCTAAATATGGTCATGTCTCAAACTGCATGCTTGAGGTACTTCACTGGCTCTCTTGTCACCAGCGTATTGAGTTCAGGGTAGCTGCATTGGTATGGCGATGTTGTCATGGCCTCGCCCCAATTTACCCCCTAGAGTTATGCAACCTTTTAATTGGGTATTCAAGGACGTTGTCAGCTACGCTCAGCTCGTAAGGTAGTCCTCTTAGTTACTTTTGCTCGTACTACTACCATGAAGAATCGAGCCTTTTCTTTGGTTGGCCCAGTGGTCTGAAATGGCCTTCTCATTGAGCTACGCCTACACCCTGGAACTCTACCAGGATCCTTCCTTACTAAACTTAAAACCTTTCTTTTTGGGCGCGCTGGAGTCGGGAGCGCCTCTGAGTAGTTTTTTTCTTGAAGGAGCGCTATATAAATGTCCGAATGAATTAATTAATGAACGTCGTAATTTCAGGTGAATTGAATGGCACCTGATATCCTCCGAAATAACATTTGAAGGAAACATGTTCAGAAAATCCTGGGCCCTACGAGTAGGGCCTGCTCGTTAGAGGCTCATCGTGCTTAAGCACCAAACTTGATTATGCTTCATAGTGTTGGCTGAATTATAGTAATATTCATTATTTAATAGCAAAGACAGTTTCATATCAAATAGATGTGCATGATTAGAGACTGCACTGAACACAGGACATTGAGGGTAATCGATCGTTTTAGCTTCGACGATTTATCCGGACATGCGTCATCTTCTACCAGTGAAAGACTACATCTCGTGTACACCGTTACGTGTTTGCGATCGCTGCAGCCAGTTGTCGCTCTACCCGACGTCGCAGCTTGGTTCCAGAGACTCTGAACATCCATCCACGCCATCTATCAGCTGTCGACGGAATCCGTTAGTTGGCTCCACCTGTGTGTGCGTGTGTGTGCGTGTGCGTGCGTGCGTGTGTGTGATTCTTCCAGCTTATTGTGCATTGTTTGCTAAATTGTGTTTTTTGCTCTTAATGACACCTGACATCAAACAGGCCAGCGCAGAGAGCGCCTCTGAGTAAAATTCTTGAAGAGTTGCTATATAAATTATGGGAATGAATGAATAATATAATATAATGCATATGTGTGCGCACTCGCACACGCACACCTACACCTACACACTCCTACATACACACACACACACACACACTCACACACACAGGTTTGGTTCATCGTGATGCCGGTGACACGAAACGGAGTATACCCCCTGAAAGCTATCCCGGGGGATGAATTAATCTATCCCCCCGGATGGAATTAACCGGTCTATACTATCCGGGGGGATAAGCCATTATATCCCCTTTTTTGAAAAATGCGCACAATAAAAATATTTATGCTATAATCAAAATTTTTAAGTGACTAATTGTTTTAAGTGTCCTAAGCAATGCTCAGATAAAGGCAACTCGAATTTATTTAGTGACTCTGAGTGTTATAAAGTGTTTTAAATGTTTTAAGTGCTCTAAAAACAGGACAAAACAAATTATCTAGTAGGAATAAACATACCTGTTAGTGTCATTGTTCAAAACAAAGCAGATGAAAATGAATTTGCAAAAAAAATACACGCGGAAGCGGTTTTTTCAATTTTTTTTTATTTGGGGGATACAATTAATACGGGGGATACTCTATTTCGTGACACCGGTCGATAGTCTTTCGAATTAGGCGGTTGTTCGTTTGATGTTTTAGTATTTCCTTATCCTAGTTATATGACTGAATGCTTAGCTGTTGAATCGATTGATTGATTGATTGGTTAATTGACTTTGACAAAAGCTCTTCTTTCAAAACATTTATTCTAAATTTGGCGGCACGTCCCTGTTAAGTCACTTAGCAAGATGACGATCAAGTTGATAACGAATGTGTCAGAATAATGATTTTGATGTTAAAACAATGAAATTCAAATTTCTAAAAATGAAATATAAAAATGGACAAGGTGTCAATGACAGATAAAATGTGTATTCAGACACTTTGAGAGCAAGATCCTATAATTCTCGATTACTTTGATAAACTGTGAGAGCGCAGAAATTAAGAGTTAAATTGAGAATTCTTAAATCAGCCATTGGTGAAAGCAGATTTTGCTTCGTTATCTACCACATCGAATTTTAAAATGTCCAAATCTCGAGATTTACAATGAATTGTGAACTGAAAATGGTCGTATATATACATATTTTGGATTAGATAAACATTAAATATTAAAGTATGTAAGGTACGAGTGAATAAAGGAGTAATACAGGCCTAGATCAAGACGCGTTTGAGTGGGCAGTGGGTAAGACTTTGATTTGTTTGAGCAGGTAGCCTAACTCAACCACATTATCTCACAACAAAGAACAACTTGTTTGGTGGCTATGCTAGTCATGATGCCAATGTTTTTGCTACTTTTTGAGAGATGTGTTTTATATTATGATCGTTCCATGTTAGAAATTGATCAAGATAAGTACTCAAAAATTTCACTGAAGTCACACGAGGGATAGGACTTCCATTAACAACTAGGTCGTTGATTGTAGATGGGGTCTTTTTCCGATGAGAGCAAACTAGGATGTAATTAGTGCGTGGCACAGTCCATGTAATAAAATATACATTGTATTTCATATCTTATTCTACATCGAATCAGCTGAATATATTGGTCGAATCGATTCTTCGTTTGTTCAAGCCATAGCAACAATGCATCTGAACGACTACCCGAATAGAAGCTTTTATGAGTCTGGCAAAAAACTTTATTTTCTTACACAGAATGGCACACCATTAAGAGAAAATTGTGCGATAGGACTATGATGCTTTGGAAGGCTGTTTTTCAAAGCAGTGTCATTTTCCTTGAACAATATTCTCTTCTTTTTCTTTTCATCCTGAAAACTATTAACAGCAAGCAGTTTTAACTGGAGTATATTTAAAATCCAATTTTCAGTAGGTGCGATGAACATTTATAGTTGTTATTTAGTCCTGCTGTAAATATAATTATGCTCCTATAGATGCAGCACGAAGTCACGATGGAAAGGCCACTATGACTATTGCATTGCAAAACCAAAGTGGCCTTTCCATCGAGACTAAGTCTTCTTCGCAAGACCGTAGCCAGAATCGGGGGGGGGGTTTGCTCGACTTTAAGGAAGCCGACTTTCAACTGAATCAACTGAGCGAGGAGTTTGAAGGAGGATTTCTTCTTTTGTAAAATGGCAATTAGAAATAAAAGCTTCAAAATGAAATCCCCTTTATTTCTTATAACTTGACTGTGTTAGTAAATGCATTATTCATTATAGCATTATTTCGTTTTGGGAGGTGTTCAAACATACAAAACACACCCTATGGCTACGGCCTTGCTTCTTCGCGTTCTCCAATGGTTCGACAAACTTTAACAGTTTGTTAAGCTCGGTTGTATTCAATCCAATGACAAAAGCCATAAATAGGAATTGTTAGCGACTTTCTTTTCGCAGCCTCGACACATAAAGCCTGACGATATCTCACCAACCGTTTTCCTTTTTTATAGATCTCTTATTAGCTGCATTAGGCTACAGTGTTTAAATTTACCAAAATAATGCATAGGCCTATTTATTGCATTATAATTATCATGTAGAATTGAAACAAAACTTTCTTTACCGCATTGGTTTGGATCCTTGTCGTTGTTCTATTCTTTATATTTTGAGCAGGCCCTCCTGCATTGTGCTAGTTTTGCCACTTTCTTTACCGGACCCATAAGCTGTGTGCTTATCTTTGCCGGGCATTTGCTCAAACAATCGTGATACGTCTGATCACGCTTATGTGCTGCCTTGTTTTCTCTGATCAGACAGGTTGCTTCAATTAAAAACGACACAACAGTCAAAAACTACGAGCTTCGACATTTTTCTGTCTTCTTTTATCATCCATTCCTTCAGTTAATCTTAATTCTGATCTGTTTGGGTAGGTAGCCTACCTCAACTACATTATCTCACAAGAAGGAACAACTTGCGTGGTGGCTGTCCTAACTATTTAGGTCAACACTTAGACCTACGCTACTTATGATATAAAGGATGATCAAATATAAACTGCCCCACCAGAAAAATGCAATATTTTCAGCAAACAACAATAATATTGAGAGTTAATACCAAGCGAGGACATTCACATGAATCCGTGAAGATTTCACTATGCTATACTTGATATGCTTCTGGTCTGAAAAAGGGACAGCCGGCTAAATATTCTGTTCCATTTTTTAAATAATTATTCGCAGATGAGTGATTCATCCAATTAATTGCTAGTTCTTTGGGATTTTTGCACAGAGAAATTTCCTCAAAAGACAAGGAATTAAAACTCGTGACTTTCTTTTTCATTTCAAACTGATCGACGGTTTCAACATAATATTTGGAACGATAACAAAACTCGGTCGAAAAGAAGTTTTTAAGCTCAGCATTGTTAACGTTCATAAAAGGTATACTTGCTAATATTTGATCTCTTACCAATCACCAATACGACGACCAGCAGAAAAACCAAAAGCTTCGTCATTATGCGGTTGAGCAATTTCTCTTCAGAAGCGAATGTTGTGCAGAGTTCAGTAACCGTCGATCACCTGTTGCTTCTATGAACCTAAATGCTGGCTTTATATAGAGCTTCTGCTACCATCCTGCATTAGCCTAGGCGATTTTCGACTGAGCAGATAATTTATGGAAACAATTTGCATTGTCCTACTTGCATACCCGCATGAGCGGATTTTATCAGGGGCTATGGGGCTAAGCCCCCCAGTAGGCCGCCAAAACATTTTCACGAGATTTTCAACAACCAAAAAAAGGTATATATATATTCACGAGATTTCAAGCGAAAGACTAAAAAATGTCAACTTTTTTGGGCCGAAAAAAGGTCTTAAGAAATATGGTCGATGATTAAAATATTGTCGCCGCAGTTCGTAAGCCCAATCTATTTCTAGTACCCCAAAAAACTTAAACCAAACTCCGCACATGCATGCCTGTGCTCTGAAACTATGAGTAGGTTAAATTACATATTACAAGATGCTGAATAATAATAAAAGGCAGACCTTCTGGCCTTTAGACTGTGCTCTCATTAGTAGAGGCAAGCCTGTCTAGTCACTGTCTAGTCACATGCTAATAATTATTAAGCAAATCTTTCAATGTGTGTGGCTTTGGCTATCTAGTCTCATCAATGTCTAATAATAATGAACGTAACTTGTATAATTTTAGGTGAATTCAATATTATGAATGTGCACTTGGTATAGCGCCCCCTTCTAGAGATACTACTCATAAGCGCTCTAGAATACAGTGCGAACACTGAATCGGAATTTCACTCCGAATCGCTGAGCAATTGCGAGTAAATGACCTGCCCAAGTCCCTACGCAGCGGCTTGAGAGGGATTCAAACCTGCTACATCTGGCTTCAAGGCAACGAACATACCCACTACACCACCGCGCCCCAAGAATAGCACTTGAAATCCTGCGAAATGACATTTGAAGCAAACAATGCTTAGAAAATCAATAGACTTACTCGTGGGACGCTTATCGTGCTTATACGTTGATTTATACTCCACAGGTGATTTCGTTTGTCTTTCCAAACCGCATAGAATGGTCTAATGGCCATTGTATGCGGTTTAGCGATGGTCGCCTACAAATTCGATTGATGAAAAGAATTATTGTTAAATAGGAGTTGGATTGAATAGAAGACTTTTTTTCATTTGGAATGGGAACGATTAAAGGGTTCTTGTTGAAATTCGAGCCTGGTTGATGAATTAGGTCTTATGATTGTTATTGAAAAAGACGTTGGATAAATAAAAAAATCACTCTTTGCTCAGATAGACGCTTGACTGATGAAACGAATTTATGCTTAAATTGAAACTGGGTTAATGATAAGGATTCACGCCAAAGCAAATGTTGGAATGTTGAAAAATAATTAGGGCTTATGTTGTGCCGGGCGAATCTTAAATAGATCTATATTTCTCAAAGTTTGTCCTTTCGTTTGTTTGTTTGTGTGTTCGTATGTCCGGATGTATTTTGACTCTTCGTCCCAGAAAAGGGTAGGAAATTACAGAGTGTCGATTTAGCACAATTTTTGCAGTTGATTCTTACCCTAATTTTAAAGTCAACGCGATCATATTTTAGCTTTCATTTCACTTTAAAAGCCGAGATATTAGCGTTTTAATCCTTACAGATTTAACCAGCCACGTTGCCGCATTAGCAAAGAGACGACAGTCCACATGACGTCATTTTCGCCCAGTAATAATTTCCGTTTATCAACAATCTGGTAGACAAACCGAAACCGGTTACACTCGCAGTGATTTTCAACCGGGGTTCCGCGGACGTCGGCCAGTGGTTCCGCGGCAGTTCGAAGGAAAATTTTATGACGCCAACTGGAACCACGAAGGTATTGTATTAGTAGTGAATAGATCATTCTCTCACAGCTTTCAGTCATTCTTGATTAAAATGACATTATTACGTGAATGCATTGTTGTTTTATATAATTATTATGTTAATGTTGTTGAATAGGTTTGAGATCTTAGAGAGAGACGATACAACAGCAGAGGAGGATGCAAAGAAGCTATGGACAAAGATGAAAACTAATTCAGCTACTTCGGCCACGTGATGAGATCAAACGGTTTGGAAAAGGAGATGATGACGGCATGCGGTGAAGGAAGGAGAAGACGCGGAAGACCAAGGAAGAGGTGGATGGATGAAGTACAGGAAAAGTCTGGATTGAGCTTGGAAGAGCTAAGAGAGGCGACAATAAACAGGAGACAATGGAGAGGATACATCATGACTGTCGCCAGAGCCCCAAGAGTTGACGGCACCAGGTAACCAGATAAAAATGTTGTTTTGTATTATTATGTTAATGTTGTTTTGTATAATTATGTCGCTATAGCTCATTACTTGTTATTCGGAGTGCACATGAATGTATTATAATTTCGGGGAATCTATTGGCATATGAATCTTTAGGCCTAAGAATAGGTTGCTTATAGGCCTATACTGTACGGTGCATTCCCATCAATCAAGTCGGACAATCACAAACAAAGCATTTTAATCATTAGTTTTAAACGATTTATAAGACTGTTATGAACAAACAGAATCTGCAGAGCACTATACCCACGACTTGTTTGATTTATTCTTTTCGTTCGTTCATTTTGAAAGCCAGTGGTTGAGTTTCTTATCCAGTGCCGCCGCCTAGGCTATTAGCAGTGAATAGATTCTTTCACGGCTTTCAGTCAGTAGGCTATTGCTTAAAACAACATTATTACGCGATGCATTGTTGTTTTCTATAATTATGATATAGTTGCTTTGTATATTATTATGTCCTTATAGTTCATTACTTGTTATTCGGAAGACACGTGCATCATTATGGGAATCAATAAGCTTATAAGCCCAGCGGATAATAATTCGAATTTTTGCAAATGAAAGCCTAAACCTTAAGTCTTTGGAATCTTTAACCAATACTCCAATAGACCTATAATTATACTCGCCATTTGTTTTTCGGAAACTCACATAAGATATGCGAAACAAAAATCATGTAAATGTGTGATTGCTGTGACAGCAGCACTTTTCAGGTGCAGCGACGTAACCACCAAACGAAGCTAAAATTCCCCAAATAAGCTTAAGCCAATCGGCCCCTGTTTATTCGTGTCACTCACAACGCACATGGCGGTTGTGACTCACCGGATTTTTTATGCTCAAGATGAATCGTTATGTGTCTGCCTATAGGCCTGCGTGACGTGTTTTATATCTACGATGCGTCCAGGAGAAAGGTTCCGCCACTAGAAAAAGGTTGAAAACCACTGTACAATAATTATGCACAAGAACGCAGATCACAGAAATATCAATTACAGGCTACTAACGGAACAGACAGCCAGTGCCGGCGCTAGCACCCCCGTACCCTCCAATTGGAGGCCCCGAGTTTGAAAAAGGCCCCCAAATTTTAGCTGGTCATTATGCCTATTTGTGACTGTACAGATCCGGTCTGGTGCATGCCTCAACTAGCCATATGGCACTGCCATAGCAGACCTAATGCAAATATCATACAGGTTTTGGGCATAATTATATAACCATTAGAGTTTGAAAGGGGCCCCCAAATTTAGCTTGTCATTATGCCTATTTGTGACTGTGCAGATCCGGTCTGGTGCATGCCTCAACTAACCATATGGCACTGCCATAGCAGACCTAATGCCAATACCATACTGATTTTGGGCGTAAGTAGGCCTATAAAGCCATTTAAACTAACTCAGGCAATTTTGTCCACTTTCTCAAACGCAACGCTTATAAATTGTAACTTATTCTAATTGCTAATTAGACGAGGCCTCAAAATAAAATCTGCGTGAGACCCAAACATTAAAACCTGTGTAGGGTTCCAGATGTCATTGGTATGTGTCTGATCTCAAGTTTGCAAGGGGCCTCAAATGTAGCTGGTAATTATATCTTTCATAACCGTTCAATTCTGAAACCACGCACCGAATTATGTTTTAACGCAAAGCATACAAAATAATATTACTCGAACCAATAGAGCATTGTCCTTCAACCAAAGAGGGGACTTGGGGGTGTGGACAGGGGCACGACCTCACAATTTGTGGTTTGGACGGAATCCTTGTATCCCCAATATTTCAGAAATATTTCATAATTATCATCCACTGCCCATCAATAATGATCAATTTTGTTCAGATGACAGCCTATAAATGCTACCATTACAGTTGGCAAATCGGATAAATTTAAATAATGGAGGGACACTCTGAAGTCCTAAACCACGACTAACAGCAATGAAAAAGAGCTATTTTTTGTAAAGTTGACAGCTTAAAATTTCTACCATTACGGTACGGAAATTCCAAAAATATTAACAATTGGGATGCGACATTTATTGAAGTCTTACACTATGTCTTTCAGCACTTATATTATGGGCAATTTTGCTGCGATGACAGCTCAAGGTATGGGGGGGAGCATTGGGCGAAAACCCGAAATTTAGCGGTCAACGCTGGGTACCCCTGAGGAGAGTGTTGAAAACCCTAAATTTTCCGGGCAACGCCGGGTCCCACATCTAGTAATTTATAGCACTAAAACGAAAGACAACCACAGCTGGGCAGCATGCATATTATAGCCTACAACAGGATAGGGCAACAGGTAAAGGCCTACTGGCCAGGATAAGATAGTATGGACAGGATAGGAGTAGATGGAGCGCACTTTGATGCGACAGGATATGACAGAGGTGCTGTGGACGGGTCAGTAGAAGATGGATGAGGACATCACAAAATAAGGGATAGCACGACAGGTCTTAGCAGGATAGAATAAGTGACAACAACAGAATGACAGAATAGAACAGGACACTACAAGAGCGAAGAGAATGAAAGCGAATTCGGAAGATTATAAAATTATAGACTCTCCTCACGGAGTAATTTCATGATTGGTTTTGTTGGACGAATGATGATTACGAGAAATGAACATAATATAATATATTATTTGTTACACATGTGTGCACACGCACCCACGGGCACGCCAACACACTACCACACTTGCACACACACCTACAGTCCTACACTCTCACACACACTCACACACACACACACACGCACATACACACGCACACATACATACAGTCCTACGCTCATTGTTCAGCGTCCCAAGCTGCCTCTGCTGTCCGAATTATGTCACATGCCACTGACCGCCTTACTGCCTGGATGTCGTCCAATCGACTCCGTTTAAACCCTTCAAAAACTCAATATATCTAGCTTGGAACTCGTCAACAGCTGGCTAAACTAGATCTAGGGTCTCTAGCCTCTGAATTCCCCACCTTTGTCTTTTCCACCTCTGTGCGCAATCTGGGTATTATCCTGGACCAGGAGCTGTCTCTTGTTGATCATCTTAAGGCCTTGACTCGTTCTTGCTACTACCATTTGCGTCAGTTGCGAGTCGTGTCTCGCTCTCTGTCTTCCTCTTCCGCTTCCACCTTGGTTCATGCCTTTATTGCTAATCGATTGGATTACTGCTCTTCTCTCTACTTTGGCCTTCCTCAGGTTCGTCTGCGTTGTTTGGAGGGGGTCCTGCGGGCGGCTGCTCGCCTGGTGGGTGGTGTCTCTAAGTTTGGCCACATCTCTGATTACATTCGTGATGTCCTACATTGGCTTCCAGTTCAGTCACACATCCACTTCAGAGTTGCTTCTTTTGCTTGGCGCTGTGTCTTGGGCACAGCACCACCTTATCTCTGTGAGTTATTCACTTTGACCTCTACTACTCTAGGTCGCCGATCTCTGCGCTCGGCCTCTAGAGGTGACTTTATGGTTCCTTACGCCCGCACTGCCACTAGGCAGAGCAGGGCATTTTCGGTCACTGGCCCTTCCGTCTGGAATGACCTTCCCTCTAACCTGCGTTCCCACCCTCGGAACACGTCGGGCTCATTCTATGGATTGCTTAAGACTTTTCTGTTTGACTGGGTTTGGGTCGGAAGCGCCTCTGAGTAGAGTCCTTGAAGGGGCGCTATATAAATTGCATAGATAGATAGATAGATAGATAGATAGATAGATAGATAGATAGATAGATAGATACATGCGCACTCAAACGTACGATGACTTAAGTTTGGTTCATCGTGATGCCGGTCGCTAATCTTTTGAATTAGACGGCTGTTCGTTTGATGTTGGAGCATTTTCTTATCCTAGTTTTATGACTGAATGCTTTACTGTTGAATTGATTGATTAATTGATTGATTGATTAATTAATTGACTGATTGATTGATTCAACACTTGTTGAAACCAGGTGGGTGGGGTCACGTCCTAGACATTTTTGAAATGGTGGGGAGCCATGGCCGGATTGCTCCTGGATCCGCCCTTCTGCACGATAGTCCTACTTAGATCGACACACTCATTTTAAGCATTCCCGTTATCTCAAACAAAATCTCAAGTAAATAAGTTTTTTGGCAGTGCCGCAGTTCATCAGACTCTCGATCATGCAATAAACTCTGCATTCGTTTTTATACTGATTAGAATCAGTTGAACATTGATTCAATTGATTCAATTGATCCAGAATTGCTTGTGTTTTAACTTATGTGAGGATGGTGTCATGGGTCATGCAGAACTAGGTGGATGTATCTCAATGCAGCGGAGCTTCGTACCTGATAATTATGTTGTTAGCTGCTGATCGCTTTTGTTTGTTCTTTCGAAAAGCATGAAGACATTGAAAAGTAACATAATAATAGGCTTAGGTATCATGTAATAATTGTAATTGGCAGTGATGGAATTTGTGTAGCAAAGAATGACGCGCAGGTAATAGACATGTATGTATGTATGTATGTATGTATTGTATGTATGTATGTATGTATGCGTGCTGTAATTGGCAGTGATGGAATATGTGTAGCAAAGAATGACGCGCAGGTCAAAAGTGCAACAACTAGGCTATTATTAATTTATTCAATTAGACCTATGCCAATAATTTCCTTTATTCAACAATCTGGTTAACAGACCGCAACCGGTAACAGCACACAATTATTGCAGTTGAAGCAATTCATTAGAACACATTATCACAGAACACATTAATCTTAACTACTAACAGAACAGACAGCCTGTAAATAATCGGCGCTATGTCAGAACCTCGCACCATGCCTTTGGAATGAATTGCCTGGCGGATTCCGATCTTTTTCAGCTCCTCCACCGTCATTACTAATCACACACCATCACCTTTCTCAGGCTCCTCTATCCATCACACCACGGGCTTTTCATTTGAAACTTAAGACATTCTTTTTCATGAACTCTTACTCTGTCTCATCTGGTCCTCCAACCTCCATTTCCCGGCCAAGACGACACCCGCCTTAGTAGCTGTTCTGCCCGTTCTGATCCTATGGTAACTCGACCCGGACCACCATGGACTACTCTTACGGACAACCCTTTTCACGCGACTCAGCGCTCGTGAATAAGCTGGTACCCCGCCCTGGGCTTTTGAGTAGAGCTTTATAAATTTGGAAATTACGATTACGATTACGACCTGACGGTCTTCTAGTGTAACCCAATGGATAAGCATTTTCGATGTGGAACCTGTAGCCAAGCCAATTGGCTTAGGCCTATCAATTTCTTACAACAGCATTAACATCAAGGTGAAATGAAGTCGCAGGCCTATCTTGATAGGTTCGGAATATCTTGTAGATAAGCTACAATTAAACCCATTAGTGCAAAACATTCACCTGATAATTTCCTCTTTTTATTTTACATTATTTCATTTCCAATTCCACCAATGGACACAAAGTCATTTTATTGAAGAAAATATACAATTTTAAAAATCGGATATATATGGGTATATAATACTATATGGGCGACTGTTAGTAGGGGAGACTTTGTATCGTGGAGGGGGAGATTCTATTTCATTCGGTGGGACTTTGTTCAGATACAGAGTCTTCCCAGGAGACTCTGTATTATCAGCAATTGGAAGAGACTGTTTCTGAGGGATATTTTATTTCGTGACACCGGCTTTCGTCAACCTATGACTGCTGATGAAATATTTAGATTGTACCGCGTCCTTGATATCGAACTTTTCAACTAGCGAATTTATGTTTAAATATGTTCATAATCTGCTACCAATTGGGTCTTTAATATTTCACTGCTATGTCTAATTGTCTATCCCAAACCCCTAATACTTTACGTTCTGTTGCGAATATGAGAGTGGCGGGAATGAAATATTCTCTCCCCCGGAGACTTTATTTCAGAATACAGTCTCCGGGGCGAATTCATTCTGAAAAGATCCTCCGTGGAAAATCTATTTCGAAATGGAGTCTACGGATGGAGACTTTTAGGGGGAGACTCTGTCACGCGACACCGGCAATCACTCGCATACATGTAGCTCTTCTTTGCAACTTATTTAATCTTCCCACCCCTGTGGAGTAGGCTAAGCAGAGGCCCACACCATATTAGAGTATACATGTAAGGTACGAGTGAATAAGGGAGTAATATAGGCCTAGATCAAGACGTGTTTGAGTGTGCAATAGGTATTATTAGGTAAGGCTTTTATTTGTTTGCGTAGGTAGCCAACCTCAACCACGTTATCTCACAACAAGGACAACTCTAGCTTGGTGGCTATTCTAGTCATGATGCCCATGTTTTTGCTACTTTTTGAAAGATGTGTTTTATGATATTATGATCAATCCATGTTAGAAATCGATCAAGATAAGTAGGCCTACCAATTTTTTTTACTGAAGTTACACGATGGATATGGATTCCATTTTAACAACTAGGTCGTTGATTATAGATGGGGTCTTTTCCCGATGAGAGCAAAATAGAATGTAATTAGTCAGAGGCACGGTCCATGCAATAAAATCTACATTGAATTTCATATCTTATTCAACATCGAATCAGCTGAATATGGTCGAATCGATTCTTCATTTGTTGAAGCCATAGCAACAATGCATCTGAACGACTGACCGAATAAAAGCTTTTATGAGTCTAGCAAAAAACTTTATTTTCTGATACAGAACGACACACCATTGAGAGAAAATTGAGTCATAGGATTATGATGCATAGGAAAGTTGTTTTTCAAAGCAGTGTCATTTTTCTTCACCAATGACCATTATTTTCTTCTTTTTCTTTCTCATCCTGAAAACCAATAACAGCAAGCAGTTTTAAATGGATTATAATCTAAAACAGAATTTTCAGTAGGTGCGATGAACAATACTTGTTATTTAGGCATACTATAATAATAATGATGATGATGATGATTATTAGATATGGGTATATAATTATAATAGATGTAGCATAAAGACATTATGGAAAGGCCTTTATGACTGCTGCATTGCGAAAGCCAAAGTGAACTTTCCAACGAGACCAAGTCTTCGCGTTTTCCAATGGTTCGATATTCCATCTATCTCGGTCGTCGTATTCAATCCAATGACAAAAGCAAGAAATAGGAATTGTTAGCGACTTTCTTTTCGCAGTCTAAACACAAAGTCTGACGATATCACTCCTTTCATTCACACTATGATCGCCCAACCAACCGTTTTCTCTTTTTTTATAGATATCTTAATTAACTGCATTACAGTGTTTAAATTTACCAAAATAGTGCACAGGTCTATTTATTACATTATCATATCATGTAGAATTAAAACTAAACTTTAGACTACTTTCTTTACCGCATTGGTTTGGATCCTTGTCGACGTTCTATACTTTATATTTTGAGCAGGCCCTTTTGCATTCTGCTAGTTTTGCCCTTTTCTTTACCGAATCCATAAGCTCTGAGCTTATCTTTGCCGGGCATTTGTCCAAACATTCTTGATACGACTGATCACGCTTATGTGCTGCCTTGGTTTCTCTGGCCAGACAGGTTGCTTCAATTTAAAACGACACAACAGTCAAAAACTACGAGCTTCGACATTTTTCTGTCTTCTTTTATCATCCATTCCTTCATTTAGCCTTAATTGTGATCTGTTTGGGTAGGTAGCCTACCTCAACCACATTATGACACAACAAGGACCAACTTGCCTGGTGGCTCTCCTTAACATTTAGACCAGTGATTTGCAACCGGTGTAAAGGTTTCAAATTACCCCCTCCTAAACATTACCCCCTGCCAGTGGCGTAGCAAGGTTTAGGGGGGCCCTTGTGCAGGGCTTTGGTGGTGGGCCCTTCAAAGCTTGAACCTCAAGATTTCAAACAATAAGGTTGTGAACAAGCGCCTGGCTTTTGCGAAAAGCATAGACTATTTGCCAGAGCCGGTGTGGCATGAAATCTTGTCCGGCATGAAATAATGTCCGGAAAGCCTTGTCATTGGTTCACGTGACCGATGACATCAGATAGCAACTGTCAAGCTACAGTATTAATAGCACCATGAGATCTTGTCCGGGGAAGACACAAAATAGACAAGATAATTATTCAGCCTACCAAGACCAATGATACGAGGCACAGCCTAGCTGGCCTAACTATAATATTATTAAAACTAAGGCCTAGGCCTATGTGTCGAAATCCTGTATCATCCAAAATTATGGGTTTCAAGTAAAATTAGCTTTTCCTAAACTTGGAAGAAATAGATTCTACTTTAACGGCTAATTGAAAGTGATTGTGTACGAAGTTAGAAAATGAGTGGGCTATAATCACACTTCAAAAAGATAGCCTAGGCTAACAGGGCCTATCTCTAGATCTGTTATACGTGGTATCCTATCAACAGGGTGAATTTCAAAAGGGCACAATCAAATGGACGAAAATCAAGAGAGCGCTTTGCTTTTAGATCGCACGATCAATAGGGCGAAAAGACAAAATATTGTAAGAGTGATCAAAAGGGCGCAATCAACGGGGCGTAAACGAATACAATGAAAAGGCAGTCAAAAGGCGCGTTTTAAAAGACCGAAGGGAACCGAAAAGGGTAAATAAATAGTGTGCTAATAAGGCGACGAGCAATCGAAGTCCACTGGATTGAAACGAAATGATTAGAAGAAGAATTTAACAGGTCAGTAAGAAAAGAACGATTATGAAATGAAGGCTGGATGAAGGTTCTCTTACATGTGAAATAGAAGCTGGATTGACGAAAATAATGTTTAAGAAATGGAAGCTGGATAAAGGTTCTTTTATTGATGAAATAGAAGTTGGATTGATGAAAATAATGCTTACGAAATAGAAGATGGATTGACGAAAATAATGTTTAAGAAATAGAAGCTGGATGAAGGCTCTTTCAACGATGGTTAGTGCGGAAAAATCATTTCGTATGGAAGGACCAACCACAGCAAACGTCCGATGTTGGGCAAGAGCAGTAGCCTACCCTAGGGCCCCTTATTCTGGGAACAATTTAAAGATGAAGAAATCAGCAGAACATTATAGGCCTTAATCATCAATATGAGGATGGGGTTAACGGGTTTTACGCATAGTTTTAGAGTCTTTATGGAGGCTTTTCGATCCCACCATTGCTTTGGAAATCTGAAAGACGATCAATCTTGTAAAGATTGTAGGCAGTGGATGCGTGTAGCGATAGGTAGCCATGCAGTGCAGGATTTCAAGCTAATCAAGCATATGCCTAATATCAGTAGGCCTACTTGATATTTGGAATACATATTTCAAGTATCAGCAGCCCAATTGATCAACAGCGTGCAAACTATACATACACACATAGAAGTTAACAGCTGTAACAACTAGGTGCAAAAAAATAGAACTGAAAACCAAGGGATAAATGGAAAGACTAATTTTTAAAGGTTTTAGAATCCCTTTCTATGTTCTGAAAGCGATCTTACTCATTTACACAGGCCTCGACTCATGGCCAGTTCGCCACGTTCAGCGATGGGAATTTCCTTCTAAATATAGAACTAGCGTCATCGTGGTCGCAACAACAAGCATCGCACATTAAAACAATATATCAACTGTTTACATATTGATTTCTCGTTCCATATATAAAATTATATTATTGATTTTATGTTAGTAAGATACTTTTACGCGGATAATTTATATATTAATAGTAGGAAATACTGTTTCGACAACGAAAGTAGGCGGAGTCGTGTCCATTTCATGCCGGACAAGATTTCATGCCGGACAAGATCTCATACGTATGCCGTATGAAATACTGTCTTGACAACGGAAGTGGGCGGAGCCGGACATAATTTCATGCCGGACACGATTTCATGCCACACCGGCCTTGGCTAAAATGGCGCCCTAGGCAAAGCATGCATTTGGCGCCCCAGCATGCATTTGGCGCCATGGACAAAGCATGCATTGGGCACTTCAGACAAAGCATACATTTCGCGCCCTCACATCCCCACTCAAACTTAATTGGTCAGCCCACGTCAGAATCCAAAGATGAACCAACCAGATCCTTTACACTCAGCTGAGTAATTTACATTTTTTGTTATTAGAACACTGAACGCGGGATAAAATTCAATTCCGTGCACAATGGCTAAAAGTGAAAAAGGCTATTAACATACATTTTTGTTCAAATGACTCCCTCACTAGAATTTGGCGCCCCAGGCAACTGCCTGCTTTGCCTGTGCCTAAGGCCAGCCCTGGTCTTCACTATCGATATTGAGCGTCGCGTATTCTGAATAATACATGTATAGCTGACGACTGGGCGCTAACATTTACATATAAAGTAGTCTCAGTTTCTGTTTAAATAATAAATTGGAAACCGACCCGTATTGTCTTTTTATTCTAACTTCTGTCTTCTGTTTTTTTTTCTTATCACTTTGGGCACCCGATAACTTTTGACGCTTCATGGAATCATAGGTTTTGATATCATTTAATTTTTAAGATCAAAAGATTCACAACAGACACAACAACTATAAATAGGCCTAACACAACAATTCTTCAGTTGTTGGCGTCAGTGCCGGTGCTAGCACCCCCCCGTACCCCCCGGCCGGCCGCCGGGGGGGGCCCGAGTTTGAAGGGGACCCACAAATTTAGCTGGTCATTATGCCTATTTGTGACTGTACAGATCCGGTCTGGTGCATGCCTCAACTAACCATACGGCACTGCCGTAGCAGATCTAATGCAAATATCATACTGATTTTGGGCGTAAGTATAAAGCCTTTGGAGTTTGAAAGGGGTCCCCCAAATTTAGCTGGTCATTATGCCTATTTGTGACTATACAGATCTGGTCTGGTGCATGCCTCAACTAATCACATGGCACTGCCAAAGCAGACCTAATGCAAATATCGCACCGATTATGGGCGTAAGTTTAAAGCCATTTAAACTTACTCAGGCAATTTCGTCCACTTTCTCAAACACAATGTTTATAAATTGTAACTGATTCTAATTGCTAATTGGATGAGGCCTCCAAATAAAACATGCGTGAGGCCCAAACATTAAAGCCGGTGTAGGGTCCCAGATGTCCTTGGTATGTGTATGATCTCAAGTTTGCAAGGGGCCTCAAATGTAGCTGGTAACTATACCTTTCATGACTGTTCATTCCTGAAATCACGCACCGAATTATGTTTTAACGCAAATCATACAAAATAATATTACGCAAACTAATAGAGCATTGTCCTTCAACCAAAGAGGAGAATTTGGGGGTGTGGACAGGGGCACAATTTATGGTTGGGACGGAATCCTTGTATCCCCAATATTTCAGAAATATTTCATAAGTATCATCCACGGCCCATCAATAATGATCAATTTTGTTAAGATGACAGCCTTTAATGCTACCATTACAGTTGGCAAATCGGACAAATTTAAACAATGGAGAGGGCACACTCTGAAGTCCTAAACCACGACTAACAGCATTGAAAAATGAGCAATTTTTTTAAAGATGACAGGTTAAAATTCTACCATTACAGCATGAAAATTCCAAAAAATTTACAATTGGGATACATTTATTGAAGTCTTACACCATGTCTTTCAGCACTTACATTATGAAATTTTTTACTGAGATGACAGCTCAAGGTATGGGGGGGCCCCATTTTTTTCTGGGGGCCTCAGGTACCCTAGCGCCGGCACTGGTTGGCGTATTCAGTCGGAAGATGTCAGACTTGTCAGTATTGTCAGTATTAGGCCTATGTCATGTGTGTCAGTATTAGCAGTGCACATAGACAATTTAGACATCGGGTCCATTATAAACATGGACTACGTATATATACCGATTAGGCCTACCGAGTAAAGACTCCCGAATGCCGTTAAAATCGAATTTTATTAGGCCTAGTCAATATAAAATTTATGCAGTCTTTGAAATTGAATTAGGCCTGTCTGAACAGGTGCAATGAAATCAATAATTATTTTTAATTGTTTCCAAAGTTTTCACTTTAAAAGAATTTAGTGTAAAAAAAATCGTCGGTGCCGCGGCGCCCCCCAAAGACTGCGGCGTCTTAGGCAACTGCCTACTTTGCCTATGCCTTAGGCCGGCCCTGCTATTTGCAGAGGACTAGCTCACACTCGAAATTAAATTTTTAAATTAACTTATTTCAATAGTATTATTATTATTTTCTTCCGGTTGGCTCTATACCACATTTTCTATTTCTTTAGGCTGCCAGAGTAGAATAGGCTACTGAACAAAATGTATTGGTAAACATCGTTTCCTCTCTTGTAGTATGAATTATAACCATCCACACTGAAATTTTATCAAACAGTTGGGTTATTTGACTAAAAAAGAAACCGTTT
Organism: Lumbricus terrestris; assembly: GCA_949752735.1. Classification (NCBI taxonomy): domain Eukaryota; kingdom Metazoa; phylum Annelida; class Clitellata; order Crassiclitellata; family Lumbricidae; genus Lumbricus; species Lumbricus terrestris. The sequence continues at coordinate 72,366,181 of OX457037.1, forward strand.
AATAAATTGGTATAATGTGAAGCTAATCAAGTTTGGGTTACTAAGGTAAGTCTAAAAGAATAATAAAAAAATTCGGAAATGCTGAAAATGTTCGCTTGGGCGAATACCTTAGGGAGAATTCTCTTGCGCAAAAATAATTGAGATGCCCTCGTTCCAGAATTCTGTTGTAAAGTAACTGGCATATATACCACCATAGTTTCCAAAATGCCTCTCTGCTCGGTGTCGATATTCGACCACCTCAGCATTGATCAAGCTGAATTCAATTCGGTCACCAGGCTTGATGAAGTCATTTGGGTCTTGCGCAGTCTGCACAATCTATTCCTGCGCCACAGGTGCATGTGCGGATTTGATCATTTGAATATATTCTGAATATTCTTAAAGTAGAAATTTACTTGACTGCGGGGGCCCCTCTACAGCCGGAGGCCCCTGTGCACTGTACTGTACAGGCTGCACGATCTATGGCTACGCCAATGCCTCCCAGTCTGATGTAGTCATCGGTACAAGCACGCTCTCCCGGGCTCTCCGCACGCATAAATCCGGATATTTTTGCATTTTGGCGGTCTTCTTTACACGTTCGTCTTGTGCTTAACGCTTAGCAGCGCCACTTAAATAAGACTTGGGCATAACTTGGGGGACAGAAAGAGAGTGCCGTACGATAATTAAAAAGTATACAATTTCCAAGTAAACCCCAAAAATTATTTACTGCGTACTGTGTACGCTGTGCATGTAGGTTTGAATACATTCTGAATATTCTTAAAGTACAAAAATTGACTCTGACCTCGGGGGCCCTTGACAGCCGGGGCCCTTGTGCACTGCACAAGCTGCACAACCTATTGCTACGCCACTGCCCCCTGCAAACTGTGATTTGCATCAATCATCGCATTTGTTGCACTAAAAATATCAGAAAAATCATCCCGCTTCTTGTTTTGGTCTGAAGAATTTCATCCGTCATCCCACTTCGTGGTTTGTTATCATTATTTTTTTTATATGTAACTAAAATACTAATCACCGCTGAAGTTACATGGAGAAATGGCTTCGAGGCTATTTTTTTCCCGATCAAAATATTGATGACAAATCACGAAGTGGGATGACGGATGAAAAATCTTTAGACCAAAACAAGAAGCGGAATTATTTTTCTGATTTTTTAGTACAATAATTGCGATGATTGATGCAAATCTAGTGTCCGGGGGGTAATCTGAAACCGGGTGGTAATTTGAAACCTTTACACCGGGGTTCCGCGGAACCTAAGGCGCGGGCTTCGGCTATAGGGGTTCCGCGCAGATTGGTGGAAATTTTATGGCAAAAACTGAAATCACAAAAGTAGGCCTAGGCTATTAGCAGTGAATAGATTCTTTCACAGCTTTCAGTCATTCTTGCTTAAAATAACATTATTACTCGATGCATTGTTGTTTTCTATAATTATGATATTGTTGCTTTATATAATTATGTCCTTATAGTTCATTACTTGTTATTCGGAAGGCACGTGCATCATAATGGGAATCAATAGACTTATAAACTTACAGATTGTTAGTGCGGCAGGGTACGTTTTCATCAATCCAGTCGGACAATCACAAACAAAACATTTTTATCACTGGTTTAAAACTATTTGGACTGTTCTGAACAAACTGAATCAGCTGAGCACTAGACGAACGACTTGTTTGGTTTATTCTTCTTTTCATACGTTCATTTTGAAAGCTAGTGATTACATTTCTCATGCAGAGGTAACAGATAATTATTTGAAATTTTGCAAATGAAAGCTTAAGTCTTAAGTCTAAATCTAACTTTAGAATTTTTATCTGACAGGGTTATAGGCATAATTATAGGTCCATACTCGTTATTTGCTTCTAGGAAATATCACATAAGATGCGTGAAGCAAGAATCAGATGTGTGATTGCTGCTACAGAAGCACTTTTTCATTTGCTGCGACGTAACCAGCAAACGAGGCTGAACTCCACAAACAAGCTGTAGCCCTTCGGACCAATATTATAGTCTCGTGTCAATCACCACGGTCATGACGGTTGAGCACCAAACAAAATATTATTTTATGTTGAAGACGAATCGTTATGTGTCTGAATACGTGTTTTACATCTACGAATGCGTTCAGGACTTAAACCAGGCAGAAATTTCACAGTAGGCCCTAAACTTGAGGAAGGATAGTTACTTGTCCATTACACTAATCCTGAATAGAGCCTATTCTTCACTTTTCAATATTCTGTCCATCTGTCAGTTGTTGCTCTCTGACAGTGCTTTGAGCCATGGTCCTACACTTTTAGAATATTAAGGCATGTATTTGTTATGTGATAGGCCTACTATAGTCTGCACCAGAAGTGCAAGCAATGTACCCATAATCAAAATATTACATCATTTTACAAGTTACAGCTGTAAGCTATACAATAATAGGCATATACATGTATTTCTTGAAATACAGGCTATAGATCTAACTCCTACTGCAGTATCCCTAATCCAGTAACTTTGGTGCCCCTTTTACCATTTATTCCTGAGAGAGGAGCAGAAACGTCGGCTGAGAGTCTTCGAAATGACTTGGCTGCGGAAAATAGAAGGTATTACAAGAAGAGATAGAATAAGAAACACAACGATTTATGATAGATTGAACGTCAAACAGGATATTTTAATCGAAAAAGTGCGGAACAGACGACTGCGATACTTTGGACATGTGTCAAGAATGGAAAACGAAAGATATCCAAAGATAGCACTCAACGGATATGTACACGGGAGAAGATCGAGGGGAGACCAAAGAAAAGATGGATAGATACGATAAGGGAGGACTGCGAGGCAATGGGAATGTCGGTACAGGAAGCGACGCATGTGGCGCAGGATAGACAAAAGTGGAGAGCTACCGTGGAAAGCGGCTGACGCGTCCTGAAGGCATCGCCTGACGACCATAAGTCAAGTAAGTAAGTAAGTCAAGTAAGTCATTCCATTTAAGGCCCCATGATTGCCGAATGTGCAACCGTGCTTTTAGTTAAGGTGTTTGGCCTACTGTTTAGTAAAGGTGCTTACTGTTTCTTTCTTAATGTTGCTTTGTCACATAATATCCTATGCTAAGGCCACTCTGGGGTAACCTAATGGCCATCATCGTCATGGTATCTCCGCACAGGGGGCCCACCAAGCGGGATTGCAAGACCACTTTCGAGTCCCCTGCGTATCGAAGTGGTAACTATTAGCATCATTACTGAAGCAACGTACTAATTTATTTTGTTAACTTTGTTTCTTTGATGCCTCATTTGATTTTTATTTGATTTGTTGTTCTGGTTGCCAAATAAATTAATTAGAATTAAAAAATTAGAAATACTGGATGGGTGAAAGCGAAGGATTCCGCTAGAAAATGTGTGCTTCGTGAAAGGTTCTGCAACTAGAAAAAGGTTGAAAACCACTGATTTAGGCCAACACTTAAACCTACTTACAATATAAAGGATGGTCAAATATAAACTGCCCTAACACAATATGCAATTTTTCAGCAAACAATATTATTGAGAGTCTATAACCTACCTAGCGAGGACAAATTCACATGAATCCGTGAGGATTTCCTTAAGCAATACTTGATATAGTTCTGGTCTCAAAAGCGACAGCCGGTTAAATATGCTGTTCCGTTTTGAAAATATTCGCATGCAGATGAGCGATTCATCCAAAATTGCTATTTATTTGGGATTTTTGCACAGATAAATTTTTCCAAAAAACCAAAAAGTCACTCCAAGTTCCAAACAATCTCTTTATGAAGTACGTGTTTAACCCAAAGGCCTCCTTTCCCCGAGAGGCCTCAGTGGAATTCTAAACCTGATAGCTACTGATAATAATTGGTAAGATAATTTAAAATGCGTTACAATCAGGTCTCCTTGCGCTTACGTAAATAGATGCACAATTCTGTATCTACCAGTAGGCCTAAGCCTCAAAGCTGTTGTGTCGGTTTTACCGAAGTAATTTAAGGAAAATGTTAGAACTGCACAATCTGACAGCAATTTTAATCGAAACAAATTTCTGACGACCTTTTTGTCAGCAATTTTCCCGATAATGTAGTAAGTCGCCGACCAAAAATCTGATGACTTTTTTAGTCCTTTGTTATCCACTTTAAAATTGGCCTTCTTCCATCTTGCAGCCCATATTTTTTTCACAGCACAAGCCCTTCGTTTTCTTTCGCTCTTCCATGGTAGGCCTATAGGCCATGCGGACTGCAGTGAAACCTTTTTACTTATGATTATCACTGCGCAAGATCACTTTTACAACTGCACAAATTCATTTACAACTGCATATTTTGTGTAGATATGCTGAGCTGCACGTTAAAAAGTCCTGGATTTTATGTGAGCGCAGCAAACTCTCCAACGGAAGACTCACTGAATTAAAACTCTTGGTTTCTTTTTCACTTCAAAATGAACGACGGCTCACCATTAATTTTGGTGACGATAGCAAAACTCAGTTTAAAAAGAAGTTTTTAAGCTTAGCTTTGTTAACGCTCATAAAAGGTATGCTTTCTAATATTAATTAATTTTGATCTCTTACCAATCACCAATCCGACGACCAGCAGAAAAACCAAAAGCTTCGTCATTATGCGGTTCAGCAATTTCTCTTCAGAAGCGAATGTTGTGTAGAGTTCAGTAACCGTCGATCACCTGTTGCTTCTATGAACCTAAATGCTGGCTTTTTATAGAGCTTCTGCTACCATCCTGCATTAGCCTAGGACTAAACAGTATTCGGCTGATCAGATAATTTATGGAAACAATTTGCATTTTCATACTCGCATGCCTGTGCTCTGAAACCACGAGTAGTCCTAAATAGCTTAATTTCTGATGCGCAGTGGTGTAGTGGGTATTTCGTCGCCTTGCAGCCGTAGGGTTGCAGGTTCGAATTCACCCCAAGTCGCCGCGTAAAGCCTTGGGCAAGTCCTTCACTCGCAATTGCTCAGCGCTTCGGCGTGAAACTCCGATGCAATGTTCGCTCTGCATTCGGGAGCGCCTCTGAGTAGAGAGAGCTTGAAGGGGCGCTATAACAAGTGCACATACAAACAAACAAACATTGCACACATGGTAGCTACGCCATTGAATCGTCCTGTCGTGCTGTACGCCATGATGTGCTGCCCTACGGTCCTCTATCGTTTTAGTGTTCCAAAATATAATTATTCGCCCGGCGCAGCATAGGCCTATCAATCCAGCTTCTATTTAGGCATAAATCCATTTCATCAGTCAAACTTCTATCTGAGCATAGCCTAATTTTTATCCATCCAACTTCTAGTTCAATAACAATTATAGGCCTATTTCAACAAGAATTCTTTGATCGACCCCACACCTAATTAAGTTAAAACTATTTTCATCAATCCGACTTCTATTTGAAATTTGTTTGTCAATCGAATTTGTAGGCAAACATCGCTAAAACGCATGCAATGGTCAATAACTTCGAAGGAGCTAAAGCGATCGGTTACCTTGCCCTGCTCCTCCATGTTATGTCCTGTGTTCAGTGCAGTCTCTAACCATTTGCCCCATTTTTTGCACTTACAGGATAACTGCTAGGCTTATTTTTAGGTACGGTGAAATTTTCTGAACATTCATATTATAAATTCAAATTATACTTACGGGAAGAACTGCACTGGTTGCCTATGCAAAAACGTATTGAGTATAAGATTCTAATGCTCCTGCGTAATTGCCTTGCATCTATCTTATGGAACTTTGAGTAGGCCTACCTGTGCTATCCATTCCAGGCCGCAGATTCCTTCGCTCTGCTGCGCATGGTGACCTGGTTGTCCCTAGGGCTCGATCTTCCACAGTGCTGCATAGAAGCTTTGCTATGGTCTTTATGGAATAAGTTACCTATTAGTCCCCGTAATGAACTTCTTTGTCTTTCTTTGGCCCTTTTCCGCAAGCGTTTGAAATCATACTATTTGATTGTGGTTGGTTTCAAGCCGTGAGCGCCTCTATGGAGTTCTCTTGAAGTGGCGTTACAGAAATGCACGATTACAATAACAATTATAATTCAGCCAACGCTGTCTTGTGAAGCATAATCAACTTTGGTGCACAAGCACAATGAGACTCTTACGAGTAGGCCCTAAGCCTGTCGATTTTCTGAAAAATTTTCCTTCAAATGTCATTTCGGAGGATTTCAGGTGCTATTCAATTCACCTGAAATTACACAAGTCACGTTCATTAATATTAGACATTGGTGGGATTAGATAACCAAAAGTCACACACATTGAAGGATTTAGGACTAAGCTTGCATTTAATTGAATTTGCACACTTAAGAATCAAACAGTCTAAATAAAATATTCGGGTCCTTCACTCTGGAATGGGTTGCCTGGTGACCTTACTTGCATAAGCTTATTGTCTTTGGTCTATTTAAGAGTCACTTAGTCTAAACGAGTTATCCAGTACAATTGAGGAATTTTGTATTTGCCTTGTTGTCTATTTTATAATTTATATGTAGATTTTTTGACGGCTTTCGGGCATTTTTGCTTAAAAAAACATTATTGCGTGAATGCATTGTTGTTTTATATAATTATGCTAATGCTATTTTGCATAATTATGTCGTTATAGCTCATTATGCCTACTTGCTATTCGGAAGGAAGGCAGGTGCATCTCACGGGAATCAGTAGGTCTAAAAAGACATAGATTGCTCATAATTATGTGCCCGGTACGTTTCCATCTGTCCTGTCGGACAATCACAAACAAAGCATTCTTATCAATATTTCAAACTATTTGGATTGTTCTGAGCAAACAGAATATGCTAATCACTAAACCATGGGCGGAGTTTGGTTTCCGTTTTTAGGGGGCTGACATTTTTTCCAGAATATTATACTCGCTAGTTGCTTTTTGGAAAATCATATGAGATGCGTGAAACAAGATGTGTGATTGCTGTGACAGAAAAATTATCGCGCTATTGCAAAGGACATACTCAACTTCAGGGCTTTTTTTAACGTGCAGTTGTACACAAAATGTGCAGTTCTAAATGGATTTGTGCAGTTGTAGAAGTTCTTCTGTAGCCTACAGTTAAACCTAGCAAAAAATGGTCATTGTCCTCCGATTGGAAGTAATTTACCATGATGGTTGTGCAGTTCTAAAAATTCCTTAAAAACAGCCCTGCTCAACTTGTCTATAACACTGATCCAGAATATAGAGTATTTTCACTAATCATTTTAGCCAATCCATCTGTCGGATGGATGGATAGTTGTTAGCGACTTCGAGCAGAAATGCAGCTGTTCTCTGTGCACTGGGTCTACACTTTTAGAATTTTAAGGCATGTATTGTTGTACCAGAAATGCAAGTAACGTACATTTAATCAAAATGTTGCATTACCCTACAAGTTACAACTTAGGTTGTGCATATCTTGAAATACTGGACGTGTGAAACGCGTGGGTTCCGCGAGCAAATAATTATGTGCTTCGAGAAAGGTTCCGGCACTAGGCCTAGAAAAAAGTTGAAAACCACTTACATATACATGCATACGTAATAGTGTGGTTCACAGATACATGGTAAAAAATAAAGTTCAAGCTAAAAACCAGGGCGCCCTCCCAGTTTGTTAGACTTATCAATAGTATTATTGAGACAAAATTTCAGCTTTCTATTCCAACTGGAAGGCGGTGCTCAACGACTGTCTTACTTTGCATGGGCCAATGAAAAGACGCTAGGCTAATTGTAGAAATAATTGTGTTGAGCATATATTCGAATACAATTGTGCTTTATTTCAAGATAGATGATACGTTACTGTAACATGACAATATGTGTGACACTTAAACAATTGGGGAGCTTGAAATATAAAATTTCAGTAGGTTTTAAATATGGAAAATGTCAAAAAATGGGGTCTAGGACTTCACCCCCCGGCCCATTACCCCCTGCCATTACCCCCCTGCCATTACCCCCCGCCCATTACCCCCCGTAGGACATTACCCCCCTGCCATTACCCCCCGTCTGCTTACATTTGGCGCCAGTTTATGTGCGTTTGTATGTACATGTATGTATGTATGTATGCATGTATGTATGTATGTATGCATGTATGTATGTATGCATGTATCAATGTATTTATGTAAGTAGGTATGTATGCAAGTATGTATGCAAGTATGTACGCAAGTATGTATGCAAGTATGTATGTATTGTAAGTTTGTATGCAAGTATATATGCATATATTCGTATGTACGTATGCACGCACGTACGTGTGTATTTAATGCTTACATACATACTTGCATACATAATCGCATACATACCTATACATACATGCATACATACATACACACGCATATACTCATACATACGACATAATACATACATACATACATACATACATACATACATACATACATACATACATACATACATACGTACGTACGTACGTACATAAACTGGCCCCAAATGTAAGCAAACGGGGGGGGTAATGGCAGGGGGGTAATGTCCTACGGGGGGTAATGGGCGGGGGGTAATGGCAGGGGGGTAATGGCAGGGGGGTAATGGGCCGGGGGGTAAAGTCCGGATACCCAAAAAATGTCAAAAACATCGTTAAATCCACGAATGCCTATTGTTCCGTTTTATGACTCCAAACATACGATGACGTCTACACTGTAGAAGGCTTTGCAAGCACAGTGTCAACAGCATATTTTTTTGTTGACTGAGGGGACAGCTTTTCTATTTGCCTCAACCACTTGGAGAAAATACTGCTTTCTTCTTCATCAGTGATGAGTCAGTTTAATTCCTTGAACAACTTCACACTTCTCTCAGCCATGTCGTTTACTACTCTCAATTGCTGACTTCAGCATCTACCCTGCTGATAATCATCATAGTCAGGCTATTGCACTGGTGTAAGTATAAAAAGGAATCACCAAATTTCAGGCGTGGCAGTAGTGTCAGTGTTCACTGGGTTGCAAACTCGCCCAGGCAATCCCCCTCCTTCTGTATTGCAGCACTACCGTCAACATCCTTTCACTAGGATTTGCAGTCATTCCGTAAAAAATCTTCACCTTATCTGAACCATATCAGGCAGATGGCAGCATAATAGTGTCAGACATTCAGCCTCATCTGAAAGGCACTAAGTATTGATAATTTTCTAATACATTCATGGCAGCAACGTTGAGGTCCTACGAATAATAGTCACCTGAATCAAAAGTCCTATATCAATCAAAATTGACAGATCTTGTCCTGGAGTTTCAGCAGCAAGAGGATGCCTTTGAGTGAAGGAGGGCACCCAATCACACAAAAGGATGAATCTGAGTTTTTCTTTTCCCTTAGATTGAATACTTCACGTTGATTGCTAAATCGTACAATTATTTTGATGATGTGCAGTAACCTTGCCATTCAACGTGCATGGTAAATTGGGCTCTCGATCCAGTTTCTTATTGAGGGCTGACTTCCAAGGACAACCATTGACACCTCAAAGACTTCTTGGTAGTCGACTCTGAAATTGACTTTAATTTCAGCAGTCGACTTGATGAAACTGATCGCTCTCTCATGGGAGGCTTCAGTAGCGGATACGACTTCCAGTACTCGTATGTTGTCACGTGTCACACCATCCCACACAGCTTTAAATCTCTTTAAGATTGGATTCTATTTTGGATTAGAGGGACAACAACACAAGATGAAGATTTTGGCTTATATCAACTCCATCACAATGACGACAGTAGGCCAACCACAGGAACATTTTACATATCCTGTTTTCCAGAAAAACGTACACTTCACTAAAACGTCCGGTATTGTGTCAAAGATCAAGTCTTAGCCATTATCAGCGAGTCTCAATAACTTCAGAAGATGATGAATGACCTTGGATTTAAATTATATCCTTTCATAGATGGACATTTGGGCATACCAAAGAGTTTAGCAACACCATCACCTGAAACTAGCACTCACAGGCGGTCAACATTTCCAGTGTAACCTACCTCAAGTGTATAATCTGGTGCAAATTCAGATCTTACAGCTTGAGCATGCTCCATCTTGGCTTCTTAAACACTCCATATGAATGGTTTTCCGTGAAAATGGCAGGACAAAAGGATCGCACATATGCGCAGCAGTAATTGTGACCAACAATCTTAATGCTTCATGATCAGATCACCTGAAATGTTATTGCTATCAAAATGCACTTGTCACTTGATGGCTAAACAGCTGTCAAGTAGCTAGCACTGACTGTAATAAGTATGATAGTACAGCAGAATCTATTTCAAGTTCATCTACATGACAAGGGTTGAGGTTTTTGATCAAGCTAAAAGACATCAAGATTTCTTGCTAATACAACTACATGGTAATATTTTGATGTCGTTGAGCACCGCCTTCCAGTTGGACTGGGAAGCTGAAATTTGGTGTCAATAATACTATTGACAGGTCTAACAAACTGAGAGGGCGCCTTGGTATCTAGCTTGAATTTTATTTTTTTGGACCACCCTAATACGTAAGCCCTACACACAAGTTGAACCAACCGTTGCATTCCTTTCAACAATAGACACTATTAGACATGAATGTTTAGAGTTCCTGGACCAAGCTTTGCAAGTTGCATTGATATTATGGATTGGTGACGTTTACAATTATAATAATAATCATAGCCGATGTTCCTCGTTTACAGTGTACATAAATTATTATTGTAGGTTTATACACTGCCGTGTATTTAGATCTAATCCTCTGTTCTTTCCATGTTGACTATAATATATATACGACTCTATATTCTATAAAATCTCTGTTGCTGCTGTAAATATTAGCTTGTATTAACTAGACAGCCAGTGTGGCTAGCCTATACTAGTCAGAGTGTAAAGGCCAAAAAGTCTGCGTTTTATTATCAAATTCACCAGCTTATTTGTTTGTTTGTATGTGCACTTGTTATAGCGCCCATTCAAGCTCTCCTACTCAGAGGCGCTTCCGACTAAAGAGCGGACACTGCATCAGAGTTTCACGCCGAAGCGCTGAGCAATTGCGAGTGAAGGACTTGCCCAAGTTCCTTACGCGTCGACTTGAGGTGCAGTGTTTAATCTAGTCCCCTCTTCTGGGGGGAATTGAGGTTTCTGGGGGGAGAACAATTGAGCGTCCTTCGGACGCTCGTGAGGCGCGTAGCGCCGAGACCTGGAGGAGGAGGGGTATGGGGAGGGGGATGTGCCCCCTCCCCATCAGAAACTTTTGGAATTTTCACATTGCAATGGCAGCATTTTAAGGTGTCATCTTAACAAAATAGCTCTACTTTTTTTCAGTGCCCCATCAGAAACTTGTTGAATTTCCACATTGCAATGGCAGCATTTTAAGGTGTCATCTGAACAAAATAGCTCTACTTTTTTTCAGTGCCCCATCAGAAACTTTTTGAATTTCCACATTGTAATGGCAGCATTTTAAGGTGTCATCTTAACAAAATGGCTGTACTTTTTCAGTGCCCCATCAGAAACTTTTTGAATTTCCACCTTGCAATGGCAGCATTTTAAGGTGTCATCTTAACGAAATAGCTCTACTTTTTTCAGTGCCCCATCAGAAACTTTTTGAACTTCCACATTGTAATGACAGCATTTTAAGGTGTCATCTTAACAAAATAGCAGTACTTTTTCAGTGCCCCATCAGAATTTTTTTAAATTTCCACCTTGCAATGGCAGTATTTTAAGGTGTCATCTTAACAAAATAGCTCTACCTTCTTTCAGTGCCCCATCAGAAACATTTTCAATTTCCACCTTGCAATGGCAGCATTTTAAGGTGTCATCTTAAAAAAGCTGTACTTTTCAGTGCTTATATGAGTGGCCTAAGACTTGAATAAATATAGTCATTATTTTTAAAATATTTTTGTGGTAGTCTCCACACTGTAATGGTGCCCTTTCAAGATGCCATTTTTGAAAAATAACTCCATTGTTTCAGTACTGATAAAAAATGTTTAGGATTTCGATATATATATATATATATATATATATATATATATATATATATTATAATTACAATAAAATATATCTTCATGTATCGAGTTCAGCAGCTCAGTTCTGTTGTTGCTGGGTTATTCTAATGAATTACTGCAGACGTGAGTATTATAAGCTGACTTTTCAACACTATAATCAGCTTATCCCTGTTTCCCAATATGGTCCTGAATTGCTGACCAAGATACACTTTCCGAAATCATATCGTACACAAATCAACCAAGAACTAATAAACTACTGGTACCAAAATCGAGAAGCCACATGTAGTAATGATGTTGTTTCACTAGGTGTTCAAATAATAGGACCAAAACATTTTTCAATTTGACAGTTTAAAATTCGTAGGATAGAACTGGAGAGAAGCCATTCAGTTGTACAAAAATAGTATTTGTACAAATATTAACAGTAAGTTATACTTATTTTAGCCGGATTGTGTCATATATTATAATAGTAAATAATTACTGTAACCGTATAATAGTAAATAATATTAGGGCCTACGGTATATTATTACAGCAGTTCATGCAATGCGATGATGTAATCAGCAACTAAAAACTATTATCATTTTGACACATTTTTATGGAGGAGATGTCATCTCTGTTTTTAGCTAGGAAAAAATAGTGTTTATACAAATATATACAGTAAGTTATACTCATTGCAACATGATAGTATCATAATTATATTATAGTAGTAAATATTGCCATTATAATCATATAATAGTAAATAATATCACGGTAGGCTATATTATAACACTTCATGTAAAACAATGATGAAAACAGTAACCAAAAAACAATATCATTTTGTGAAATTTTTCTGGGGGGAAATGTCAATCCCGGGGGGAACTTTCTCTCCCCGCAGAGACGTCTAGATTAAACACTGCTTGAGGTGGCTTCGAACCTGCAATCTTTCGGCTTTAGGGCGACGAACATACCCACTACACCACCGCGCTCCTATAGTAATAAATGATATGCTATTATAATATGCTATTTAGGCCCACTCATGGTTTCAGACAGTAGCGGCGCTAAGAGGGTGCTAGGGCTAAGCCCCCCCAAAAGGCCATCCGGAATTTTTTACATGTAAAAATCAAATATTTTCATGATTAGCCCCTCCCCCCTAAAAAGTGAACCATATGCATGAGATTTCGAGCGAATAACAAAAAAGGTCGTCGGAAATTTTGGCGAGCGAAAATGGAGCAAATTTTCAGCCCCCCTCAAAACTGAAATTCTGGCGCCGCCACTGGTTTCAGAGCACAGGCATGCGAGTATGAAAATGCAAATTGTTTCCATAAATTATCTGCCCAGCCGAATGCTGTTTAGGCCTAGGCTAATGCGGGATGGTAGCCGAAGCTCTATATAAAGCCAGCATTTAGGTTCATAGAAGCAACAGGTGATCGACGGTTACTGAACTCTACACAACATTCGCTTCTGAAGAGAAATTGCTGAACCGCCTATGATGAAGAACTTGGTTTTTCTGCTGGTCGTCGGATTGGTGATTGGTAAGAGAAATTATGCCTTTTTTGAATGTTAATAAAGCTAAGCTTCACAACCTTCTTTTCGACCGAGTTTTACTATCGTCACCAAATAATGGTGAGACCGTCGTTCATGTTGAAGTAAAAACCAAAGCCACGAGTTTTAATTCAGTGAGGCTCGCGTTGCAAAGTTTGCTGCACTCAAGTAAGACCCAGGGCTTTTAACGTGCAGTTAAATTCTACACAAAAATGTGCAGTTGTATATGAATTTGTGCAGTTATAAAAGTAATCTTGTGCAGTGATAATCATTAGAAAAAGGTTTCACTGCAGTCGGTATGCCACGAAAGAGCGAAAGGGAACGAAGGGCTCGCGCTGTGGAAATATGTGGGCTGCAAGGTGGAAGAAGGCCAATTTTAAGTGAATGACGTAAAGGACTAAAAAAGGTCATCAGATTTTTGGCTGGCGACTTACGACATTTCAAGAAAAATTGTTGCCAAAAAGGTCGTCAGAAACTTTTGTCGATTAAAATTGCTATCAGATAGTGCAGTTATAAAATTTTCATTTAAAAGCTCTAGTAAAACCGACACAACAGCTTTGAGGTCAACTGGTAGATAGAGAATCGTGCATCTATTTATGTATGCGCATTGCGCAAGGAGACCTGATAATAACGCATTTTAAATTATCTTAATAATTATTATCAGTAGCCTTCTTTCACGCTTATAATTCCACTGTGGCCTTTCGGGGTTAGGTAGACATATATGCCATATGGGTTAAATATTTCAAATCAAATCATAATCATATAATTTATTTGGCAACCAAGAACAACAAATCAAATCAAATCAAGCATCAAATAGGCCTAAACAAAGGTTACAATTATAATAAAACAGGACATTAATAATGATGCTATTATTTTCCATTTGGTTGCACTGGGGACCCGGAAGGGGTCTTGCAACTCCGCTAGGTTGGTCCCCTGCATGAATATATTTTATATGTCACAGCTGTCTTAATAATTATTATGGCCAGTTTCTAGAACAAAATCCTATCGATACGTGGACAGCATCTAAAACAATAGCCTATCGATGCGTCTCTCGTACCTGGAACAGCTGCTTAGTTAAGGCGTGGCCAGTTTCTAGAACAAAAGCCTAGGTAAGGTGTGTCCCGCACCCAAAACAATAATGGGAGCTGAAACACGCATCCTAGAACAATAGCTGGGAGTCAAAACGACTAGCTGAAACAAAAGAGCTTATCGATAATCCGCCTATTGTCCAAAGAGCAATGGTCCTGTACTACTCACAACGATTTGTGGGAGGGAATTGCTTCACGTTCCCATCCCAAGTTTAAAGTGGAAAGGGAATTCCTGTATCCTTATCTCCTTAGGATTTACGGTCATGACTGTGGACAGTGAACACACTGTGGAGGCATCAGCATTGGCGCTATGCGATGTTAATCATGAATATCTAAACCTATAAAATCGAAACTGTAACTAGATTTGTGGACAATTTTCTTCTTATCCACCCGACCGATTTTTTTCAATATTTACAAAAATACTTTTTAGCACCCCCGGACAACGCTATCGGGGTTCGCGATTTTAAAATCTTACCTTTTCCAGAGTTTGGAACATTTGAAATGTCGGCCAGTGATCTAACTTAAAATTTAAGCCGAAACTTTTCCACCCGTTCAGCGAGCTCATAGATTTCTGACGTCATCACTTCTTAACCTCATTTTCGCCGAGTTATTTTATAGCGCGCGCTTCAATAGATGCCGATCATTAATGTTTCAGTATTTCAGACGCCATTTGCAGTGGCGGCGCCAGGATTTTCGTTTGGAGGGGCTGGATTTGGGGAGGGGGAATTTTTCCGTTTTCAGTCGCCAAAATTTCTGACGACCTTTTTTTTAAGTCGCCGACCAAAATCTGAGCTTCGAAATCGGTCCTTTTCACTGTCTGGCGAATCTCGGGCGTACCTTTACGCTTCCTTTGGGGGGGGGTGGCTAAAGGGGATAAATCGTCCAAATATTTAATTTTTACATGGGGAAAAAATGGATGCCTTTTTTAGGGGGCTTAGCCCCCCAGCCCTCCCTAGCGCCGCTACTGGCCATTTGTTTTCGCCAATCGTACTTCTTAACCTCATTTTTCGCCGATGGCCAATCTAATAGCCTAGGCACGCAGTTTACCAATAGGCCTATATTGCTACAGAAATTTAAGCTTAAATTTTTTCCACCCGTTCAGCGAGCTCATAGATTTCTGACGTCATCACTTTTTAACCTCATTTTCGCCAATTTCTTTTATAGCGCGCGCTTAGATAGATGCCGGTCATTAATGTTTCAGTATTTAATCTGCCATTTGTTTTCGCCAATCGTACTGGGCGGGTTGGAGCTGGGTTGGGGCTGAAAACATACATTTCACGGAGAACGCCAGACACCCCAAGATGCGGCCGGGTTGTGGCCGATGGAAGAAGGCGGGATGAGAATGGCGGAGTGGGAGCGGGGTCAGCGTGGCTGGGGACTTGACTAAAAACCGAAATTTCCCGGGCAACGCCGGGTAATTCAGCTAGTGGAAAGAATGGTCAGAAGAACATGAATTTAGCCTATATAATTAGATTGACAGCCAAATGCTTTCATGCTGTTAAAAATATTTCTTTGCCAGGCCAAAAATTGGTGGTGACTAGCACCACCAATTTTAAAAGTGGTGGTGACTGGAAACCATGTACTGAGTATTCGCATATTAATTTACGAATATTAAGATTTTCGAATATTCACGAATATTAAAACTGCCAACGAATATTATATTCGTAGGCCTAAATATTATGTTCTTTCTAGAAATTCTTTATTCTTAATTCTTATTTTGTTATTTATGAAAATGCTCAATTTTTACTTACTGGATTGTACAAATTGAGTTAGCCTACGCAAAGGCCTATAGCCTATCAGCAAGTGACAATAACTTTAATAGATTTATTGCTACAAGCTTCAAGGTCTCTGCTGGGTCTGGCCAATGTGGCCATGCGGCATTCATATCACATTCGATACTTAATGCTAGTCACTTTGCCTGACATCTGACCATCCTCAACAACTGAAAATAGGCAGAGCCACCGATGCCAGTTGGTAAGTAGGCCTAGCACTGTAGCAGCAATAGTAGGCTAACTTATAAATAAACTTTAACTGTCTATAATGGTTTCTGCAAATTGATAAAGTAGGCTAGTTTCATATCAGTGTAGCAATATGAGCAAAAATACATGCAAAAGCCAACGCAGGAAGTAATAGTGCCAAGCAAAAATTACCCCAATCTCAGCATATTAAGCGCGTTGCATATTTTAATTTAGCCTTGCCCTGGATGCAAGTGAATGTCGTAGAGACATACAGAAACGTAAACTGCTTAATACCGAGTAACATTGCGGTTTCGATCGTTCACCTTAATTCGTTAACGAATATTTGCGAATATTTACAAATATTAAAAAATCTTAATATTCACGAATATTTACGAATATTAAAACCTAAAGTCACGAATACTCAATCTATGCTGGACACCACCGCCATCACAATAGAACGTTACGCCTATGGATACAGCACGCGGGTAGTAGGAATTTTGATCTAACCTAAGTCGTCACCAAATTTACTCAAAGTGAGAATGCGAGGTTATTTAATAGTTATAGGCCTATCAATTTAATCACTCAGTGATAGGTGACGATGGTTAGTCACGATGTACCGGAAATAATTAATTAGTTGTTGTCGAGTATAAGGACACGTAGTCTTAACTTAAAGGAAAAAAATAGGGAGCAGTCTGATGGAAAGGGGAATCTCATTCCATGTTTGAGCCCCATTGTATTTAGCATAGAAGCGTCGGATATTGGTGTGGGTGTGGGGCAAATGGTAGGGGTCAGCGTCAAGGCCGTATCCAAAATTTCATTTCGGGGGGTGTTTTCCCAAAAAATTTCTGACGACCTTTGTTTTAGTCGACCTTTTTTAGTCATTGGATGCTCTTTTAGGATTTTTCGCCCGAAAAACCTTCAGCACGACGTAAAACGATCTGATTTCATGATTTTTTCTTCATAAATCGCGATTTTATCTTGTTTTTTGCGTAAATGCATTATCTATTTTTTACTTTTTTTTCATTTCGGGGGTGTTCAAACACCCAAAACACCCCCCCCTAGCTACGGCCTTGGTCAGCGTATCTAGCATGATATGAATGCACCTCAGTAGTCTGGAGGAAGAAATTCTTAAACACAGCAGATAATAGGCCATGAAAATATCTAAAAGTGAATTCGCTTATCTGTAGCCTACCTGCCTAATTTGGTAAACATTAGGGGGCTGTAATCATGGAATTTAGATTCAGTCGGAGTCCCATAGAGCAGGGTTGTTACATAACGATCGCTCGCTTTTTATTTGGGGTTTGGTTAAATTAAGTAGACTAGTCTTATAGGCCTAGGTAGGCTAGAGGCCCAAATTGTTGCAGTAGGCCTATGTGAGGTAGGCTATGGGTAGGCTATTTGAGTGAGTAATACAACGTGAGACAAATTTGAGATGGCACTTAGTCTAGCTGGGAGTAATTACTTGCTTCATAAATAGTTTGTTTGGACCTTGTAATGACGTTATCTTCTGCTTTTGAAAAATTTCTCTGTGCGAAATCCCAAATAAATAGCAGTTATTGGATGAATCGCTCATCTGCGAATAAGGCCTATTAGAAATTGAACAGTGTATTTTTGCTAACCGGTTATAACTTTTGAGAACATAAAGGGCAATAGCCTATTGTTTAGGGAAATGTTCACCGATTCATGTCAATGTCTTCGCCTGGTAAAAACTGCCAATTGGTTGCAGAAAAATTGCATTTTGCTGGTGGGGTAATTTTTATTTGACCACCATTTGCATTGTAAGAAGACCTAAGTGTTGGCCTACATATTAAGGAGAGACATCAGGCAAGATGTTCCTTATGGCCAGATAACATGGATGAGGTACCCAAACGGCAAACGAATCAAAATTAAAGTCAAATGAAGGGATGATGAAAGAAGACAGAAATAAATGTCGAAGCTCGTAGTTTTTTTGACTGAAATGTTGTTTTCAATTGAAGCAACCTGTCTGGACGTAAAGAACAAGGATGCTCGTAACGGTCAGCTGAACAGGTGTTTGTTCGATTGTCTGAAAACAAAGTCGAAGACACCGAATGAGATAAGGGAAGAAAAGACACGTTGCGAGGACGCATGCTGGAAAACACTAAAACAACAAGAACAACAAGAACAACAACAAAAACAACAGCATTGACCCAAACCAATGCGGTAAGACAAATAGTCCAAAATCTAGTTTTTGTTTTACACAATAATGTAATAAATCGGCCTACGGTATTTTGGTAAATTTATACACTGTAATGCAGTTAATAAGAGATCTATTAAAAAACAAAGAAAACGGTTGGTGGGGCGATCATAATATAGGTGAATGAAAGGAGTGATATCGTCAGACTTTATGTGTCGAGGCTGCGAAAAGAATGCCGCTGACTATTATTCCTATTTCTTGCTTTTGTCATTGGATTGAATATGATTCAGCGGTATATCGAACCATTGGAGAACGCGAAGAAGTCTCGATGGAAAGGCCTCAATGGCTGCTGCATCTATTGGCCCATAATTATAGTAGGTCTAAATACATGGGCGGAGTTTGGTTTCCGTTTTTTGGGGGGAGGGGCGGCTGAAAAAATTTGGTCCAGAACGAGTGGCGCCGACAATATTTTTTTTACATTTTCCCGGCGAAAAAAGTTGATGCCTTTTTTTAGTCGTTTACTTAAAGTTCTTGAGGAAGGCTAATCTCGAAAAAGATACCATTTACACAGTAAAAAATGAAGCTGGGTCTTCTTGGGGGCTTATCCCTCCTAGCCCCTGATAAACTCCGCCCATGCCTAAATAATAACTATTGTTCATCGCATCTAATATACTTAGATTTCAAATATAATCCAGTAAAAACGGCTTGCTGCTGCTATTTTTCAGGATGAAAAGGAAAAAGAAGAGATTGATGTTAAAGGAAAATGACACTACTTTGAAAATGAATTTTCCAAAGCATCAATCCTATGGCTTAGTTTCTCTTAATGGTGTGTCGTTCTGCATCAGAAAATAAAGTTTTGTTGCCAGACTCATAAAAGCTTTTATTCGGGCAGTCGTTCAGATGCATTGTTGCTATGGCTTGAACAAATGAAGAATCGTTCCGACCAATATTATTCAAATAAAATAAAATAAAATAATTTTATTAGTCCGTTTGTAACAAAACAAGCACACCAAGTCAGGTACAAAAGTAACACAAAGCATCTCCAGTATCACCAAATTGTCAATCCAATAACTTAATTAGGTAACATAAATTAATAAACCTTCGAAAATGGCTAATAGATGCCCATAACTGATATTAAAATTATTTTTCAACTTCATTCAAATGTGCTCTCTCTGTATAGTGTGTTGGATTGATGTGCCTGTCTCTTTGCTGTGATGTTGTGATAACTGTAATTAACTCTACTCATCTACTGTTGCTTTGGTTTTTCATCTAATTGTGGTGCGTATATCAAAATTATTTAATAGTTTTGTTCGGGGCCCTACTAGCGGGATTTCCTCCCTTCTGGGTCTCCATTTGTGTCCACTATTGCACGAGTTTTTTTTATAACCTCGCATTCCAGGGCTAGGGACAATTGTCCACACTGGTATCACTTAACCTTAGAACCACTAGGTTTAAGCAATCTTTACCTAGCCTACTCCTTTGGAGATTATCCCAGTCTTGGCTATATGTCTGAATAATTTATGTTACCTAATTAAGAGATATATTTTTTAGTTCTTCATTCAATATCCTAAGTAAGTTATCATAATTGCTATTTGAAATGAAGACGTTAGAGTCGTCGGCAAAAATTACGAATTCTAATAATGAGGATGAGTTAGTTAGATAATTTATATATAAAAGAAATAGTAAGGGTCCAAGGATAGAACCCTGTGGTACTCCATAGTTAATAAGTTGAAAAGTAGAGTAGGAACCATTGCATTTAACTTGCTGGAATCGATTATTAAAGTAGTCTTTAAACCAAAGGAGAGGTAAACCTCGTATACCATAGTTTTGCAGTTTATTAATAAGTATTACATGGTCCACAGCATCAAATGCTTTAGATAAATCAAGAAAAATTCCATTAGAAAATTCATTTCGATCAATAGCTTGTGATATTTTATCTTGAATATTAATTAATAGGAGCACAGTGGAATGACCTGGTCTAAAACCATGTTGCGATGGGTGAATAATATTCTTTTTAGTCACATAATCATTTAAACGCTGGTAAACTACTTTCTCTAATAATTTTTTAAAATAAGGTAGGTGAATGCATACAAACCGAAACACTTTTGCTTATTTCAATATTTCTCGCCTTATTCTAGCCAGTGCGGTATAGTTTGTATACCATTCGATGCGAATTTCTTTTCTGCGTATAATAGGGCCTACACGTAATTCTAGTCGAAATAGATGCATATGGACAGAGAAATCTTTGAAAAACACTCTAAAGCCTAATTTGCATAAATGCAGGTTGAGCGAAACACCAGTGAATAGAGACCGAAACGCGTTTCGCTCTCCCTGCACGGCAGAAAGCCCGCTATGTTGACCGAAACAGCGTGTGCAGGTTGACCGAAACACTTCTTATTAACTTACGTTGACCAGCTAATGGGCCATTCCACGGTATTCAAAATGTCACGGACTCTACATTTCGGAGACTTTGAGCCCTTCATACAGAGAAGTGATTATCGTTTAAATTATTTAAGTATTTTTCCCAGATGCCGCTTCAATCATAGGTTAGTTTGATATTAGTTAGACTTTGCTGGCTCTTATGTATCATTTCTGGTGAATTAATAAGTATGCGTCACGGACTCTACAGAAAAGTTCCATCAAATTTTTCATTCACTAAACTATCTTGATTTTCTGTGAAATTACTACACACACAATCTTTTGAAACATAATCTTAGAATTGCCAGCCATTGCTGTTGATACAGTCATAATTGGATTTCTTTATCATGATAAGTACTGATGTCAAGCATTCACTTAATGTAGACACTATGCGTCACGGACTCTACGTCACGGACTCTACGGTTATGGATCGTAACAGAAACTGATTAATATTCATAAAAGCAGTTAATTTATACCAATTACTTTCATCACTTCAATGCTTGCAAGGTGTTGCAGGACGTTTCAGAGCTAAAATTGAAAAATTTGGTGCACTTTTATTGTCACAAACATTTAATAGAACGTCTGCAACATTTAATCAGCAAGGTTGAGGCGCTCAATGATTAATAAGTCGCTGCGCTATAAGATCACTCTGTTACATTAGCTACAGGGTCGGTGAACTTCAAAAGTCCTCGTCCATGCTTTTCTGGTGCAGGTGCTTTTCTATAATCTGATCAACGGTAATCCATGACTGGTCAGTTTTGTATGGAAAACCAAACAGATTGCCTGATTTGTCCTGAATGAATAGCGTGCAGTATTCAGTTTCACCTTTAGTGGTCAGTCTTGCTTCAGTCACCGGCTCAACCAGAAGAAATTTTGTTATGACAATAACTATGGTATACATTAATATGCAATTTCTATAATTGTTAAAAGTCCATAAAAAAAATTTTTAAATTTTTTTTAAAAATAAAAAATAACTAAAATAAAAAATAATTTTTTTTAAATAAAAAAATAAAATAGAATAGAATTATTGTTACAAGATACAAGCGTGATGTTTGCATTTCATGCATAATTGCAGGGATATTCGTAACAATACCAATCAGTTCAGTCAACTGAATTTTTTTCTAGTAGAGTCCGTGACACTTTTGTAGAGTCCGTGACAATATTAAACTTCACATAATTTTTTTTAAGGCAATGGTAGGAAAAGTAATTTATGTTAATTGGGTAGCCTGCAATGGGGAATTAGAGCAATGGAAGTAACAATAAAAAAATAAAATAGAACAGAATTATTGTTACAAGATACAAGCGTGATGTTTGCATTTCATGCATAATTGCAGGGATATTCGTAACAATACCAATCAGTTCAGTCAACTGAATTTTTTTCTAGTAGAGTCCGTGACACTTTTGTAGAGTCCGTGACAATATTAAACTTCACATAATTTTTTTAAAGGCAATGGTAGGAAAAGTAATTTATGTTAATTGAGTAGCCTGCAATGGGGAATTAGAGCAATGGAAGTAACAAGTTCGCCGTTCAATTTGAAATGCCTGAGAAATAAATTAGAAGCCATAAAATGTCACGGACTCTACAAGTCGTGTTTTGCTCGAGCAAACCCAGACTCAGGATGTGGTGCATTTGTGATCACATAATATTTATCACATACCCTCACCATGGTCATGATGTCCAGCTGAAAATATTCAACATTGGATTTGCGTTAAAAATTTACCCCTTGGAACTTGCATGTAGAGTCCGTGACGCAAAAATATCAAAATTGCCACTTTGAAGCAAGGCCGACACAAAATCCTAAGCACAAATTGAAAACCCTTTTGGAATCTTATACTAGAACCATATAGCTATCACAGAAATTATTAACAACTTGAACTTCTGATATTTTTTATTGACCTCTCGAGGACTGCAATACCGTGGAATGGCCCTAATAGGCCTACCGTCAACGGTATAAGAAAAGGCAAGAGTTCAACATGTTAGGTAGGCTTATATAAGGTTAAACTTTTTATTGGTTCAAATGCAAACAACGCACAGAGTGAAGATAAACACACAAAATGATAGAATCACATATGTGTCACCGATGCTAAAACATTAACAATTTTAGTTTACTTAGGTTATTAATTAGAAAGAACTATTCCTAGGTTTTCAAACATAATCAAATAGGCCTATGCATACATAAATTTTAAACTTGGTTATCAACCAGGAGACAAAGAATGTTTCAGGTTAACAATTAGCTTGTTCAGCATAATAATGAGACTATAGGGCCTATATAGTAACTCCATCGCATTGTACTTATCAATGGTATTTCAAGAGCCATTTATCTGAAATATTGTAATTTGATTAATTTTAAAGATTTTTTATACAAATTTACAGCTGATCAGTAGGTTGTGTTGCATAACGAGAGCCAGTTTTGAATAAATTTTGTTTGCAAGATTATTAGGCTAACCGATGAAGTCTAAATATGATATTAAGCAATGTAGCCTAATTGTAGCTTAGCCTGCTTCTCTGAAAGTTCATTAAAGAGGTTTTTTATAGTAGAATGTTGTCCTCCAGTAGGCCTACTGTCCCACACAATTAACATCTGCGCATGACTCGTGATATCGTTTATGGCAACTATAGCACCTGAAACCCAACATTAGCTAATTTTTATATTTTCTGTTTGCCCATATTTAAAGTTGCCATGATCATACATCCAAAGCTCTTTTTTGTCGGCCTTTCTCGATTAATTTCAGCCCACTGGCTCTTGATTTTCTCTTCTTCTCGGTGGTATGCTTAACTCTCTCCTCTGTCAGCTTGATCTCTATTTCTCCATGCATCCTTCCACAAATGGTCAACTCTCTTTCTCTTGCTGCCAATAATTGATGATTTGCTTTCTCTTGTTTCTTCTCACACACCTTAACAGAGCTGAGACGAACATTTCTAGTCGGATGATGCGAAGGTAGCTTTGTATGCAGCCGTGTCCTTAACAGGAATTGGACATAAAAAACTTGTCTGGTTTGGACTGGGTTCAGGTTCAGCGGAAGACAGACTCTATGGATAATGATTTACTCCATCAATGGCAGTTTTATAGTATGTAATGGTTAATGTTTCATCAGATTTGACGACTCGGCCACTGTTTCCGAACTTTACAAATCACTCAAACCTTTTTCTATAGCCGCGGCTGGGCTAGGATTGCTCCTGAGTAGATTTCTGGAACGGGTGCTATATAAGTCCCCAAATTAATGAACGAATGATCAATGCAGACTATTGTAAAAGCATTTCACATTGAAGCACTGGCAGTTAAAGCAGCAATGCATATAAAGCGAAACGCGTTTCGCTCTGCATGCACGTGTTTCGCTCAACCTGCACCGACCCGTTTCGCTTTACCAGCATAGTGAATGGAGAGCGAAACACACGACTGTTTAATTTATTTTAAATTCTCTGTTATTGCTCATACTAAACTATTGTTAATAATGAATAGCCAATTGATATGCATTATTTACTAGCAGCGAAAATATGTGCTAAGTCAATCGTATCATGGGTTTTTATGCAAAAGTTCAGCGTGTTGTAGGCCTACCGTCAAGTCTGTAATCAGTACCAAGCCATTTTGCAGATAAACACGCGACCGTCATTCGAAAACAGCTGCTCTACAGCCTAGACTGGTTCCCTGCGTTATAAATGAATATGTATAAGGTAGTCTGTTTTCATAGCTTTTAGAGCAACTTAACGTGATCGTTATTGGACAACTAGAACTTGAACACCCCTCACCTAAAGCTGGACTGTTTCGGTCTGCCTGCTGTTTCGGTTTATATGCACTCACTATACTGGGCTAGGATTGAAGGATTGATTCACTATAGATAATATAGATAATGATATTGGCCGATAATTACCTAAATCCTGCTTATTTCTCTGCTTAAAAATTGGTGTGATCGTTGAAAATTTCATTTTATCCGGGACAATACCTGTTTCTAAAGAACAATTAAAAATTTAGACTAATGGATTGGCCATTAATATTATATTAGGGCTGAGTATACTTGGGTCAAGAAGATCTGGGCCCGAGCTATGTGACAGTTTCATCGAACTGTTAAGCAAAATTAATTCCTCTGGATAAGTTGGATAGAAGACAAGAGTCAACTAGACGGGGTGACAGGTAGTCAGTGTAAATGGCATCAGCTGGTGTTATTTTTGACCTAAGATTCTGAGCTATTTCAGTAAAATAACTGTTCAAATTATGGGCTATTGCCTACTTATCTTTGATTATGTTACCATTAACAAGTATTGAGTCAATTCCTGCTTCTTGTGGTTTAGAGTTGTATGTCCAATGACGCCACTCTTCTCTGTTCTGTGCCTTTCTCTTCAGTTCACTGTATCCATCCTCTGTCAGCATCCAGTCCAGCAACATTGTTCTTGGTCTACCCCGCATCCTTTTCCCCTCCATTCTTCCCTCAATGATGTCTCTTAGCAGGGTGTCGCTCCTTAAGATGTGTCCTATCCATTTCTTCTGCCGTCCACGTATAGTTCCCATCAGTGATCTCTTTTCTCCCACCAACTGCATGATTTCCTCTTTTTTTTCTTCGCTCAACCCAGCTGATTCTCTCCATTCTGCGCCAGATCCACATCTCGAAGGCCTCTAGTCGTTTTATGTCTTCTTGCCGCATTGTCCACGTCTCCGAGCCGTACAGGACAACACTCCACACCAGTATCTTCACCATTCTCTTCTTCAGTTTCATGTTTAGACTGCCTCTGAGTAGCTCCCCCCTTTTGTAGAACGCATCTTTTCCCATAGCTATTCTCATAGATGTAAAAAACGATGAAAACGGAATAAAAAACGGAAAAAAACGTCGTTTTTTTCGAAAAAATAAAAAACGACAAAAAAACGATAAAAAACGGAAACGGTAAATAATTTGACTTTGCTGCATCTAAAACCGCATTTTAACCTTGAAAACATTCATTAGGAACCTACTACACGAAGGCTATCTCTTAAATGATGATGTTAAAGGATGAAATAATGACTTTAGTTAGCCGAATTCTTGAGAGTTGGCGGAAAACATAAGGAATATCCGAAAAAATTAAAATTAAGGAAAATAATAACCGAAAGTAAATGAATAAATAAAGTTAAAGAAAAAATAAAAAACGATAAAAAACGATGGGAAAAATAAAAAACGAAAAAAACGACGTTTTTTGGGAGTGAATAAAAAACGGAAAAAAACGTTTTTTACATCTATGGCTATTCTTCTTCTTATTTCCACGTGGCACCTTGCATCCTCTGTAACCACACTTCCCAGATAGCAGAACTTCTTCACCTGTTCTATTTCCTCACCATTTAATGTGATGTTTACCGTTTCCTCTCCTCTCTTACTTATCTTCATCACCTTTGTTTTCTTTATGTTAATTTTCATGTCGTAGTTCAGCGATATTCTATTTAAGCGGTCCATCATCATTTGTAGACCCTCTTGACTGCCTGCCAACATCGCCTGGTCGTCTGCAAATCTCAATGCATGGGAGGGGAATGGGGTATGCAAGCGACTCAAATAGCCTCTGCTGCTCAAATGTCCACCCACGCCACCTTCACGGGTTCCCTCCTGTTTCAACGGAGTGCGTGGTGGACGACCGAGTGCTCGCCGGTATAAGCGAGTGCCCCATGGGCGAAGAAGCTGAAGGACGGACGATGGACGGCATCGACGCTGGGAGATGGTGTCTCTCCGTAAAAACACCGGGAGGAAGGCAACGGGAAACCACCTCCCTACTTATCCCGAGTTATATGTAAAATGACGCCAAACAGAAATTCAGATAACAACGTTAACGATTCAATCAGGACACTGGGGAGAGTCGAGTTCGACAAGCGAAATCCTTCCAAACAGAAACAGATACCAAAAGGGAACAGCTAAACATAGGGACATGTAACATAAGAACAATGGCAAGACCAGAAAAGCTGGCAAATGTGATAGGAGAGATGAGGAGGGCAGAACTTGACATACTAGGACTGGCAGAGGTAAGATGGAAGGAGGGAGAAGAGCTCATAAGCGAGGGCATCAAAGTTGTTTATGCTGGAGGAGAAAAGAGTCAGAATGGGGTGGCCATTCTAATGTCGGATAGAGTGGCCAGATGTGTGACAAGAGTGGAAAGAGTTGAGGACAGGATGATCTTAGTGACAATACAGGGAGACCCAGTGGACATAACAATTATACAAGTGTATATGCCTACGTCAGCACATGATGAAGAGTAGGTGGATGTCATGTACGAAAAAATAGAGAGATGCCTGGAAAACATCAAAGGATTATGTGGTAGTGATGGGAGACTGGAACGCAGTAGTAGGGGAAGGAGAACAAGAGGGTATAATAGGGAAATTTGGACTGGGAAGTAGAAATGAAAGAGGAGAGAAACTGACAGAATTCTGCAAAAGACAAAGACTAGTAGTGACTAACACATGGTTCCAACAAGAAAAAAGACGAAGGTACACATGGAAATCACCAGGGGACAGAGAGAGATATCAGCTGGATTACATAATGGTCAGGCAGAGATACAGAAACAGTGTGAAGAATTCAAAAACTCTCCCAGGTGCAGACGCAGATACAGACCACAACATGGTAGCTGTCACAGTAAGACTACAACTCAAGTTCATCAAAAAGAGAAGGATAAAGACAGTTAAGTGGAACAAAGAGAAGATAAAGACGAAGATGACTGAACTATCTGAGAGAATAGAGGAAAAAGTAGAAATGTTGAAAGAAGGATCAACAACAGAGGAAAGATGGATGAAACTAAAGGAGACAGTGGTACAGTGGTTAGAGAGGCGACGGAAACTGTGGGATTTCAAAAGAGTATTGAACCTCGCAAGCCATGGATAACACCGGAGATGGTCAAAGATATGGAAGAGAGAAGAAAATGGAAACACCAGAACACAGAGGAAGCTAAAAAAGAGTATAAAAGACTTAACAATCAATTAAGAAGAACAACGAATAAAGCAAGAGAGGAATGGTGGAAGGAACGATGCACGGAATTAGAGATACTCCAGGAACAAGGACACCACGATCTATAGTGTATGGGAAAATAAAATCACTAGAAAAGAAAAAGAACATGGGAAGAGGAAACACTATCAAAGATAAGGATGGCAGGCTACTAGAAGACTCTGGAGATATAAGGAAAAGATGGAAGGAATATGTGGAGGAGCTGTACACAGGAAATACCAACATTGAGGAGGATATGGAGAAGCAAGCGAAGGAGCAAGAGGAGGCACAAACAGAGGACACCATTGGGCCATGGGTGATGAAAGAAGAGGTCTTAGCTGCAATAGAGGACATGAAAAACGGCAAGGCAGAAGGAATTGATAACATCCCAATATATTCATATAAATTGTTGAACTTAGGTTTACTGACATTGTAGCACTATGTTTGGCCTATGTTTGCAGCACAGAATTTTAAAGTCTGCAAGTCTGCGTAGGCCTATCACAGCAACAATTGCACAATTGCATACAACAGGCGTGCGTGGAAACGGAGGGTTTAGGACAGTTCATACAAACGGTGGCAACCGTTCTGTCAAGGTTACGCGAATAAATGGCTCAGCTTTTCTTCTCTGCCGGTGGTGTTGTAGAGGTAGTGGTCTACCCTTCTTACTCGACCCACAAGTAGGCCTAACACCACACAGTGACGCAGTCGTTCGTACATCCCCTTCCTCCGGAATTGTTTGAAAATTACCCCTTTCAATCGTGGCATGGTGTTATCAGGTCAGGAACCCCTCTGAGAAGTTTCTCTTGAAGCGGCGCTATACAAATTTACAATTACGATTTAGTCTACCATAATGCAACTGGTCCGTCGATAGCTGGAAGTGAGAGCAGCTGACTGGCATGCGGACGCGCTGAACGTATTAGATCTATAGCTTCCTTCGGTAAATGACGCAGGGAAGCATAAAATGTTTATCACGAGATTTTAACACTATTATTTTTACACCAGATGGTGCTATTGTGAAATAAGATACAACAATCGATTGCAAATTCATTTGGGATCACATAGAACTAAATTCTGTAACGATATTCCTATCCCTTCCCAAGATATTAACATGAAAACGACAGGCTTCCTTCGGTAAATCATGCAAGCAAGCATAAAATTTGTATCACGAGATTATTACACTCCTATTTTACACACTTTTAGCGAGGCCACCAACCGTTTTTTTGTCGATTCAAAAATGAAACGCAACAAAAATTAGGTTTTTTGCCAATATCATTGCCACAAGTAAGAATTTCGAAATGAAATTTTACAGGCTCTAAGACAATTCATATTAACACATGATGGTCGGATTAAATCAAAATATATCAAACACAACAACAGTTATACCACTTTAGTGATGCCACCCACCGTTTTTTGACGATTCAAAAACGAAACGCAACAAAAAAGTAACAAAAACCCGATTTACTAAGTCTCATCTCAATTAACTGTTGTCAAATGAACTTGGTAGTGCTTCACAACTTGTGTTCAATGTGCCCACCACCAGTGTCAACACTGCTTTTGAGTCTCTTTGCAAAGTTCTTGATGGACCTGTTTATTAATCTGACAGATTCCTTATTTACCAATTTGATTATCATCGCTATAGGTGACTTCTCAGTGACGCGCAGCTACGCTGGTAACCTGTTTCTTTCTTAAATAGTAATAATAATGATTATCTGGCAATATCAAGGTTATTTGATAACAATTACATGTATCTGAGATGAGAAAAAATCGTGTTTTTGTTACTGCTTTTGTTGCGTTTCGTTTGGATGAAAATGAAATTTGTGGGGTGGCATCATAATTCCAAACGATTATAAGACTTACGAAAATACTGAAATTATAGAAACTGTGAAAGGCTTGGTTTTTATGTTGGCACTCTGCTTTTCATCAATCCGACTTCTATTTGAAATTTGTTTGTCAATCGAATCTGTAGGCAAACATCGCCAAAACGCATGCAATGACCAATAACTTAGGAAGAGCTAAAGCGATCGATTACCTTGCCCTGCTCCTCAATGTCCTGTCCCGTGTTCAGTGCAGTCTCTAATCATTTGCCCCATTTTTTGCACTTGCAGGGAATATTGCTAGGCTTATTTTTAGGTACGGTGAAATTTTCTGAACATTCATATTATAAATTCAAATTATACTTACGGAAAGAACTACACTGGTTGCCTATGCAAAAACGTATCGAGTATAAGATTCTAATACTCAAATTGTTCATGCGTAATTGCCTAGCAGGCCAAGCTCCGATCTATCTTGTGGAACTTTGAGTAGGCCTACCTGTGCTATATCCATTCCAGGCCGTAGATTCCTTCGCTCTGCTACGCATGGTGACCTGGTTGTACCTATGGCTCGATCTTCTACAGTGTTGCACAGAAGCTTTGCTATTGTCGGTCCGTCTTTCTGGAATAAGTTACCTATTAGTCTCCGTAATGAACTTCTTTGTCTTTCTTCGGCTCTTTTCCGCAAGCGTTTGACACCATACTCTTTGATTGTGGTTGGTGTCAGGTCGTGAGCGCCTCTGAGGAGTTCTCTTGAAGGGGCGCTACAGAAATGTACGATTACAATTACAATTATAATTCAGCCAACACCTGTGAAGCATAATCAATTTTGGTGCACAAGCACAATGAGACTCTTACGAGTAGGCCCTAAGCATATCGATTTTCTGAACATTTTTCCTTCAAATGTCATTTCGGCGGATTTCAGTTGCTATTCAATTCACCTGAAATTACACAAGTCACGTTCATTAATATTAGACATTGATGGGATTAGATAGCCAAAAGTTACACGCATTGAAGGATTTAGAACTAAGCTTGCATAATTGAATTTGCACACTTAAGAATCAAGCAGTCTCAATTAAATATTATGGTCCTTCACTCTGGAATGGGTTGCCTGGTGACCTTACTTGCATAAGCTTATTGTCTTTGGTCTATTTAAGAGTTCACTTAAACGAGTTATCCAGTACAATTGAGGAATTTTGTATATTCCTTGTTGTCTATTTTATAATTTATATGTAGATTTTTTGACGGCTTTCGGGCATTTTTGCTTAGAAAACATTATTACGTGAAGGCATTGTTGTTTTATATAATTATTCTAATGTTGATTTGCATAATTATGTCATTAGGCCTATAGCTCATTATGCCTACCGTCCTTGCTATTTGGAAGGAAGGCAGGTGCATCACATGGGAAACAGTAGGCCTAAAAAAGCACAGATTGCTCATATGGCCCGGTACGTTTCCATCTGTCCAGTCGGGCAATCACAAACAAAGCATTTTAATAATTGGTTTTAAACTATTTGAACTGTAAATAGAATCTGCTGAGCATTAGACGACGGTACGTTTCCATCTGTCCTGTCGGACAATCACAAACAAAGCATTCTTATCAATATTTCAAACTATTTGGAATGTTCTGAGCAAACAGAATATGCTAATCACTAAACCATTGGCGGAGTTTGGTTTCCGTTTTTAGGGGGCTGAAATTTTTCCAGAGGGAATGGCGCCGACAATATTTTTTGCAATTTCCCGGCCAAAAATTTGATGATTTTTCTAGTCGTCAAGTTCTAATCTCGTGAAAATTTTCAAAGTTGATGACTTTTTAGTCGTTGTCTTAAAGTTCCTGGGGGGAAAGGCTGAACCCGGAAAAAGATACCATTTACACAGTAAAAATGAAGCTGGGACTTCTTGGGGCGGCTTAGCCTTCGTAGCCCTTGATAAGCTCTGCCCATGCACTAAATCAACGACTCGTTTGGTTTATTCTTCTTTTCATCAAATCATTTCAAAAGTCAGTGGTTACATTTCTCATTCAGAGACAGCGGATAATATAATAAATAATTCGAATTTCTGCAATGAGAGCCTTAAGCCTAGCCAGCTTTAGAATCGTTAACCGACATGCCAATAATAATATTATACTCGCTAGTTGCTTTTTGGAAAATCATATGAGATTTGTGAAACAAGATGTGTGATTGCTGTGACAAAAAAATTATCGCCCTATTGCAAATCTTTCCTTTCTCTCTAAGACTTTAGAGCGACTTGTTTCTTTGCAACTTCTTCCTTATTTTGAACAATCGCGCCTTCCTCCTCTTAGACAATCTGGCTTTAGAGCTCACCATTCGACTGAAAATGCTCTTCTTTCTCTTCTTCCTGACATCTATTCTTCTATGGATAAATCCCATGTTACTCTTCTAGTACTTTTTAATGCATCTTCAGCATTTGATATGATAGACCACGATATTCTATTGCGTCGCCTTGAAACTTCCCTGGGTCTTAGTGGCCTTCCTCTTCTTTGGTTTCGTTCGTATCTTACTGATCGTACCCAAATGGTTATACTAGATGATTCTCGCACCTCATGGGTTCCTGTTAAATTTGGAGTGCCTCAGGGACACGTATTAGAGTCCACTTCTTTATATCTTATTTACAGCTGATATTCCTCTTAATCCTCTCTGCTAAACACTCAGCCTCTGGTCACCTCTATGCTGATGATGTCCAAACTTTTGTTCATGGCTCCTCTGCCCAACAACTTGCTCTCTGTCAGTCTATTGAATCTCTCTCTGCTGATCTCAATTGTTGGATGTCCTCAAATCGTCTTTTGCTCAACTCTTCCAAGACTCAGTTGATATGGTTGGGCACTCGTCAACAGCTTAACAAGTTTGATTACGTTTTACTTGCTACGCACTTTCCTCAATTTACTTTTGTATCAAATATCCGTGACCTGGGTGTTACTATTGACAATACACATATTATTGCTAATATTTCTCGGTCCAGCTTCTATCATCTGCGACGTTTACGTGCCATTAGACGATCTGTCTCTTCATCGATTTTTTCTTATGTGGTCCATGCCTTCATCTGCTCCTGCATTGACTACTGTAACTCGTTACTCATTGGCCTACCTAAACTCCGCTTGGCTCCTCTCCAAACAGCACTTAGTGCATCTGCACGCTTGATTGCCCGCCTCCCTCGTTTCTCTCACATTTCGACTTTCATGACTGAGCACTTCACTGGTTTCCTTTGACTGCCCGGATTCAATATAAAATTCTCTTTCTTGCCTATAAGATGTTCTTGGGTACCGCTCCTCGCTACCTCTGTGATCTTATTAGGCGACCTGACCTGTCTCAACTACCACTGGACGTCCTCTCCGCTCTTTAGACCGTCATGACCTTCTTGTACCACGGTCTCGGACTGCTACAGCCCAGCATCGTGCCTTTGCTTCTGTCGGCCCTTTGCTTTGGAATGGCCTCCCTACTATAATTTGTACTCAGATCTTATCTGGAAGCATTGCTGCCTCTGCGAGTTTCCTTAAAATTTTTCTTTTTCCAAGGGAATCTTCGCACTGGGAGCGCCTCTGATTAGTTTGTACTGTGAGAAGCGCTTTATAAATCCCAAAATAGTATAGTATAGTACAGAAGCACTTTAAGGTGTAGCGACGTAACCAGCAAACGTAGCTAAACTTCCCACTTAAGCTGAAGCCCATTGGCCCCAATATAGCCTCGTGTCGCTCACCACGCTCATAACAGCCCCACCCCCAAACTGAAACCCTGGCTGCGCCACTGGTTTCAGAGCACAGTTATGCGAGTATGACAATGCAACTAATTTCCATAAATTATCTGCTCAACCGAATACTGTTTAGGCTTAGGCTAATGCAGGCTTGTAAGTTGTAGCAGAGGCTCTATATAAAGCCAGCATTTAGTCTCATAGAAGCAAGAGTCAATCGACGTTTACTGAACACTGCACAGCATTCGCTTCTGAAGAGAAATTGCTGAACCGCTTATGATGAAGAACCTGGTTTTTCTGCTGGTCGTCGGATTGGTGATTGGTAAGAGATCAAATATTAGAAATTATGCCTTTTATGAGCGTTAACAAAGCTAAGCTTCACAACCTTCTTTTCGACCGAGTTTCGCTATCGTCACCAAATAATTATGTTGAAACCGTCGTTCATGTTGAAGTAAAAAACCAAAGCCACGAGTTAATTCAGTGAGGCTTGCGTTAGAAAGCTTGCTGCACTCACGTGAAACACAGGGCTCTTAACGTGCAGTTCTACACAAAAATGTGCAGTTGTAGGCTATATGAATTTGTGCAGTTATAAAAGTAATCTTGTGCAGTGGTAATCATTAGAAAAAGGTTTCACTGCAGTCGGTATACCATGGAAGAGCGAAAGTGCTTGTGCTGTGGAAAAAAATGGGCTACAAGGTGGAAGAAGGCCAATTTTTAAGTGGATGAAAAAGGACTAAAAAGGTCATCAGATTTTTGGCCGGCGACTTACTACATTATCGGAAAAATTGCTGGGAAAAGGTCGTTAGAAACTTTTGTCGATTAAAATTGCTATCAGATAGTGCAGTCATAAAATTTTCCTTTAAAAGATCTAGTAAAACCAACGCAACAGCTTTTGAGGTTTACTGGTCGATAGAGAATCGTGCATCTATTTACGTATGCGCATTGCGCAAGGAGACCAGATTATAACGCATTTTAAATTATCTTACTAATTATTATCAGTAGGCCTATCTTTCACGCTTATAATTCTACTGAGGCCTTTCGGGGTTAGGTAGGCCTATGGGTTAAATACTTCAAATCAAATCACAATCAAATCATTATAACCTCGCATTCCAGGTCTAGGGATATTTGTCCACACTGGTATCACTTAACCTTAGACCCACTAAGCAATTCTTACCTAGCCTACTCATTTGAGATTATCCCAGTCTTGGCTATATGTTTGAATAATTTATGTTACCTGATTAAGTTATTGGGTTGAGTAGTGTCTAACAACTTGGTGATACTGGAGATGCTTTGTGTAACTTTTGTACCTGACTTGATGTGCTTGTTGTTGATACTTACGGACCAATAAAATTATTTGATTTGATTTATTTGGTTTCATTTGAAAGAGCTTATCGATAGTCCGCCTATTGTCCAAAGAGCAAAATGGTCCTGTACTACGATTTGTGGAAGGGAATTGCTTCACGTTCTTTTCCCAAGTTTAAAGTGGCAAGGGAATTTCTATATCCTTATCTCCTTAGGATTTACGGTCATGACTGTGGACAGTGAACACACTGTGGAGGCATCAGCTTTGGCGCTATGCGATGTTAATCATGAATAGCCTATATAATTAGATTAGATAGCCAAAGGCTTTCATGCTGTTAAAAAATATTTCTTTGTCAGGCCAAAAATTGGTGGTGACTATCACCACCAATTTTAAAAGTGGTGGTGACTGGACACCATGTACTGAGTATTCGCATATTAATTTACGAATATTAAGATTTTCAAATATTCACGAATATTAACGAATATTAAAACTGCCAACGAATATTAGGCCTATATTCGTAAATAGGCTATAATGTTCTTTCTAAAAATTCTTTAATCTTAATTCTTATTTTGTTATTTATGAAAATGCTCAACTGTTACTTACTGAATTGTAGGCCTACAAGTTGAGTTAGCCTACGCATAGGGCTAGGCCCTATTATCCTATCAGTAAGTGACAATAACTTTAATAGATTTATTGCTAAAAGCTTCAAGGTCTCTGCTGGGTCTGGCCAATGTGGCCATGCGGCATTCATATCACATTCGATACTTAATGCTATTCAATTTGCCTGACTTCTGACCATCCTCCCCAACTGAAAATAGGCAGAGCCACCGATGCCAGTTGTAAGTAGCAGCTATAGTAGGCTAACTTATAAATAAGCTTTAACTGCCTATAATGGTATCTGCAAATTGATAAAGTAGTTTCACATCAGTGTAGCAGTATGAGTAAATATAAAAGCCAACGCAGGAAGTAATAGTGCCAACTGCCAAGCAAAAATTACCCCAATCTCAGCATATTAAGCGCATTGCATATTTTAATTTAGCCTTGCCCTTGATGCGAGTGAATGTCGTAGAGACATACAGAAACTTAAACTGCTAATACTAAAGTAATACCGAGTAACATTACGGTTTCGATCGTTCACCTTAATTCGTTAACGAATATTTGCGAATATTTGCAAATATTAAAAAATCTTAATATTCACGAATATTTACGAATAATAAAACCTAAAGTCACGAATACTCAATCTATGCTGGACACCACCGCCATCACAATAGAACGTTACGCCTATGGATACACCACGCGGGTAGTAGTAATTTTTATCTAACCTAAGTCGTCACCAAATTTACTCAAATTGAGAATGCGAGGTTATTTAATAATTATAGGCCAATCAATTTAATCACTCAGTGATAGGTGACAATGGTTAGCCATAATTAATTAGTTATTGTCGAGTATAAGGACACGTAGTCTTAACTTAATGAGACAAGGATTGGGTTGCAATCTGATGGAAAGGGAATTCTCATTCCATGTTTGAGCCCACTGTATTTAGCAGAGAAGCGTCGGATATTGGTGCGGGCGTGGAGCAAATGGTAGAAGTCAGCGTATCTAGCCTATATGATGTGAATGCACCTCAGTAGTATGGAGTAAGAAATTCTTAAACACAGAAGGTAATAGACCATGAAAATATCCAAACATGAATTCGCTTATCTGCACCTGCCTAATTAATTTTGGTAAACATTAGGGAGGCTGTAATCATGGAATTTAGATTCAGTCGGAGTCCTATAGGGCAGGTTTGCTAGCCTAAATAGGCCTAACGATTGGCTCGCTCTTAGAGCTTGGAGGAATTCAGTAGAGTATACACTGTGTCCGGAAAAGGGACCCATTTTGTAGATATGAAAATAAATAGTAAATATTTCTCGAGTTTTACAATTCAAACACCATTTTAATCCTGATATATTTATCTAACACTGTTGGGAATATAAAAGTTCCTGTCACAATAATGACATCATAATGACGTCTGTAGCTTTTGAGACCAGAAGTAGCCTATTGTTTAGGGAAATGTTCACGGATTCATGTCAATGTCCTCACCTGGTATAAACTGCAAATTGGTTGCTCAAAGATTGCATTTTACTGGTGGGGCAGTTTTTATTTGACCGTCCTTTGCATTGTAAGTAGACCTATGTGTTGGCCTACATAGTAAGGAGAGTCATCAGGCAAGTTGTTTATTATTGTCATAAGTATAACGTGAATGAGGTACCCAAATGGCAAAACGAATCAGTTTTTATTTTACCATCCTTTGCATTGTAAGTAGACCTAAGTGTTGGCCTACATATTAAGGAGAGCCACCAGGAAAGATTATGGTCAGATAAGGTGGATGAGGTACCCAAATGGCAAACGAATCAAAATTAAAGTCAAATGAAGGAATGATGAAAGAAGACAGAAATAAATGTCGAAGCTCGTAGTTTATTTTAATGAAATGTTGTTTTCAACTGAAGCAACCTGTCTGGCCAGAGAGAACAAGGAAGCTCGTAAGCCTCCAAGCGACGAAAGTTCCGAATCAATCAAGGTGGTGGCCCGGGCACAAACGCAGCAGGCAATGTTCAAGTGTTCGGCGGACTGCAAGAAGATAAACACACAGTCGATTGCGCCGGAAAAGATATCGGGAATCGTAGCAACATGCCAGAACTTATGCTGGGCAAATTATTGCAAAGACAACAAAGACCCAAACAAATGCGGTAAGAAAAGAAGGTCGCTAACAGTTCCGATTTCTTGCTTTTGTCATTGGATTGAATAGTAGGCCTACCGAGCATAACGGTTTATCGAACCATTGGAGAAGGCGAAGAAGTCACGATGGAAAGGCCACCATGGCCAGGGCTGAAATCAAGGGTATACGCGGGTATACGGCGTATTCTCACCTCCGGGGGAAAAAAGCGGTATCGTATACTCACCTCCGAAAAGCAGGGTAGGCTATACGGTACACGCTAGTAAGTCAGGGTGCATAGATGTAGGCCTATTTTGAAGCGAATGACTAAAGAAGGCCATCAGGTTTTCCGGACGGCAAACTAATGACATTTTCCCTAAATTTTGGCCATCAGAAATTTTGTGCCCAAAAAGGTCAGTTTTTCTCCCGCTCAGCGTATATACTCACCTCAAAATTTACCAGTGTAACAGCCCTGGCCAATGACCATGGCTGTTGCGTCTATAGCCTATAGGCTCATAATTATCGTTGGCCTAAATAACAACTATTGTTCATCGCATCTAATGAAAATTAGATTTCAAATATAATCCAGTTAAAACTGCATAGGGCATACTGCTATTATTTTTTCAGGAGGACATGGATCAGGACCAATACGTGTAGACCAAGGAAAATGACGCTACTTTGAAAAACAACATTCCAATGCATCATAATCCTATGGCTGAATTTTCTCTTAACGGTGTGTCGCTCTGTATTAGAAAATAAAGTTTTGTTGCCGGACTCATAAAAGCTTCTATTCGGTCAGTCGTTCAGATGCATTGTTGCTATGGCTTCAACAAATGAAAAATCGATTCGACCAATATTATTCATCTGATTCGATGTAGAATAAAATACGAAATTTAATGTAGATTTTATTGCATGAACTGTAGCATTTTTGTGTGCGATCCCAGAAAGAAATGTTACACACCATACTTCTTTGTCTTTTATTGAGGATCAGTTTTGCTGTTTTATATTTCTTCGCAGCTGTGACGGTTCAGGCGCTATTGCCACAGAACCGAATTTAGGCCGCCATTTTCCAAGATGGCGACTCGAGCACAGCTCGGATATATGGGGTCTTTTGGTATTTTCATCACTGAGGTGTACTTAACAACTCTGCCAAGTCTCTATATACGTAGTGATAATTTGTTGAGTCGATTCATGCTTTTCAGCTAAAATTCTTCTACTATAATTTCATGTATAGAGTATTATAGGTACGTCGTACGTTTTCGATTTCAGTTGAACGTTGGTCTTCCGTCGAAAAACTCTTTTCTTAGTCTTTCAGCCAGAAAACTTCTAAAAACCCGTGGAAACTCCGGTTATTTAAAATCTGATGAATGTACACTGTATACAGCCTCTTCAAAAGTGATGGTGGAGGGGCCACGTTTTATGCAAATCTCTGAATGGGGTGGGGAATAGCTCCCCGCTAGGATCCCTCCTGAATTAACATGATGCAGATCTACCATAGCTATTATAGGCCTGTATACGTGTAAATGTTAATTATGAGAATATAAAACCCTTTTATGACGTCGCTTCGATTATGATACAATTCTACTATTTTATTATAAGTTTAAAAAAAAATTAAAACTAGGCCTATTGTCACATCACTTTGATTATGATACAAAATGTACTAAATATTATAGAAGTGCATTTCGAGAATATAAACAAGACCTATTGTGGCGTCACTTCGATTATGATACACATGTACTAGACCTATTATAGACGTGCATTTTGAGAACATAAACAAGGCCTATTGTGACGTCAATTCGATTATGATACAAATGTACTATTATAGAAGTGCATTTCGATTATTATACAGATCTACCAGTATATTATGTTCATTTTACGAATATAAAACGGGGTTTTTTATGACGACACTTCGATTATGATACAATAATCTATATTATAAGGCAGAAACACTTTCCATATGTTTGTTTGTTTGTTTGTACGCTTTTGACTCTCCCCTGCAAAATAGGCTCGGAAATGAAACAGCGTCGGTTTTTAAAATAATTTGCAATTGATTCTTACCCAAATTATAAGGTCAGCGCAACTATTTTCAGCTTTTAAATCAATTTAAAAGCAAAGTTATTCGCGTTTTAAGACATATTTCATCAATAATGACGCTTCAGTAAAGATTCTACAGCCCATGACGTCATACCCGCTGAGTAATAATTTCCGCAGCGCCCCGCAGCGGCGGGTCAAATTTGGCCTTTTGGGGAAGCGGGGTGGGGTGGAGGGTTGGCGAAAACCCGAAATCTAGCGGTCTACGATGGGTACCACAGTGGAGTAGTGTTTAAAGCCCTAAATTTCTCGGGCAACGCCGGGTAACACATCTAGTCTATTATAAAATAAGTACACCGAGAAAACGAAATTATGACTATTTTGGCGTCATTTCGATTATGATACAGATCTGCTGTCATATCATTTGATCTTCATAATCCAAAGCTGGGGGCTGTTTTAACGCAGCATCGCTCTGATTATGATACAAATCTATTATACGGTAGCGTCGTCGTATCGTCGTGCGCTCTCCAAAAGCGTTTTCCTCCACACGATCACCCGTTGACTGTGCTGCGATTCGATCCCGCAACAGCCGACCGACCCGTCTTTCCACTGTTTCACGGCGATTCGAAAACGGCCTTTCTCGATCGATGACTGCACTCAATGACTCTTCCCTTGATGACTGTTTTCCTCGAAGACTGCTGTGCCTGCGCGCGCACTCGTATTTGCGTGTTACGAGGCCACGCCCATGCAGGCCACCGGTAGACACAGGCCAGCGGTAGACACAGGCCAGCGGTAGACATTAGGCCACGCCCCCGTAGGCTAGCGGTAGACACAGGCCAGCGGTAGACATAGGTACCCAAGCAGACACGGGGACGGTCACTCAAATAAAAAATTAAACTCCATGACCCTGATTTCCAACAATATCTTGCCCTGGCCCGTCCTGTCCATTCCCGTATTATGCAACCTGTCCCTCCCTATCCTGGTTCTTGCTCAGTTGAGATTGTCCAATTCTTAAAATCGATTTTAATGGAAACTGTCACTGTTATTAATCACCTAACCGCCACCCGTGTAGTTCAGATCAACTTATTACACGGATTGACTCTTCTCAGTATCGATTATTTTACTGAACTTTTGCATCAAATGTCGGAAACCTTCAAGGACAAAATTATTGACCTGATATTATGCAAGCTACGCTCATTAAAATTAGAATTTCAAGAGGTTAAAGAGCTCAAAACCCTGTACCAAAACAGTCATAGTAGCCTACTAGCTTCAACTATCAGAGCACGCGCCACGAAGTCTGCGTTGTATAATTATCAGATAAGCTTACATCAGCTTAAATTATTGAAATCTATAATTTAATTTTCAGAATGTGATTTATTTACAAATCGTGCCAGTCCAAAACTGTTTAGGCTAATGTAGGCTTGTAGCATGAGAACTGTATAAAGTCAGAATTTTACGATCATTATACTAGAAGCAAGAGGTAGGCCTAGTTGACGTTGACTGAATCACAACATTCGCTTCTGAAGAAGAGCTGCTGAACCATAAACGATGAAGTTCATCTTTATCCTACTGGCTGCTGCTGGATTGGTGATTGGTAAGAGATCAAACATTATCAACTTTTTCGAATCAAAGTTTATTTGTTTCCATTGATCAATCTCTGTTTTTTAGCGAGTCTTACTATGCTCACGAAATGTGCATGGCGCCCGCACATGGGAGTAAGAGGAGCACTTGTCTATTGGAAAATTTACCCGTAATTTTTTAAATACTAGTCTATATTCTTATTCAATGAAGCGTTAATGGTGACTTACTTGACTTATGGACCTGGCGAAGCTTCCGCCTGCATCAGTCGCTCCTTTATTGACAGACAGCTTCCAGTCGACCACGTCCTGTGCTCTCCACGCCGCCTCTCCCACGGTTAATCCCATCATCAGGCAGTCCTCTTCCGCCATATCCATTCATCGCTTCCTGGGCCTGCCTCTTCTCCTCCTCCCCCCAATGCACAAATTGCACATATCCCTGCAGTGCCACCTTTGGGTATCTTCCGCTCTGCATTCTTGTCCGAAGTAGGCCTACCGCATTCTTCTGATCTGTATCCTGTCCACAATGTATCGCTGTACCTTCAGTCTGCTACGTATTTCCGTGTTTCTTAACCTTTCCCT
This sequence comes from Lumbricus terrestris, assembly GCA_949752735.1. Lineage (NCBI taxonomy): Eukaryota > Metazoa > Annelida > Clitellata > Crassiclitellata > Lumbricidae > Lumbricus > Lumbricus terrestris. Next base: position 72,407,778 of record OX457037.1, read on the forward strand.
CCTTGTGGCTCCCTCTATCCTTCGCAGACATGTCATTTCGAATACCCTCAACCGCCTTTAGCATCAATGATACTAAGGTTAAATTGAGAAATGTACATTTAGAAACCACCATGAAAAAGTTAATAGCCTAACCTTGATCTCAACTTCATATACATGTACTTTGCAGTTTTCGAACTCTTAGCCTGCCAACTGTTTCCACCGCGTCTATTGTGCTTTCTCCTCCTGCAAAAATTTGACTAGGAGAATAAGAAATTGTGGTTGTAGGCCCACCTTCGTTCATTTTTAGTGCAGAAAACAGAAATGTAGGCTCTTACTCTGTCAGCGTCGAGGTCAAAGAAGTCGAGATCTGCTTTGGTCACGTTAAACAGTAATAAGTTTTACTAGTAGTTGTCAGGGAGCTTAATACGGCGCCTTTTAAAGTACCGGTAGGAACCATATAATTAGGCTACCGTATATCTGGCGAAAACGCATTGCCTTCGCCTGTCCACATGTTGCCTAACTTCCAACCGGGCGATTATTTAGTCCTGCATCAGGTTGCAAGGCAACGCAACTAGAAAGAGTCGTTAATGGCGGTCCCACAAACACACACACGTGGACCCAGTCAACAGATTCCCGTCAATGGATGTTCAGAGTTTGTATCGGAGGGAGACAGGTTAGGGGCCGTCCATAAAGTACGTCACGCTCCAAGGGGGAGGGGTGTAAGAAAGTGTGACAGTTTGTGACAGGGGAAGGGGGTCAGGCCATGTGTGATGTCACACATTTATTTTTTTAAATTTTATTTCTAATTATTTTTTTATTTTTTTAGTAGAATTTAATAGCTTTAAAAATAATTTTCAGAAATTTTGTGAAACATTTGAATTAGTTTTATGTCAAAATAGCATGAAATGCGTATCTCCTGAATGTGTTGTTCACGATTCCTCTCGCTAGGAGCGCTAGTATGCTGTTGCGAAGCCTTGTTTTATGTATAGCCTTGCTTTCGTCATGCCGGAAGTATTATTATTTCTATGTTGTCGGCTGCATAATAATTATGTCACTGAGCGACAAATTTGGAATTTAATTTTTACATATATAATAGTAATTATTATAATACAAAATTTTGAGGACTCAGAGGTAATATTTATATAATTTAATAATTATTATCATGAACTTATAAACAATTATATTACGTCATTTTTAAAATATATGATACCAAGCCATTGTATTATCTAATAAAAAACCCTTTCATTTGTCATCGTATATTAAAACAAAATTACACCACGCTTTTTTACTTTAATATCCACTAGCGGTTCTTAGTACCTAAAATCCGACCCCGCCCGGCCAGCGTGTCTAAAACCCGGGATAAAAGTTGATTTCCCGTCACTATCAAAGCGTTTATAGGGACACACGTCACTATCAGAGGGATTAGGAATAGTACCCTAAGGTTTAGAGGGTTAGGTAAAAAAAAATTCGAAAGTGTGACGTACTTTAGGGGGTCCGAGATTTGTGACAGTTTGTGACAGAGGGAAGGGGTGTGGTTAAAATGGTCAAAAATAGCGTGACGTACTTTATGGACGGCTCCTTACGGCGCTCGCAGTAGGTTATAGACAATGACGTCGAGTTTCAATCTTTAGGTCTACGTACGTATAGGCACTACGCTTTATTGTGATAGGCTACAAGTAATCAAACAATACGCCTAGGATTTAAAAGATTATAGACGGGGGGAAAGCATTATTATAGTTGGAAGTTTAAGTGCAGCCTAATATCGTTTTGACTGTAAATCTGTAATATTGTTTTTAATTTAAGCAACCTGTCACGCCATAGAAAGCATTGAAGCGCATAAGCGTGCAAGAACCGCCGGGCCGGAAGTCCTATGGTTTAAAAATCCACACCACGTATCATCGGGGTCAGAGTCATCAGACAATGAAAGTGCCGGAGTCATATGGTTTAAAAATCCACTCCACGTATCATCGGGGTCAGAGTCATCAGACAATGAAAGTGCCGGAGCTCATTCCAATCAAGTGCCAAAACACTGTGCCAGTTGCAAGGCCAAAGCGTCAGCGGAAAAGGACGTGGAAAAGAAAATGAAAATTCTGGCAACCTGTGCATCAAAATGCCCGAAAACATTTAAAAAAGAAACCAGTGTCACCAAAATCCTAATAGTCTAACTGTCTAACCATGCAAAACAGGTAGGTCAAATTCTCCTTCTATTTTCGCTATGACGCAATTTTTGGCTACTATGATAATTATGGTTGTCATCATAGCTTATAGGCCTATAATTTATTATAATCTATTCTATGATGACAATAATAGCGACTTTTAACCTATGTTGTAAACCGAACTCACCTGATCATATCCCGGTTCATCTAATCCTTTGCTTTTTACTTCTCGCCCCGTCAACAGCTACTTTACTTGCTTTGACCCTGTGGCGCCTGGACTCGGACCTCCTTTTGTTCACCCCAAGTTGGGCAACCCCCGCTTGCAGCGAGCGAAAATAATTAATCGGCCTAAACTGGCGTTCTGCGGTTGGCTCTCGAGTGACGTTTTAGAAGTTTGTAATAGACATCGATCATGATAACCAATATTGTATTATCATGAGCAAACGGCAACTCTCTTGAGTAGGCCTACAGTGTCCATTTACTGTCGATTAGAAGGACAGACGTAGGCCTATTGGGAGAGAACTGGTCACCTGCTGTTTTGTGCCGAGAGCCCGAGACCCAGAAAAATTAGGATAACTTATTCGTAAGCCCTGCAATCTGCTAATAGATTAACATACTCTGTCAAAGACTGCCCGTTTGATTTAATCATTTTGATTTTGCGCCTTTTGATAGTGGCCCAAACCGGCCTACTTTATTGTCCCTAAATCTAACCATAGAGTAACCTATTTTAATCTCGAGGCTTCTACCGCACCCACAAATTAAAACCAAAGTCACTGGAACCAGCTTATTCGCAGGCGCACTGCATAGCATTTTAAACCATGTCTGGAATTCATAAGGTTGCTTTATATAGGCTATCAGTATATTCTGTACAGTGTAGGCCACATGTGCCTTGGCCTACAACTTTATTTTTGTTTTCTAGGAAGAAAACGAAAACAAGCATTTGAAAGAGAAGAAATAAACGTCGAAAAATGTAGCCTAGACAATCTTGAAGTTGGAAAAATGAATCTTATTAAAACATTATGTGCAATCTTGTTTCTTCAAATATTGCCTTCTAAGCCACAATAAAAAGGTAAAGCATAACGTTGCTGGCTGATAATACTTGCAAGTGGGCCTCGTCGGACTGTCCTTCACTGAAAGCTAATTTCGTCACGTCTGGAATACATAATCCATTGCAGAGTTGATTGCATGGTCCGACTGAAGTCACTCGAGACGTCGTGTTTGAATAAGTTAATTCCCATTAACTTGAATTGAAAGTTTGTTTTCAAGAATTGAAGTAGTTTTAATGTGAAATTGAGAAATGTACATTTAGAAACCACTATGAAATAGTTAATAACCTTGATCTCAACGTCATACTTTGCAGTTTTCGATCTCTTAGTCTACCAACTGTCTTCACCGTGTCTATTGTTCTTTCCCCTCCTGCAAAATGTCGACTAGGAGAACGCCGAATAAGAAAATGTGGTTGTAGGCCCACCTTCGTTCATTTTAGTGCAGAAAACATAAAGGTTTTTTATTGGGTCAGCGTTGAGGTCAAAGAAGTCGAGATCTGCTTTGGTCACGTGAAACAGTAATAAGTTTGACTAGTAGCCTACTGTAGTTGTCAGGGAACTTAATACGACGCCTTTTAAAGTAGGAACTATATAATTATAAATATATCTGGCGAAAATGTATTGCCTTCGCCTGTCCACATGTTGCCTAACTTCCAACCGGGCGATTATTTAGTCTTGCATCAGGTTGCAATGCAATGCAACTAGAAAGAGTCGTTAATGGCGGTCCCACGCACACACGTGGACCCATTCAACAGATTCCCGTCAACAGGTGGCAGATGCCATGGATGTTCAGAGTTTGTATCGAGGGGAGGGGCAGGTTACGGCGCTCGCAGTAGGCTATAGACAATGACGTCGAGTTTCAATCTTTAGGTCTACGTACGTACGTAGCCTATAGGCCCTACGCTTTATTGTGATAGGCTACAAGTAATCTAACAATTGGCCTAGGATTTAAAAGGAGATTATGGACGGGAAACAAAAACAATTATAGTTGGAAATTTAGGTGCAGCCTGATTTCGTTTTGACTGTAAATCTGTAATATTGTTTTTAATTTAAGCAACCTGTGGGGACGGAGATGCTTATATATAAATTAGTGGGCCTATAGGCCTAATGGTCAACTTCTCTGTGTTTTTATTTCCAACCGAGATAAGAAAATCTCTTGGTTGTTAAAACTAATTATAAATATTTTGGAGTATGTCTACATGAGAAGCAACTCTAAAGCAGCCCTCGTCCCTGTTTGAGGGATCTCCAGAAAGTTGCCTCTGCAGGCGATACCATAAGAGAATCTCAGCCGCCAGAGGTAGGCTACGTCAAAGATGGTATCAAACACAAATTTCATGCCACCGGCATTTAGAGAATCACCAGTTTGGATGGTGATTAGAGCAAACATTATTTTGGTTTAGGTAACTGATCATTATAAGATTAGTTGCTTGAGCGGTCTCTCTTATTAAGCTTATTATATGAGGCTATTCTGTCGTTCGCTCCACCCTGCTGGGATACGGCGGTCAAAGTATGGGTTACCGGTATTGTGACAGCTAGCCTACACCATTCATAACCGTGGTTTCTCAATTTTGGGCCAGACGACTGGCAGACGTCTTGGAATGAACTTCCTTTCCAATTGTGGTTGTTTCTCAGGATACTTTCTCACACGTTCTATGCTAACCTAAAAATGTTGTCTTGACCGTGCTGGAGCGTGCTGGAGTCGAGAGATATTCTGAGTAACCCCTTGAAGAGGTGCCATATAAAACCCTCTGAATGGGTTAAAATAACATTCCGTTAAAATTCACAAGAAATATAATGCGCATCAGACTCAATTTGACCCTTATTGAGCTTATAGCATTCTTGTCATCTGAACACTTTATCCGGGATCGTGTTTGTCGCATCGTGTACGGTTCACGCAATGGAAATAATCTGCATTCGTATGTAAGTTTACACAGAATGATCACCAGAGTCTGATGAGCATTGATTCTTATTTTATTATTTCAAGGAGTTTTACAAATGCACCTGAACGACCACCCGTTTATAAGCTTTGTATACGAGTCAGGCAACAACAATTTTCATTTTCGGATTTAGATTTAGACAAGTCCAGACCACTTAAGGAAAATTCGACCATATTATTTAAAAGAGAGTTATTTCTTTCACTTTCAGACGAATTCATTCTTTTATCTCGAACGTTATTTTCTTTTTCATCTTCATCTGGAAAATGAAAAAACAATCAGTTTAAAATGGATAAAGCGAAAGCTATAATGAAGATTGAAAATGCTGTAGGTCTACAATGGTTGGATGTTAAAGACTATAAACGTGCATTACAGATTAATATATTGCCTTACGATAATATAGAATTAATTTTTTTTTCCTATCTTATGCTGCTGCTGCTGCTGATGATGATAAGTTTTCTGCCCCAAGGCAGGTTCATTGGCTTTATGCCCTTGGCATGCTATGTAACGTAATAGCCTCCCTCGGGTAATTACCTAATCATTCGTTATAAATGACCTAACCTGCCTTATCTTCTGAACAGTCAGTCTAAGTTCTACCGAATACTAAGTTTGGTACAGTGGCGACGCCAGAATTTCAGTTTTTGGGGTTGGGGGACTGAAGTCTCGCGGAGGAAATGTAACATTTACATCCGCTAAAATTTCTGACGACCTTTTTAGGGGGGACTTAGCCGTCGATAGGAGGGGCTTAGCCCTCCCTAGCCCCCTAGCGCCGCCACTGGTTTGGTATAATCACTATATTGTCCTATTTTACTTTTAATCTGCTGTGTGCACCAAATACTACGCTATTTTATGCTACAGCCATTTTGGTCTTCCTCATCGTGTCCTCTTTTCAGCGTTCAATGGTTTTACATAGAATTAAATTGGGTCGTTTTCCCATCCTAAGGTCAGTCCTCTATTTTAGAAACCTGTTCAATTGCATCGCGTCCTGGAGTGATAAAACCCCCCCATTCATGGTAGGCTATTGCACATTGTATGACAAAGCAAGGACGGTGAAGAAACGGGTCTTGTACAAATTATCCGATAGGAATAATTAGGCTATAATTTTGTCAATCAACCTGATATCATTCAAGTCAAGGGGGTTTACCTTGTCAAGTTATGAATCAGAGGGATGAACTGAACTGCTTTTGACAATATAAAGCCAGGTGGTAGGCTGGCAGCACGCATGAAGAAGGCAACGTAACCTACTTGTTGCATTACTAAACAAGTGCTCTCTAAGTCTTTGCAAAGCCTCTATTTGATAAAGCGCTACTTAAATGTTTGGCTTTGCTATTCATCCAAGAAGAAGATGAAGAGCAAGCTGTTAGATAAACTCAGATAGGGAGAGAGAGGGAGGGCGGAAGCAAAGAAGGGAGGGAGGGATTTGAGAGAGAAAGATTGAGTGAGTGAGAGAGGGTCTGAGAGACAGCGAGTGCGTGAATGAGTGAATGGGTGAGGGAGAGTGAAGGAGAGAGACCGAGAGATAGGGGGGGGGGAAGAAGGAGAGAGATATTCAGAAATTTAACTGTCAATGACCCTTAACGCAGCCCCGGCACAGAAAATCTGGTGGCCAGTGGAGCCTTTCCATTAACAGTGTGATTTTCTCACTAACTAACAGTGTTTATCAAATTTTTCTAGTTATATAGACTAATAATTTATAGTAAAATGCGGTGCCAAAAATCGAAAGAGATGCTGGTCTACTTATCTCACCTTATTACTTGGGCTTGTCGTCTCTTGGGCTTTTTCATGCACCTTTTTTCTTATGTGCATTTTTTGCTTTTCCAGCGTGTGGCGCAACCGGTACCGCGACTGGTTTCACATCATCACCGTCTTCTTTCGCTCCACCACTTCCTGTGTGACGATGCTTAGCTCCCTTTTCTGCGGCGAGGCAGGTCGCTTCAATTGAAAATAACATTATCACGCTGAAAATAGATGAGCACAGATCTTCAGCACTTGTTGCTATTTTCTGATCCCATCGCCTCATTGTACTTTTAAAGTACTAATAAAGTTCTCTACCGAATACATTACTATGTTAAATATCAATTGTCTTGCATTATTTTCTGTTTGTTATGTTTTATTGTGGGATCAATAAATGATTTTGATTGATTGATTGAAAGTTGAATTGTGTATTTCAACCATAGACACCTCAGCAAACTTCATACCAATCGGAAACGTTTCCTTTCTATCCAAAATAATTGAGAAAATTGCTGCCTTTCAACTTACTGCTCATTTAGAGTCGAATAATCTGCTCCCGGTTCATACTTTGGGTTTTCATAAGGGTCACTCTACTGACACACTTTAGGCTCACATCGTATCAGATAATTATATACGGGGTTATTGACAGATCTTAGGCGTCTCTTCTGGCACTGCTTAACCCTTATAGGGTCACCGGGGGGGGGTAAAAAAATACCCCCATCTCGGTTTTTCACGGAAATTTTAATCCCTGAAAATAGTTGAAGAAATCGCTTCTATGACTTTTCCTAAATATGTTTTATGCACAGAATACATCCAGTTTCATTATTTATTCATGCACCCAAATCAGCTAAAAAGTACGAAAATGTACCACGTCCTAGCTATTTTACTCAGGAATTATTAAACATAGCATTATGCATGCTTTACACATGAGTGCCTTGCTGTGACAATGTCTCCTTATCAGTATCTGGACATTATAATAGAAATCGTTTTGGTTTCATAAAATTAGGATGAATAAATAAAATTGTCTACAGCAAATCACGTGAAGCTAACAAGTGTAGCATCAAGCCCTACTGCTGTCGAAGTGCGATCTTGCCATGTGCACTTGAACGCAATTGCATTGACAGCAACAAGGCCTGGATAGACTGTATACCCTTTATCTGTCAAGTCATGAAACATTGAAACTATTGATAGATCAAGTTATGAAACATTGAAGTATGAATATGGCACATAGGCCTATATACACAAGTAATGCCAGCAATAGTTAAACTGCAGTGTAGTCATAGGCTACTAAAAATTTCGACTAGATATGATAATTTCATAGCATAATAGGCTCAATGCTACATATAGAATGTGGCTTTCATGAAATTATTTGGCCAAGAAATTATTAAATTATATTTTCATTAGATACAAAACTTTACTGATAGCCAATTCAAGAATCTGGCCGCCAGCTTATACCAATCGTGGTTTCCTTGCAGTGCAATATAAGTGAAATTGGATCCATCGCATTCCTTGACCTCGAAAATGCTGATTTAGACCCTGAGATCATATTTCCATTGCACATATGACTTCCCTAATAGCCATTTTAATATTCTGGCCGCCATTTTGTCCGCCATTTTGATTTTTGTGTAGTGCCAAATATGTGACATTGGTTCCATTGCATTCCTTGACCTCGATAATGTTGATTTAGACTCTGAAATCATGTTTCCATTGCATACATAACTTCACTTATAGCCATTTAAGATTCTGGCCGCCATTTTGTCCGCCATTTTGATTTTCCTGCAGTGCTGCATATGTTACTTTGGTTCTAGTGCATTCCGCGAACCTTCTATAAATAACTTCTTTTAGTTTTATACTGAAAAACCGGAGTTTATCATAAGAATCAAGCGAATCACAGTGAGGGTATTTTTTTACACCCCGGTGACCAAAATCGGTTGAGAAAAATCGTGACCCTATGAGGGTTAATTGACGCTAGAGTCACCTTTGATTGCATAGACTATGATAATAAAATGATTATTCTCGTTAGGCGTATAATTTTGTCACACTTGGTTCTTCTGGTGACTTCTTTCGTTGGCTTGGTTCTTTCTTATACATGTTCGTTCCTTTTCAGTCGTCTACGGTCTTACTAGATCTCTATGGGTAAATATAGTATTTGTGCAAGTGTCAACATTAAATCAATTCAGCATAATATGATTGTATCATTTATTAAAAGAGTAGGCTAAATAGTATTGGTATAATTATGTATGGGGGAAGTGGGGCAAAGGAATACACATTTCGTAGAGTCAAAATTTATATATCTAATCAATGGAAAACAATTCCGGTCCAAGTACAATTTCATGCTTCTACCATCCATAGACACCTTAGTAAAGACAAAATTTGAAATTGTACAGATGTTTTTTGGGAAATTGTGATTTATTGGAAGCTATGCATGTATCACTTTACCCCACCATTTGGGGCAAAGTGAAACAGGCGTATCTGTTTGCCCCATTCACTGGGGTAAAATGATACGCTATTGTTATAATGTAGGCTACAGGTAGGCCTATCAAAACCAAACATACCAATTATACCAAACATATCAATTATTGTAATGACATTATTTCTAAATAGAGCTATACAGCGAAGTAAACATAGCAAAGTAGGCCCTAACTGAAAACGAAACTGTTCTTCTATGACAGTCTGCATGTAAAATAAACAACAAAGAGCAAAGTAAACATGGCAAACTAACTGAATCTGAAACTGTTCTCTAGCCAAGAAAACTAACACTCGCCGCAAACAAAGTTACCATTGGCGTCATGTTTATCTGTGTCCGCGCAATCTTCATGGCACCAGTTCTTGCAGTGGTGGCACTGAATCCACTCTTCCACTGGTGGTTCGACGTAAGGTTCGGTACAAAAAATGCATTCAATATCAGATGTCTTCTTAGAAGCTGTTTTCAAACAGAACTTGGCAGCAGACTTTGAAGCAGACCTGGAAGCTGACTGTGGAGCCGACTTTGAAGCAGACTTTGAAGCAGACCTGGAAGCTGACTGTGGAGCCGACTTTGAAGCTGACTGTGAAGCAGACTTTGAAGCAGACCTGGAAGCTGACTGTGGAGCCGACTTTGAAGCTGACTGTGAAGCAGACATCGAAGCAGACTTTGAAGAAGATTTTGAGGAAGACTTGGAAGTAGACTTTGATGCACACTTCGAGGTTGACCTTTTTTGCATTGCAGCTTCCTTTTTTTGTTTCTTAATGTTATCACTCTGAAATTTGTCAACAAGGATGTTTTTGAAGGGTGAACTTGTTATGATCTCCGATTTCTGTGCTACCCTTTTTCTACCATTACCCTGACCAGAGAATACTATAGGCAATGGTGAAATATCAAAAATTGATACTCTTTGAACTTTTTGCAATTGAGATTGTTCAAGTTCCAGTTGCTGTTCCTCGACAAGTTCAAGTTGTTCCTCGACAGGTTCAAGTTGCTGTTCCTCGACAGGTTCAAGTTGCTGTTCCTCGACAGGTTCAAGTTGTTGTTCCTCAAAAGGTTCAAGTTGCTGTTCCTCGACAGGTTCAAGTTGTTGTTCCTCGACAGGTTCAAGTTGTTGTTCCTCGACAGGTTCAAGTTGCTGTTCCTCGACAGGTTCAAGTTGCTGTTCCTCGACAGGTTCAAGTTGCTGTTCCTCGACAGGTTTAAGTTGCTGTTCCTCGACAGGTTCAAGTTGCTGTTCCTCGACAGGTTCAAGTTGCTGTTCCTCGACAGGTTCAAGTTGCTGTTCCTCGACAGGTTTAAGTTGCTGTTCCTCGACAGGTTCAAGTTGCTGTTCCTCGACAGGTTCAAGTTGTTGTTCCTCGACAGGTTCAAGTTGCTGTTCCTCGACAGGTTCAAGTTGCTGTTCCTCGACAGGTTCAAGTTGCTGTTCCTCGACAGGTTCAAGTTGCTGTTCCTCGACAGGTTCAAGTTGCTGTTCCTCGACAGGTTCAAGTTGCTGTTCCTCGACAGGTTCAAGTTGCTGATCCTCGACAGGTTCAAGTTGCTGTTCCTCGACAGGTTCAAGTTGCTGTGGGGCAAAGAGATTCAACGAGGCAAAGAAACTCAGCGCTATAGAAATTTATACAACCAGAAAACAGGTAACCAGTCAATCTATAAACATTATAGACTCACTTCCGGCTTTGATGATAGTATTGATATGCTTGGCCAAAAAATGTTTTGTTTCTTATTTTAAGAAAATAGATATTTTGTCATTTGCAATATTGATATAGTTTTTGCTTGCAAATCGATCATCACGTAAATTTTGTCGTTGAATATTATAACAGTTCATGTGATGAAATAATGTAGATAGTAACAACTAACTATAACTAATACAATGTTGCAAAATGTTCTATGGGGGAAGTAATTTATTGGGAACTTCTTCCTAGAGATGCCTATTAAACACTGCCCTCCATGGCCGGTGACACGAAACGGAGTATCCCCCCTGAAAGCTATCCGGGGGGTATGAATTAATCTATACCTCCGGATGGAATTAACCGGTCTAGATCATCCGGGGGGATGAACCAGTCTATTCCCCTTTTATAAAATGCGTATAATTGAAAACTTTGTGCCCTAATCAAAATTTGAAGAGACTCTACATGTAATTGTTTTAAGTGTCCTAAGCAATGTTCAGAGAAAGGCAACTCGAATTTATTTAGTGACTCTGAGTGTTTTTAAGTGTTTTAAAAGTTTTAAGTGCTCTAAAACCAAAGCAAAAAAATTATCTAGTAGGAATAAACACACCTGTTAGTGTCATTGTTCAAAACAAAGCAGATGAAAATTAATTTGCATCAAAAATACACGCGGAAGTGACTTTTTTGACTTTTCTTCATGTGGGGGGATACGATTAATACGGGGGATACTCTGTTTCGTGACACCGGCCTTCACTCTGTCGACCTGAGTTTTGGCTCTTTTCTGATCCTCCCTGTTTTCTACTGGGCTCAATTCGCGCCCACCATGTATAGGGATAGAAGCCCCTGTCTACAGCAGAGTTCATCGAACGCGAGGCTCTCAGAATTAACAGGCATGCAGTGGTAGGCCTACTGTTTTGCGGACTAAAATGAACGATAGGCTTGTCTTATTTTGTGACGCTAGTAAGATAGTAGCCTATGACTAATCAGAAAAGAGGGATCTTAAACTTCACTTTGCAAACGTTCATAAAAGTGTAATTTTTAAAAGTTCAATCTCTTACCAATCACCAATCCGACAACTAGCATGATGACCACGATCTTCATCGTTGATGGTTCAGTAACTCTTCTTCAGAAATGAATGTTGTGTGGAATTCAGTCAACACCGATTACCTCTTTCTTGTATTTGCCTAAATCCTGGCTTTATATAAGCCAAGCTCTTCTGAAAATGCCTAAAATTAGCCTAAGCAGTTTTAGACTGATAGGTATACTGTGCAGAAACAAATTACATTGTCATACTCTCATGGCTGCACTGTAAATTTAAAATGTTGTATATGATAATAAAACACAGACTTGTGGCCTACTCTGACTAGTGGAAAATTCCACACAGATTGTCTAGCAGTCGACGAATACGTGCATCCTTCAGTGCAATTCGCTTTGTCTCAATCATGAATGTCTGATATTAATGAACGTTACTTGAGCAATTTCATACCAATTCATAAGCACTAGAAATATTCGCAAATGCCACGTGTAGGCCTACTGATGAAACATGTCACGTATGGATTGATTATTGCTACCAATGTTTCGTGTTAGAAGATAATTTAAACTGCACAGATGACAGCTAGGTAATCAATGACAGTGACAGTTTTACAATACCTTTAAATTTTGCGAGAACTCTGAAAGAAGGAGGGGTGAGTTTGTGATCTTTGCGATCACGCAGTGTTGTTGATCTTAAACTGTAGGTCTACTCATAGAAGAATAGAACAATTTGAGATAAACATGAGACAGTGAAATGTAATGTTATTTTAGTCAAAATTATTGTTCTATCTGCTGTTGAATCCCGCGTAGCCACTTCTAATCTTTTGACCAGAGAGTGTAGCGGCGGACAGGACAAACAGGGTTTCTTTGCATGAATTTTTTAGAATTGCACTACTTCTTTCCATTCCAATACTCATGGGTGGAGTTTGGTTTCCGTTCTTGGAGGGGCTAAACCTTCTTGGGGGGACTAAGCCCGAGAAAAGATACCATTAACACGGTTAAAAATGAATCTGGGTCTTCTTGGGGGGGGGGCTTAGCCCCTCCTAGCCCCTGATGAACTCCGCCCATGCCAATAGGCTACTACATTGCAAATTTCTCCCAATTGAAATGACATTGACCTTTTAAGACTTTTTCACTGCACATCAGTGCCTTACAACACTTACTACAGAAATTCATTTAGAACTGCAGCACATTTGCGTCGAACTGCGCGCTACAAAGCTCCGAGGACAAGCCATGACAAGACAGAACAGAGAAGGACTGCAGAACAGAACAAACGAGGCCAGGCCAGGTCAGGAGCTGAGGAGAGGACGGGACAGGACAAGACGCAAAGTAATAGGAAAAAAGAGAACGAGACAGATCTGAATGTGACAGGAGAAAGTAATTTGTGTCGAATCTTCTAACCGAGTAATAGGGCCTAAGGCATTTCGTCATTTCAACATGACGAAGCGAATCAGTTCACTCGTCGACAGGATTTTGTTGGCAATTGATGACAACGAGAAATGAAGATTATATGCAAGATCATCGAAGACCTAAGACTGATTCTTCACCGCCAATTCGGTCGTTTATCTTCAGCAAAATCCAAACATGCATTGTCAAGCAATTATAAACAAAAGGAGCTTCGAATCATCATCGTCGTCGTTCTTTCAGTAATCGTAAAATCGTAGAAAGTGCGTCGCTGTCTGCGATTTTATTATAAGATGTGTGTAAAATATAAGAAAATAAAGCATACGCAACTGATTGGAAGACTTTTTTCAAACGATCAATAACTCAAGCAAGGAATTGCGTTGGTTGGCGAAGGATTTGCTGCTTTGGAGATTCAATCGACCTGAGAACGAACAATAGCCTACAATGGTTAATAGATGTGGCTAGAATTCAGAATTCAAGTTGCTATAGGCCTACTAATTCCATTTTGAGATTGGTATCTCCAAAAGGTACTATAGTCATATTTTGTTTCTCACTGACTTAATCCTTTACGCGTTTGCCCCGAGTATATCCGCTGAAAACGGGCTCAAAATGTAATAATGAACGGGTAAAGAGTTAATTTGAAAAATGCAGTCTTCGATTTTTCTTATTATCATACTCTTCGCATATAAATTAGTACTTTTAGCGCTGCTGTAGGCTATAGGCATATTAGTACTCTATCCGAGATGAGAAATTCTCTCGGATGTTAAATCAAATTTACACCCGAAAATCTACGCAGGCCACATGTCTACGGGTTTCCCATACCTAAAAACATACCAAATTGTTGTTAGCACCAGGGAGGGAATGTTGCTGGGACTGCTAGCTTCCTTAACGTTTTTATTGTTGTCTATCATTCCTTAATTGTCATTAATGTATTATTGAATGTATCTGTTGTTCTGAAGACCACCTATCATCTTCTTTATTATTATTATTGTTGTTATTGCTGCAGTTATTGTATTTATTATTTTTCTCGGAGATGCATGATGTCAGCAAACTAATTCGCTTTAGTGGTTTTCTTTTAGGTCGCATGTCGTGACATGGATTTTCTGTTCGCGTTTCATCGTCTTCCATTCTAGCGAAGATGACAAGCACGCCTTAGCAACGGACAGATGGCGCCAGCGTTTATTAATTTCGTCGAGTGGCTGTGGCTTTCGGCATGACACGATGACGATGACGACGATGACGACTCTTAATGCACTCGGTGATCTGTAATCGATGTTGCATGTATGAGTTGCGTTTGAAGCGACGTCGTCGTCGAGACGAATGGCAGTCAGAGTAAATGTCGAGACAAACTGTTGCGGGAAAGAAATAGAAGGAGGAGGACGAAGAGGAGGAAGAGGAAGAAGAAGAGGAAGAGGAAGAAGAAGAAGAGGAAGAGGAAGAGGAGGAGGGGGAGGAGAAAGAAGAGGAGGAGGAGGAAGAGGAAGAGGAAGAGGAGGAAGAGGATGAGTAGGAAGAGGAAGAGGAGGAAGAGGAGAAAGAGGAGGAGGAGGAGGAAGAGGAGGAGGAGGAGGAGGAAGAAGAAGAGGAGGAAGAGGAAGAAGAGGAAGAAGAGGAAGAAGAAGAGGAAAAAGAGAATAAGGAGGATGAAGAGGAGGAGGAGGAGAAGGAAGAGAAGGAGGAGGAGGAGGAAGAAGAAGAGAAGAAGGAGAAAGAAGAGGGGAGGAGGAAGAAGTGGAGGAGGAAGAAGAGGAGGAGGAGGAAGAGGAGGAGGAGGAAGAGGTGGAAAATGGATCGTGTTGGATAGAGATATCGGATACTTGTATTGAGAGGAATTTCTTCTAAGACCAGTTTCTGATGTGAGCGCTGGCAGATACCGGCGTTCCATTACGGCGATGGATCCCTGAGATCTGCGCTCTCTAGGAATAGTTAATTACACGGAAGGTCAGACGAGGACAAAATTTGTCTCCATCCCCCTTCAACCAATTTTATGGATCTGTTCTCATCTTCGTCTCATCGCAATCAAGTTCCTCTCAAATTATTCTACACCCCACCACTATCCCATTACTTCTCTCCCACCCCTACCCCATTCTCATTATGTGCGCTCCGGTGCCCATGGATGAGTATCATTCCAGTGATGTAAAAGAACCAGGGAAAACATGATGCTGCGCACTAACACTTGCAATTGAATTCTCAAGTTTGATTACTTTTTTTAGTATATTTTATAAAAAATTATATAACCTGATTTACTCATCGATTTCTTAATTCTGCCAATGGATAACTCTTTTCCTTACAACACATGTAAAAAGAATGTAAAAACCAGCTCTTCAATTTTCTTGAAGGGAAGATGGGGTGAAACTCCGAACCCCACCAAAGACGTCTAGCTTAAACACTGACTCTCTACTGAGTCTATTCTCTGAGGTCGACCTTCATATTATGTATTCGTGGCAGCGGTTGACAACCACGAAAGATAAAACATTTTCTATTCTCATTTCGTGTTCTTTCATCATTTATTAATTATTGTCGATGTGAAAACTTCTCGTTGTTAATCATTCTTTGATCAATTTCTCAATCATCCAAATTCAGTTTGTCAAACGAAAAGACTTCTGTCCGAACAACTAATGACCTCATCAATGAAACGTCATCCGAAGCTCATCTTCAAGAACAACCGAATGTTTCAGATGTTTGACGTTATAATTACACTTACTTGATAGGCCTATAGACTAGCCTATAATTTTTATTATTATCGCAATTTGCCAATGTGATGTATAATTAATTGTATATAGGCTAGACCAATGCGTAGGCTATATACCATTTATATTCTACTATAGTTCAAGAAACGAAATCGAATACTCCATGATTACGAGTTTATGTAGGCGTATAAATTAAGGGCCTTGGTGTTTTCGGCAGCGATCCTTCTTGCACAATCTCTTCATTGCTGGCCGCGCTTGAACGTGCCTCGCACCAATTCCTAACTAGACCCATATACAAAACAGTTAATGCAATATTATGTCTACACAATGGCCTAATATTCATTTAGGTCTATTTACAATATTGTACTATGTGATAATTTTACATAAGGGCCTATGTAGGCTATTCTAGAACATCATCTGACACGTTTGCTCACCTCATGGTGTGATACATTCACGATTCTCTTAAAATTAATTATCCTTTCTCAACTTTCTTTGGTGGACAATGAGGTTGATTGCAAGTTCACTGAAAACGACCATCGAATAAAAAAATTATTTGTGCTCTGTGAATTTCTTATGTTAAGGCGCCATTAAAGAAGTTGGAACGATAGGACTATTTTGAATTGGAAAACGTATTGTATCTAGTTGTATGTTACAATAGAATAGGCTATAGAGTATTCTTTTTTACACAATGGGGAGGATGGAATGGCTTGGACGAAACTGCATGGAACGCATTGGGCTTAAATTGCATTTGATGTTCACCCTATTTTACATTAACTTACAATGTTTTACATCTGAACTACATTACATGTATATTGCATTCAATAAACCTTCATGAAGTAGGCTACAATTCAGTACGCCATGGTCTACTCGGAAGCTCTCTCCCTGCAGTTGTGGCAGAATTGAAAGGCTTTTAGAGATAAGTAACATGTACGGCCGAGTAGTTTGTCCTTGACTGCAGACTAGAGCTGCAATGTATGATATACACGTCTCTGCATTGGGCAACTATCAATGTTCTTTTTTCATTTTCGTATTATATCGTCTTGATTTTCACATCGATTGCTTCCAAGGAACCGTTCTAAAAAATATTTATATCCCAGTTGCATGCATCGCCTATCTTTCCAGTGGTCCACTGATTTATCCCTCAGTCGAAGTCAATGCGAAAATCGACCTGAACTATAAAGCAACAGTAAAGATTGCTATCGAGATGATAAACTGTGCAAGTCGCCAAGGATTTTGTTTCTACCGAATCTTCAGCGATATCGAGTCGCTTCGTAGGGGAGGCGATCTATGGCGATGGTCAATGGATGGTGACGAATCAAATGGGAAAATATTAGACTGATGTCGTTTATAAGGCAAATTGGAAATACAATTCTATTTGCCCCAATGGTACGCAATCAATTTTATGTGGAAGATTCTGCAAGCCATAGAGACATCTTTTCTATCGAAATCGATTGACAATAATAATAATAATAATAATTATTAATAAACCACTAAACTTCGTTTGCTAATGTATATTTGTATAGGCTACGCCCATTATTATTCAGCCTCTTACATAAACATAGATCATAATATATAGATAATATTATATAATTATATATATCCTGTATAATTATGCTTATGAAATATATATCTATATATATATGTGTGCTGCAACTGCTTTCCTAACACTTCACTTCTCTCCCTCTTTCTGTCTCACTGTCCATCGTTCTGTTCTTGCCTACATCTTTTTCTTTGCGTCTCTGTCCCTCTATCTATTTTTCTGCATGCTTCTCTTCTTCTTTCTCTCTCTCTCTCTCTCTCTCTCTCCCTCTCTCTCTCTCTCTCTCTCTCTCTCTCTCTCTCTCTCTTCTCTCTCTCTCTCTCTCTCTCTCTCTCTCTCTCTTTCTCTCTCTCTCTCTTTCTCTCTCTCTCTCTATCAGCAAATTGCAACTACAAGTCATGCCAAATGAACAAAAAGCAGGATGTCCGGACATCGAGGTGAAGGCAAAAACCCGGTGATTGCCCATCCCGGTAACTCAAGGCAGGAATTGAAATGCAACCCCGCCTCATGTATACTGGGACCTTTGGGGCAAGAAATATCGTGTCTTGAGAACACACTAACCAGTTGCTACAACTGCCACCACTACCACCACCACCACCACCACCACCACCACCACCACCACCACAACCACCACCATCAGTCACCAACACCAACACCACCACCACCAACAACAACAACACCACCACCACCACCACCGCCACCACCACCGCCACCACCACAACAACTACCAGTTCACCACCACCAACACCACCACCACAACCACTACCATCTCAGTCGAAACAGCCAGCATTACATTACCATCCAGTGTGAACATGAGAAAACGATTAATCATATCTGCAGAATTATTCTTACGCACGTTCTTCGGTTCTCATTAGTGAAAATGTCGCAGACGACTTCTGTAAGAAACATTCCGCAATTCTGGTCACGTTTCGGAGTTTGGAACTGAATTAGCCTGTGGCCGTGCTGGTAGCATGGTATTGGTGATGGAAATTCTGATGTAGGCCTAATGGTGGTGTTAGAAAATTTTAAGAAGGCGGTGTTGTTGGAAGTTATGGCAGCATGTATGATTGTATGTAGTAGAAATACTGGTGTTAGCCTAATTCTGTTGGTGACTAGACTGTGATAATGTCGGTGCTGATTGTCCTTGTATAAAAGCTGGCTGATTAATGGCGCTGATTGTCTTGGTGGTGTTGATTACTCTGGTGGTGTTGGTAATCGTGGTGGTAGTTGCGAATGTAGTAGAAGTATTGGTGGTGATTTGTGGTAACGTTGCAGCAGTTGTGATGATTATTGCTGAGTTTGTTATTGACAATGTTGGTGGTGATGATTATTGCTGAATTTGCTAGTGACAATGTTGGTGTTGGTGGTGATGATTATGGTGACATTTGTGGCAGTGGTGCTAGAAGTTGCTGAGTTTGTTAGTGGCAATGTTGGTGGCGATGATTATGATGATAGATCTAATTGTGGCAGTGGTGGCAGAAGTTGTAGTAGAAGTTGTGTGGTGATTCTCGTCATGGAGATTGTTGTTGTAATTGTAATTGTAATTGTAATTGAACACTTGTATAGCGCCGCTCACAGATTCAGTAGCGCTCCCGACCCAAAGTTAGCACTGCCGCTAACGAATAGTAGGCCTATAGTCTTCAGGCGCTTCCTAAACAGAGGGGGAGAGAGGCTGAGAAGCTAAAGACGTAGTTTATGTGGAAGACGGTTCCAGCAGGAGGGGCCAACATAGGCAAAGCTTCTGGACTGGGCAGTAGCCCCACGCATGCGAGGAACAACAAGGAGGCCATTAGCTGCCGAACGAAGGGCAGAGCGACCGGGGAGAGTGGAGACCTGAATACAGAAAGAACGGAGGTAGGAGGGAGCAACCCCAAGAAGAGAATTGCGGATAAGTGTCAAAATTTTGAACTCAATGCATTGTGGTACAGGAAGCCAATGAAGAGTGTCCCGAATAAAGACTGAAATGTGGGAGAACTTGGGAAGACCAGCAATTAGGTGAGCAGCAGCATTGAGTATTGTCTGAAGTTTAGAGAGGTTGAGAGAAGATAGACCGGCGTATGAAGAGTTCCCAAAGTCAACCCTAGAACAGATCAAGGCGTGAACAAGCGTCGTAATAGCTTGCTGTGTTGCTGATGGTGCTGGAGATCGTGATGTTTAGAGACGAATCAATCCTTTTCTCTGTGTGTGTGTATGTGTGTGTGTATGTAAGTAAGTAAGTAAGTAAGTATATACTTTATTGAACCGCCTGCAAACGCACTGCGGGAACAATGTACAAGAACAGAATAATTAATGCAAGTAGGCCCTATACAATCATGACAAATAGAAATATGCAATTCAATAAACACATTATACAACTACATAATAGACATGTAGTGAACTATACAGGAGAGAACTTAGGCTAGACAGAAAAAATATATATATATATATTGTCACTTGAATAGCATCCGTGTTATAAAGCCACATCTGGTAAGTGCGTCTGCATGAGGAATCTCACGGTTATGAGAACGAGGACGGAGTGAGTAGGTAGCATTTTTAATGGGAGGTAATAGAGGAGCAAGGACGTGGCTTGGGTTGTAGAGTACAAAAGAGAAGAGGGAGGAATCAGCGTGACCACAGAGGTCATCGAACGACTTCTGGTCGGCAGGAAGAAAGTTGAGCCGCACCATTTTCCGTATTATTGCATTAATACGCGCGCGCTGACCAGAATTAGCAAAGCCAAACCAAGCAGGGGAGGCATACATAAGGCGAGCCAATGTGGTGGCCTGAACTACATCATGCAAGCGTGTCCCGGAGAGGCCATGAGCTACAAGAACACGTATCGCATAGAGCGATTGACAAGCCTTAATGCAAATCCGGTCAATATGGGGGTCAAAACTAAGTCTATCCGTTAAGGTTACTCCAAGAATAACAGACTCAGAAACTCTGCTTATTCCAGGTATAGGTGAGGGGAGGTTGAGTAATTTAGAGCGCGGACGCCTAAAGATCATCTCTTTGGATTTATTGGTGTTGAGTTTAAGATTACAAGAAAGTGCCCAATTTGCAATATTTTCAAGTTCAAAAGAAGTGGTATCTATAGCGGAGGCAGGTATAAGAATGTAACTGTCGTCAGCGTATTTCAGCAACCGATTAAAGCAGTGAATTGGTTTCAGGCCAGAGATAGTCACCACAAAATCAGCAGGCCCAAGTCCAGAACCTTGAATGCATG
The DNA here is from genome assembly GCA_949752735.1 of Lumbricus terrestris. Classification (NCBI taxonomy): domain Eukaryota; kingdom Metazoa; phylum Annelida; class Clitellata; order Crassiclitellata; family Lumbricidae; genus Lumbricus; species Lumbricus terrestris. The sequence goes on from OX457037.1 coordinate 72,428,632, forward strand.
TATTATGTCCCTCTGCCTGTAACTCTCCGTATTTCTGCCTCTCTCTTTCAATCCTTCTGATGTTTTGCCAGTGGCACAGAGATCAATCGATTGACGTCTGTTTATATCTTGACATCTGTTTATATCTTGATGTATATATATATATATATATATCTTGAGTCTGTATATATCTTGATGTATATATATATAATATATATCTTGATGTCTATATATATAATATATATCTTGATGTCTATATACATGTATATCTTGATGTCTATATATATCTTGACATCTGTTTATAATCTTGATCCCCGTCGTGTCTTCGGTTGCGATGCACTTCCTCACTTCCATACTTCTGAACGCAGGAGATGCCGAGTCGTCGAATGTGGAAGGGCAGTAGCTTCTCACCAATACTTAACGTGTAAGCTTATCTATCTATCTATCTATCTATCTATCTATCTATCTATCTATCTATCTATCTATCTATCTATCTATCTATCTATCTATCTATCTATCTATCTATCCATCCATCCATCCATCCATCCATCCATCCATCCATCCATCCATCCATCCATCCATCCATCCATCCATCCATCCATCCATCCATCCATCCATCCATCCATCCATCCATCCATCCATCCATCCATCCATCCATCCATCCATCCATCCATCCATCCATCCATCCATCCATCCATCCATCCATCCATCCATCCATCCATCCATCCATCCATCCATCCATCCATCCATCCATCCATCCATCCATCCATCCATCCATCCATCCATCCATCCATCCATCTATCTATCTATCTATCTATCTATCTATCTATCTATCTATCGCAATGTCTATTTAACGTATGCTTGTTAAGTTTACACTTCCAAGAAAAGGGAGAAAGAGACAGAGACAGAGAGAAAGAGAGAGAAGAGAGAGAGATACAGACAGATAGACAAACAGGCAGGCAGACAGATAGACAAAAAAGAAAGAGATGGAGGGAGACCGAGAGTGAAACATAGATAAGCATAGAAACGTATAATTTAGAAAGACAGACATACAGACAGACAGACATACAGACATACAGACAGACAGACAGACATGAAGCAGACGACAGTCGACTCTGTCTGCGAGCAATTCGTTGACTTGTCTATTGTTCCAAATTGCATTTATGCAGATATTCTGCATAAAAATATTTGTATCAATCCGAATTTCTCCCACACATCGCGAAACGCATTTGAACAAAGGTCGATTGCGTTTCACGATGGATGCCAATGACAAACAATAGAGTGACACGTTCATTTGTAGCCTATATGCATATATACATGTACATAACGCGAATTGCAATGCATACATAATGTATATATATATATATACATGTATAATATATATAGTTGCATAATCCATTTATATTGAGCCAATATTCTTAGAAGCGTATACCTACACGTACAGACCGGAGGATAAAGCGACTGTGAAGAATGGTCGTGTACTGTGCATGGAAGCATGTCCAATTGAAAGGAATAGCCGACGATATATTATTAAGAGTACAGCTCGGTCGACAAAGGACGAAGAATGGTCGACCGATTGGTCCCAGCAACAACACAGTAGCAGACATTGAATTGAAAGACATTAGAGTATATCGGATAAGGAATCGTAATCGTAGTCGTAATTTTATATTTATGTAGCGCCAGTTCAAGCGAAGAAGCGTCTGACCTAACAAACTGAATTCATTCATTCATTCATTCAGAGCATTTATATAGCGCCCCTTCAAGAAACTACTCGGAGGCGCTCCCAGCCCAACCACGAACAAAGAAAAAAGACTTGAGCGACTTGTAGAACCTGGCCGGATGGACCACAAGTAGAGAGCGAAGCGTGACCGGGAGGTCGTTCCAGACAGTAGGCCCCACGACTGAGAAAGCACGGTGCTGCTTAATAGTCAAGCGAGCCCGCGGGACCAGAAGCTCACCCCTAGCCGAAGAGCGAAGTACACGACGCGCTGCAACGTCAGAGACTGGACAGCAAAGATCACGCACGTATGACGGAGCACAGCCAAGGACACAGCGAGAGACTACAGCGGCAATGCGGTATGAGATCCGCTGGGACATAGGCAACCAGTGCAGCACATCACGCATATAGGCAGAAACAGAAGCAAATTTAGGAAGCCGCCCAACAAGGCGAGCAGCTGAGCGCAAGACGCGATCAAGTCGCCCCAGAACTCCAAGGGGAAGACCAGCAAGTAGGGTACAACAGTTGTCAATTCGACTTGTAACGAAGGCGTGGACAAGGACGACGACTGCATCATGTGAAAGAGAGCGGGAGACCACTCGGAGCTGACGAGGCTGGTAATAGGCACTCCGCGCCACCAAGTTCACATGCTGGGACAGAGTGAGTTCAGAATCGAGGGTGAGTCCCAGGTCACGAACTGTGAGGGTAAAGGAGATATGAGGAAAGAGCAGAGCAAGTTGTGAGAGGTCAATAGGCCTACCCTGGAGTGAATGCACAATTGAAGGGAATAGTCTCCGAGACTGCTGAGGAAAAAGACAAAGAATATTATGTTAACAAAGAGACGGTTTCTTTGTCTCAAATTAATTCCTAAATAAAGCGCACAAGCTACATAGTATATACACACTGGTGAATGATGATGCGAGGCTAAGAATATGGGCATTTCATCCGTATAATTATAGTCTCAATTAATAGACCTACAAAAACTAAATTAATGAAATTAATTAAAACTAACTTGAACTAACATTAACACGAATTAAAAGTATAATCGATTATTCGTATAACTTAACTATATTAACATTAATTAAAACTAGGCATAAATTATACTACATTGAACAAATTGAAGCTAATCCTGATCAAGAGTAATAAAACTAATTCAAATAAACGAAAACGAAATTAAAGCTAATGCGACTGAAACTAACTAAATCTGAACTAATTTAAAATTCACCAGTTTTAGGCTTAGCCTACATGCCAACCACAGGTTTTATTTAGACTATTCTTTCTATGAGTGATCGGATATCTGCACGGCTTCCATGATAAATAATGAGTTTAATTACGGTTTCACTTCGAACGACCATCCTGTTTGCTCAGATATCTTATGGGAGTTTTAAGGAAGAAAATTCTCACCCAACTCAATTTTGCGGACCTAAGCCATGAAAAAGTTCACTTCTTAAAAATTTATTTTTTAGTTTCTATAATCTTCAACAGTTCACGACATTCTTTCCCAGCAAGTCTGATACCAGTTACTTCTACAATGTACAGATAATTATAAAGGTCTATTTTTCCTTTTCCTAAGAAGTCTACTACTCCTGCAGATTTATTTTCTTTTATAGTTTCCAGATATTGATGGTTTTGATGGGATAGAAACCGTCACTAAATGGAAACCATCACTAAAACACAATTCTGTCCATTTCTCCTTAATTGGACCAAAGTTGGACTGCACATATTATGTACTTCTGGTCTATTTCACCCAATACGCCTGTTTATTTTCGTGCTACAAGAGAACGCCCATGTCAAGAAAGGATTTTCTTCTTTATGAGGCGCAATTAAAATTTGATGGATGACTTTCGGTCTAATCCGACTTTACAGCATTAAATATAATCTAAATTATGGGCCATTTCTGATGATGTTCCACTGCTCGAATCATCGGTGATCTATCAGCGAATGGTTTTCTCTAGAACCGTCATTTTAATGCAACGCCTTCTTCGATCCGATTGAAAGGATTTTCCCCGACTGATAAGTCTCAGCTTAGTCTCAGCTTAGTCTCAGCTTAGCGGATTGGCAGATGCGGATTGACGGATTGGAAGAAGGGATCTGAAGAAGTAGAGTAGGCCTATCACCAATTATAATTATAAGGATTCAGTTCATGCTGCGTTCCACTGAGTCGTGATTGCCATTTACTGAATGAATCACAACCTGATATCCGAACATTCGTTGTTTGTTGCGATTTTAAGTGGACTGACCCATTTTAGCAGCATCACAGGATTTGTGGTTTAATAGGGCCTATGTTCAGCAATTCATAATTATGGCCTTTTATTGATGATGTTTCCATCAATCAAGTTGAGTCGACGAAATTCTTAGGTGTGCATATAGATCAAAATTTGACCTGGAAAGTTCACATTAATCAAATTGCATCTAAAATTGCTAAAAATATTGGTATTATTTCCCGCATTGCTTATATCTTACTAAAGACATTTAGAATGAATTTATATTATACTCTCGTCTACCCTTACCTCACGTATTGCAACCTGGTTTGGGCATCGACATACGAATCTAGACTTCATAAACTAATTAACTTACAGAAGAAGGCTGTTCGTATAATAGCGGGTATTCGTAAATTGGAACACATCTTTCATCTTTCTTTAGTGATTTCATCTTTCTTTAGTGAGCTTCATCTCCTAAAAATAGACCAGATAAAGAATCTCCAAATTTGCGAGTTCTTCTTTCGACTTGAACACGGTCTCCTTTCTTCGGTATTCCAAGGGTACCTCCCTCATGCCTCTGACATCCATTCGCATTTCACTAGGAATTCATCTGCATATCGCCCTGTCAGAGCTCAATCTAACACTAGGCGTTTTACTATTAAATCTTATGGCGCTCAAATGTGGAATAAAATACCAATTGATATTCGTCAATCCAATAGTCTGCAGGTTTTTAAAAAGAGACTTCGTGTTTTTCTTTCCTCCACTAAGTCTACTTAGAAGTGCACATGACCACTTGTAGTTAAGGTTTTACTTATAGTTAAGTTTGTTCCTCTACATGCTATTTACAATTTAAACTTTTTGCAATCTATCATCACCTAATTAAATTTTTGATTTAATTTTTTTAATTTTTTGCTATCTTGTATAATATTTCTTGGTATTTTTTCTTACTTGGGTGACCCTCCCCAGCGGGATGTCAATCCCTTTAGGGCCCCCCTTTGTAGCCAATGCATGCATATTTTCTGTTTTTGATGTCATCTTGTTTTCTGGTTGCAATAAAGCGAATTGATTGATTGATTGATTGATTACATCGCATCGCATTAGGTTTCATTATTGTATGGATTTCTCTTAGTCTCTCATCGATAGACATTCATGAACGTAGGGCACAAGATTACAATAGCCTATATTGCACCGAAATATTAATGCGGGATTGCCTATTGTGCTACAATGCACCGCAATATCTTGCAATGCAATGCGTTGTACAATACATCATATATTGCATTGTGTCACGATATGTGTCAATACATTACACTACTCTACACTAAGATGCACTACAAACCTCGCTGCACCACATAACACCTCACTACACTAGCCTACAACACACGAAATCAAACTAACTACACCACACGATCTACAATAAGCTTACACTTCAACATCACGACCACGCCACGTTACTTGCACTCCACTAAAACAACCTTCAATGGATGAGATGCCGTTGCGTTGGATCCGTAATAAAAGGAACAAAGTCGTCGTCGTCTTGTCATTGTCGAGCATTGAAGACTTCAGCGGAGGAGTGGATTATAAGAACGAATAGTGTAACGGTCGGCCCTTCGGACGCCCCAAACTGCGCCCCACCACCGCTCTGTTGTGTGGCATTCAACCTATGGTCTAGAAGTTCAGAGCAATTGTAGTCGAAAGGGTTCACTCGGCTCAACAGGGATCCAGCTTGCCCAGAGTTCACTTCTGCAGGATATGACCTTTCTCCTCTCTCATCAACCAGGGCCGAGGGAGGACATATGTCCGAGGCGCCTTGTCGGGCAGCAACAACACCGCTTTTCTGGTACTTGTCAGGGTCCACCTCCCACACAACAGAATTACAGGCACATCCTACAGAGAGCTCTGCCACCTGATCCTCTAGCCTTCTTATTTGTCTGGTCTGTCGCTCTATCTCTCTCTGGGTATTTTCTTCTAATTCTGTGTATCGTTTCTGACTTAGCTCAAGAGTATTCAAAAGCTTTTCTAATACCGGGGATGGGGCTACAACATGCTCGCCCTCCGTGCTCACAGAAGTTTCTGGTGTAGGACTCCTATCTTCACCCACGGGGCACCCGATGGTAGAAGGCTCCCTCACCTCTTCAGAATCAGGTGCAGACATTATTTGTACAGGTAATTCACTAGACTGTGCATTTAAAGTATTTAATTGCAGAAACCAACAGTCTTAACTACAGTACAAAATTATCGCTTCAACTGAAATTGCTCTACAGCCTAAGGAGAACAATCTCCTTAATTATCGTTCACTAGTATCGATTTAACTCTGAGTCTTTTCAGTTCTACATTTACTAGCAACTACCTCTGCTATACATTTCTAGCCTATTGTCAAACATTTAGCAATCTTGACACGTAGCATTTATCGCTCGGCAATTATTAACGCAATTTAATAATTTGAGGCCACAAGCTTCGATCCTACTTAGCAAAGTTTATACTTTCCTGCTCCCAAGAAATTCCTGATCCTCCCTGAGATAATTTCTTGTCAGTGATATATCTTCTCGGCCCGTTTTGCCTTCCAGATATCAATTTCACACACGAACATCAAATTTCGCCAGTTTCTCGGACGAAACTGCTCCAGCACTTCAACCGTGAGTTGCGCTGTCTCCGAGGACCCAGTTACCATGCCAATTTCAATCGGAATACGTTTATTTCTCGATTTATTGCACATTTAACTTCCAAAATGTCGTTTTACTCTCAACAGGCCTCACTCTCTCAGATTTCAGTCGCCAACCGTCAAATTTTAGTTAGAACCGCGGCGAATGCCGCGTCGGTCTATTTTGGACCAATCAGAAGCCCTCAATCCTTCGCTTCTGACTATTCTGCATTTGCATATGCTAATTCGCAGCATAATAATGATCATTAGCGCGTTGCAGCACGAAATGCTATTTTTAGATACCGCACTCGATCCATGGCAGTGTTGCCAAAAATATAGTAAGTAAGCCGGAAATCATATCTATATTAAAATAATTAATAGCGATTTCCTAAATTGCTACACTCTCCCACCCATAATTCAGATTTTCCATTACCTTGGAAAATCTAGCAAGAAGGCTAGGATCGAAGCTGTACAAACTTATTCAAAGTCATAACATCATTCTTAACTATCTGTAAAAATCATCAGCTAGCATCAAGCATCAGTATAAAAATGTCTTTCCAATAATACTAATAGACCTAGCACACCAAGTTACAGAACCTTCTAATCTGTACAACATTAACTAAAACTTTTCAATTCATTCACACAGCATGATCCACAACACTCAATTCACTGTTCACATCATATCAAAGAAATACTTAATATTCTTTATGATCTCCAGTGCAATTCTCATCTGCCCGGCAGGATTTACTTCTCTAGCTATACTCCTATACCGCTCAATCTAGCATCTATCTCTCAACAGGCGAAGGTGATTCCCATGGAGTATCCCTTGATGTAGACATGTAATGAAATATCTCTTTAGTCAGCAAAGCCAGTGAACGCTACTCTAACCAAGATCCAGCAATCCTTTCCCACTCAGGCTACACCACAGGTCTAGGCAATCTAACTCCTTTTAAAAAGGGTGAACCTCTAAAACCCTCTGAGTTACCCATCGGCTTTCCCTATAGCCGGGCCCCCAGGTTATCTAAGCTCCAAGCTATAACCACTATCCGGTCCCAAAGGCAAACAGTAAGGCTACCAACAACCATTTTCTATTTCCTTGGACATCTGGGCACACCACTAGATCCGATCTAGTACCACGGGCAATAAGTCTGGCTACCAACAACCAATCATATTATTCCCTGGTCATTTGGACGTCTGGACTCCTCTAGTCCACTGGGCAATAAGTTTGGCTAGACCAATCATTTATCCCCTTCAACGTCTGGGTACCTTAAAAGAACTTGCCATGAATCTCCAGTAAAAGCTCAATTCACCAACAGGCCAACACCAGATATCATACATCTACATTTCTATTCATGATATGCAATCATTTCATCAATGCCTCATTTACATTTTATCTGCAATGCAGCACTGACTTTTTAAGCTTAACTCTACTACACCTAGCTTTGCATTTTATTTCTCAATGACAGATGTATAGCAATATCATCTCAGTTAAACAGGATAGTGAACCACAACTCCACCATAACCCAGCAATTCCTTCTCACTATGGCAGCACTTAGTTAGGGTACTAGACTCCTTTTCAAAAGGGTGGACCACTAACCAGCTCCACATCCTTATTGGCTTCTCCTGTAGCCACGCCCAAGGTTATCTATGCTCCAAGCAATAACCAACTAATCTCATCCACCCAGGTAATAGATTTTCTATTCCTATGGACATCCGGGGCCCCTTAAAAGAATCTGCCATGGATTAACACTAAAGCATTAATTCACAATCAAGCTAACTTCAGATATCATGCATCTCTATTTCTATTATTTCTTTTTATATGCAATTACTATCACCATATTTTATTTCAATTAGTTATGCAATTATTAACTAAACATTTTATTCCAACAACTGCCTGGAGCCACAAGCTAGAGAAAGTCCTCTGACACAAAAATCATGCTCCAGCATCAACTCTTTCAATTCCTCTTACACTAGTACATCTATATATGCAAAGGCGCTACACAAATCTCTGCACAAACACTTATCTACACAAAAACGCTATAGAAGAATTCACAGCGCTCTACAAAGATTCATATACAGTAACTCAAACACAGATACACAATACGAAACTCAAACACAGCTTTACTCAAGCAATTCATCAAAAAGCAACTAAACCAAAGGGTTCTCTCCTTTCATCGCAACCCCGTCGCAATTAAGCGACTTTCTAACTTCTACTGATACCTTCTTTTCATCCTAGGGCGCCCCCCCTGGGTCGAGGTACCGGACCCAAAATCCCATGGGACAAGGGACCCACTTAACCCTCTTGCCATACCCGACATTCATAGCAGTGGCTTGGCGCTGCATAAATTTTCTGACAATCACAACTTTATTTGCATCTTTTTCAACTTGAGCCACAACAAAATCATCGGTATTTGACAAGACATTAATAACTTGCACCTCGCCTAAAACTAAATCATTTTGCATGCACAGCTCTCTTGACAAGAGAAGATTTGGAGTGAATTCGTTTCCGACACTCTCGCTGGCACGGTAGGCGATGATGACAAGCGAAGGACTGATTTCCCCACAAGTGGAACTGGCCGAATCGAAGGGCAGATGCACATCCCGCTGGTTCTGGGCTACCACCTGATGATCAGTTGGGTTCTTGCGGCGAACAGACAGATCAGTGCTTCTGTCGGTTGACGAGGCTCCAGATTCAACCAGTTTCTGCTGCACGGCATCCAGTTTCCCGACGATTTCTGAGCTCGAAAACTCAGTTTGACTTTCAGCGTCCACTTCACTGTTCGTAAAAGATTGATTATCGCAGAAGCTAATTATTCGGCGACACTGGTTTGGGCTACTCTTTCGCCAAACGTCAATCCGGAAGTTTCGGATGAGGATCCATCCTTTACCGACATGCCACAGGACATCTTCTTTAATCATCCACGACAAACCGAGGATGAGTTCTGTGACCTGTTCGGTTACTAAACAGGGAATGTCAAATGGACGACCTTCAATTCTCAGTCTGAGTACAGTTTCTCCCACAACACGAATCGCAGAACCATTGGCAGCCTGCAGTAACTGTGTGGAGCCTTTAATTTCGGATGGGTCTACCAACGAAGCTGGACACAGTGTCTTTTCGCAACCCGAGTCCAGCAGAGCTAACAGTCTTTTGCCTTTAACTGTTACTGGCAGGTACGCATCATTACTTCCCATCACATGTCGAGCGTTACTCATTTCTGGCTCTTCTTCCAGTTCTTCACTTCTCGACGAGGGGTCGTGTTTCCGGTTAGAACAATTTCGAGCGAAATGACCGGGTTCGTTGCATTGGAAGCAGCGTTTATCGTTCGAATAGTATCTCTGGGAATTAGGTCTTGTTCTCCAGCTGTTTTGAAATCTGGCTGGGGCATTTTGTCTCCTCGACGGTGACTGTTGCGGTGATCGCCATGAATTACCCGGTTTAACAGACGATGGATAATTCCCAGGAGAGTTTATTTGTTTTTCGATTTGATCAAGCCGACGAAGAATTTCTCCTTGAAACTGTGAGGGGAAATTTTCTGATGATGATTCTGTTTCCTTTGCAGTTTTTACTTGGCTGGCATTCCGATCAGCACGACGATACCCTTCTAATCTCATTGCAATCTTGTAGGCTTTGTCCAAAGTTTCTGGTTCCCTTTCTCGTACCTTCATTGCTAAGTCAGTGTCTCGCAGCGCATCCAGGAAAGCACGGATAGCTATCGTTTCGCTGTGAACAGAGGTAGGACCTGGAAAAGCGAGGATCATCAGCTTCCGAATGTCTTGGACCAGTACACTAAGGTCTTCACCCGTTTTCTGACGACGAGTGTTTAACTGTGTTTGGTATAAAGCAGCCTGGTCAGTGCTTCCATACCGGGACTTTAATCTAGCGACCAGATCTTGCCATGTGACAAGCGATTCAGAGTCAAACTCATGTAAGATTTGATCGACCGGTTCTGACAATGCACAGGTTAATTGAGCCAACTTTTCTTCATCTGACCACTGATTACTTGTTGAACATACCTGAAATTTCTTCAGAAATACCTCCACAGAAGTTTTCCCATTGTAACAACCCAGCTTCGTATACTGTCTAGGTTTATTCGTCGGTGGCGCAGCACTCAGAGAAAATTTGTCGTAGTCGGAACCAGGAGCAGATGTAGATGGTTGGGACGATGCAGATTTCTTTGGCTGACTCGAAGCACTTGCTGAAATTTTTCCAGTTTCATGTTCTTTTGTACTGAGACATTTACCATCAGAAACTTGAGCAGAAGCGAAAAGCACTTTTTGTGTCGGAAGTTTTTCAGAATTCAGAAATTTCCTTTTCTCCGGAACTGTGAATTCTGACGGCGGGTAGGGGGAGGTGGCAGCCCAGAGTTGGTCACTGGTTGCATGGCTGGGATGTGCATCTCGGATCAGCACGCTGTGATGATCCGACGAAGAAGAACCCACATTTCTTTTCTCTGAAACTAAACAGCTTGAGTTAGTGTTTAATCTAACCTTCCCCTGCCCTAAAGCTAACATTTTAGATTCCCGCTGTAAGCGATGCCTCGGTCGCATATCAGTTACTTCGGATTCATCACTATCGGATTGTTCGCTTCTATTTATCCTATCGATCAATTCAGTATTTTCTTGGCGCAGGTAATTCTCCGATTCATGTTTCTTAATTTTAGTATTTGTATCTTTACTGTTACTAGATTTAGTGTCTTTTTCCAAATTAAAATCCTCTGCACCTTTCATCTTCTGAGATGGGAATTCTTTTGGTCTAGCCCCAAAATTTCCTACTTCTGAATCTTTGGCTATTTCCATGTTACTTCTAGTTCCAATTGTATTTTCTGAACTTCTAACCATTTCCTTACCATTTCTTATGGTATAAAATCTATCCCACTTCATAGTACCATTTGTAACGGTCGGCCCTTCGGACGCCCCAAACTGCGCCCCACCACCGCTCTGTTGTGTGGCATTCAACCTATGGTCTAGAAGTTCAGAGCAATTGTAGTCGAAAGGGTTCACTCGGCTCAACAGGGATCCAGCTTGCCCAGAGTTCACTTCTGCAGGATATGACCTTTCTCCTCTCTCATCAACCAGGGCCGAGGGAGGACATATGTCCGAGGCGCCTTGTCGGGCAGCAACAACACCGCTTTTCTGGTACTTGTCAGGGTCCACCTCCCACACAACAGAATTACAGGCACATCCTACAGAGAGCTCTGCCACCTGATCCTCTAGCCTTCTTATTTGTCTGGTCTGTCGCTCTATCTCTCTCTGGGTATTTTCTTCTAATTCTGTGTATCGTTTCTGACTTAGCTCAAGAGTATTCAAAAGCTTTTCTAATACCGGGGATGGGGCTACAACATGCTCGCCCTCCGTGCTCACAGAAGTTTCTGGTGTAGGACTCCTATCTTCACCCACGGGGCACCCGATGGTAAAAGGCTCCCTCACCTCTTCAGAATCAGGTGCAGACATTATTTGTACAGGTAATTCACTAGACTGTGCATTTAAAGTATTTAATTGCAGAAACCAACAGTCTTAACTACAATACAAAATTATCGCTTCAACTGAAATTGCTCTACAGCCTAAGGAGAACAATCTCCTTAATTATCGTTCACTAGTATCGATTTAACTCTGAGTCTTTTCAGTTCTACATTTACTAGCAACTACCTCTGCTATACATTTCTAGCCTATTGTCAAACATTTAGCAATCTTGACACGTAGCATTTATCGCTCGGCAATTATTAACGCAATTTAATAATTTGAGGCCACAAGCTTCGATCCTACTTAGCAAAGTTTATACTTTCCTGCTCCCAAGAAATTCCTGATCCTCCCTGAGATAATTTCTTGTCAGTGATATATCTTCTCGGCCCGTTTTGCCTTCCAGATATCAATTTCACACACGAACATCAAATTTCGCCAGTTTCTCGGACGAAACTGCTCCAGCACTTCAACCGTGAGTTGCGCTGTCTCCGAGGACCCAGTTACCATGCCAATTTCAATCGGAATACGTTTATTTCTCGATTTATTGCACATTTAACTTCCAAAATGTCGTTTTACTCTCAACAGGCCTCACTCTCTCAGATTTCAGTCGCCAACCGTCAAATTTTAGTTAGAACCGCGGCGAATGCCGCGTCGGTCTATTTTGGACCAATCAGAAGCCCTCAATCCTTCGCTTCTGACTATTCTGCATTTGCATATGCTAATTCGCAGCATAATAATGATCATTAGCGCGTTGCAGCACGAAATGCTATTTTTAGATACCGCACTCGATCCATGGCAGTGTTGCCAAAAATATAGTAAGTAAGCCGGAAATCATATCTATATTAAAATAATTAATAGCGATTTCCTAAATTGCTACAATAGATTCAGCTCGAATTGTGTATGCGTGGATGGATGCCTCTCTTTACGTCTGTCTGTGTGTACGTCTGTTTGTCTGTCTGTACGTCAGCCTGTACGTCTGTCTGCACATCTGTCTGTACGTATGTCTGTCTGTATGTCTTTCTCTCTGTACGTCTGTCTGTCTGTACGTCTGTCTGTCTGCCTGTCTGCCTGTACGTCTGTTTGTTTGTAGCCTATGTACGTCTGTTTGTCTGTCTGTGTGTACGTCTGTTTGTCTGTCTGTACGTCAGCCTGTACGTCTGTCTGCACATCTGTCTGTACGTATGTCTGTCTGTATGTCTTTCTCTCTGTACGTCTGTCTGTCTGTACGTCTGTCTGTCTGCCTGTCTGCCTGTACGTCTGTTTGTTTGTAGCCTATGTACGTCTGTTTGTCTGTCTGTGCGTCCGTCTGTCGGTACGTCTGTTTGTCTGTTAGTACGTATGTCTGTCTGTCTGTTTGTACGTCTGTCTGGCTGTACGTCTGTGTACGTTTCGTGTACGTGTCAGTGTGTCTGTCGTTGTGTGTGCATCGTGCAAGTGATTGCCTTCAGGGGCGGATCCAGGGGGGGCCAATCCGGCCATGGCCCCCCCCATTTAAAAATTGCATGGAACGTGGCCCCCCCCCATTTGGTTTCCAAAACATGTAGTGGGAGAGAAAAACAGGACATCTGGCCCCCCCCTATTAGAAAATCGTACGGGACGTGGCCCCCCCGTTCGGAAATGGCATCTCCTTTTCCCGGAAAATTGGTCGATGACTAAAAAAAAAAAAAAAAAAAAAAAAAAAAAAAAAAAGGTCATCAACTTTTTTGGCGGATAAGTTGGTATATTTTTCCCGGAAAATTGGTCGATGACTAAAAAAAAAAAAAAAAAAAAAAAAAAAAAGGTCATCAACTTTTTGGGCGGATAAGTTGGTATCTTTTTCCCGGAAAATTTGGTCGATGACTAAAAATTTTTTCTACTGTCTCACAATACCAAAAATTTTGGCCCCCCCCTTCGAAAATTCCTGTATCCGCCCTTGATTGCCTTCATCATCATACACCGTCAAACAATGCGACGTCGCCTTCCAGACAACTCGGCTTCTGAACTGGGAGACGGACGGAGGGTAACCTGCACCGCGGGGGATAAGCTTCGGTGAAGAATAAGCCTGACTGCAGTTCGTAGGGATAAGGCGGAAATGGCTTTGGGATGTGGGGACGGTTCGGAGGGAGTGTGGGGTCGGATAAGACGGGTGGGGTGGAGTTGGGGAAGGCTGGAAAAACGTGCCTGGGGTCTGTTTGTGTGTTATGTCAGACTTTCTCTCTCGCTCTCACATGGCTTCCTGCGATAAAAGCCAGACGTGAAAAGGATTGGCTGTTCTTCCGAAAGGTCAAAGGTGACATTCGGTTGATATTGAAAATCCTGTCTTCTGTTTTGTCGTTGATATTGCTATGCACATTGCACAGACTACACGTAGGCTAGGCCTACAGTTACTTCGTCTATGCGATAGCGCGCAAAATTTTGATCCAACGATTGCAGACCGAGCGGTCATCGTGGAACCATGCTGAGAACGTGTTCGTGTGCAGTGGTCTCAAGCCTGGCATCAAGACTAACCTATCACGCTTAACTGTTAAGTAAATACGTAGATAACAAGTAATAATTAAGATCATATGCATAACACACTAATCGAAATTAATCAATGAGCAAATGAGCGTATGAAGTTAATTTACAATCAATTTTGTAATAATTACACACTTGATTACATATGATCAATTGTTGTGTGATAAATTGTTGTGTGATCAATTGTGTGAGCAATAATAATCATCGTGAGTGAGTGATTTGCTCAATGTATAGTTGTATACGTACGCAATGACCACATCAGTTGTGGATCAAACACGTGTAGGCCTATCATTCTCATTTCAAACCGACCTCTTGAACAAATCGGCTACCCTGCAGTGCCACCAACCTTCACAGTCGATTCATTTCACGGTAACGTGATCACAGCGCAGTTTCTTAAAAGTAAAATGCATAATATATTTTATTTAAAAAAAGGTATAGCCCTGCTCACTGATCGGCACAGGATTTAACAGGTCAATTTATAGGTTGCAAAGCTGGCTCTAAGCATATCGTAATTGCAAACTCCAAATTTATAAAGTTCCACTCGAAAGCCAAACGCAGGGCACCAGCTTATTCACGAGCGCTGTGTCAAGTCAGAAGGGCTGTCCAAAAGAGGATACCGAAGTAAAAAACCTACCAATCGTAACATGTAGGCTATTATGTAGTCTATAAATCGGTCTGCTTTTTTAAAAACTTGCGATGGCTTTAAAAGTGGGACTTGTTTTTTTCTGCTATTAATCTCATGCAATTTCAATATTTATATATCGCTATTATATAACAACAAGACATCGATTGACGATGCTAAGTAATTGCACGTCAGGGATTTAGCTGGAGGTCGCTTCGCACAGGTCGCGTTGATGCCGACGAATGAGTTATAGCGTTCAAATCGTTTGATGTCCCATTGAGAATGAAATTCACGCTTCACACCAATCAATCTGCGGTGGATTGAAGCCGAAAATCCCTCTGTTGTCCTGTTCCCAGTCGATTTCATGCAACATTCCTTGTCTTTTATAGATTAGGTCTGGTGAAATTTTTTATCTTCGTGAATTAATCACCCAGGAGGCCAGGGTGCGTTTCGAAAAAAGACCTGCAATAAATAATAAAAATAATAATAATAATAATGATAATAATAAACGAATATGGTTCATTCCAGACAAATATGCTTTTATCGAGAGGGTTGAAGTCCCCAAGGGATCAAAAAAATTATTATAATAATAATAATAATAATAATAATAATAATAATAATAATAATAATAATAATAATAATAATAATAATAATGATAGGTAAATAATATTAACAACTATAATAATTTCATATTTGTTAAATCCTGAGAGACTACATGTGACTTTTTTTCTTTCTTCTCTTTTCTTTATTGACCACCACCACAAAGTAATACAAGCGTAGCCTACAGTTTACAAATTCGTATGCAGGTTGGCAGTAGCTAAACCCAAAGGAACATAATTATGGTTCCGTGAAACAAGGTTCCCTATTTTACACCAATAATTTATCAATTATCATAAGTTGATGGTCATCATTACTCAATTAAAAGCAAGAAGACAAGAGACAAAATGGAAAAGCATTGATGATTATTCACAATAGTAGGACCTACGCTGTGATGGAGGGCTTTTTAGTGTGCAGTTCTAACGAAATGTGCATTTCTAATGGATTGTGCGCAGTTGTGAATGCACTTCTGTGCTGCTAAAAGTAGTAAAAAAGTTATACCGGTATTATTGACAAATCTGAAAAAGGAAACTTAAGCATGGAGGACGGGCAGAGAAAGAAGACAGTTCTAAAATTCCTTTAAAAAGCCATGATGTGACGCAACACCACTCAACTGTCGCTTGGTGTAAAAAAATGTTCGTATTATGCTATAGTGAATCCTCCAATGCCAACCTTTATTTATACGAAACCTTTTAAACTCGTTAACTGTAGAAGATATGGCTTTCGAACTGGGGCGAATACAGAAATTTTCGAAGGGGGCCAAAATTTTGGTCTTGAGTCTTAAAAAATTTCCGTTGAGGTCTTTAGCCGTAAAATCTTGGGTCTGAAGCAAAATTTTCGTCGCCGTAAAATCTGATGACCATTTTTGTCCGCCAAAATAGCTGATGACCTTCTTTTCTTTTTCGTACGCTACCTTCACCATTTTACTCTCCGTCTCTCTTCTCTCTCACCTTTACCAACTATATTATTGTTGAAGGCCTGAACGAACCTCATGGGGAAGGACCTACGGAACTGATGGGGTGGGGCCATGCCCACTTTTCCCGCAAAATAGCTGGTGAGAAATAAGGGCATTTCTAAATGGGGAGGATTTGTCCCCCCGGATCCGCCCCTGCTTTCGAACAGCATCTTACCTGTCTTTTTACTCCCAGTTGATCTAATGCACTTAGTGCTCGAGAAAGACTGCTCTTTTTTATTATTATTAAAGCTTTAAATCACGCGATCCTTTTGCACTCTGAGTTCCCCCCCCCCCAAATTTGATCAGTGGAATTCCAATTGCAGAAGCAGAGTGCTCTTTATCAAGGTTTCTTGATACTTTTAAGAAATCTTCTACAGAGAATTAGACCTTGACGATGTCTTTGTTTATGGGCGAACCTCTGAACGCGTCTGAATAAAAAGGATTTCGTAATTGCTTGCGATCTTAAGTCAAGATACGCTATTTCGCTGGAGAACCACATAGCATCCGCCTGTTAATGACTACATATAAATTATGAATAATTATATTGTAATAATGTTTTCCAATGCGTTACCGGGTCCCCCAGATCAAAGAAAGAGACCTTCCACTGGTTTTTGACTATTCAAAAGCATAATGCAACAAAAAGCAACCAAACAACTTCATTATAATTATCGCATCTCAAATAGCTGAAGAGTATTATAGCCTATTCTTTTATTTCTTTTCAGTTATTTCTTTACCCCGTGTGAGATGTTTCACAAAAAGGTATACCGCACTCCCTGCAATGAGTCCTGCGAAACTCTGTCGTTTTCGGTCTCCATTAAGGATTCAATGTTATCCTGCATCCCCGCAATTCCTTGAAATCCGGGTCTTAGGTGGATCGCAAGATTGTGCGGATTGTGGCAACGAACGAAGACCATAATAACAGTTCCTGGAATGTCCCTCTACGCTGAGTCACACGATGAAGCACAGCATAAGAAGAGTCACCCGTTCGATCGACTAATTCTCGATCCGTCTGAGTGGCTACAATTCCAATTAAGATCCCTGTTTACGGACAGTACTGGATAGAGATTTAAATCTCTGAAAAGTCACCATCTGGAGTTGAGCAAAGATCCACAAAAGCCGGGCAGCATTTACTCGAATCCCATTACGTTCATCAGTAGATAACAGAACGAGAGTTCAACGATTGCTTTTTCCCTACCGAGACTTGTATACTATCAATGACACATACGCATACGCACGCCCAAACAAACACACACACGCGCACACACGCACGCACGCACGCAAACCCAATATAATTATGTCATCATTAAATATCATTAAATATCATTTAGGGTTGTATATGTTATAGAGAATCCTGTTCTGTTTCTCCTTTTTTTATTCATCTACGGATCTGTGACATTTTCAAGGCAGCGGTTGGCAAAACCGTTGCTGAGAGAGACAGACAGATAGACAGACAGACAGACGGACAGACAGACAGACAGACAGAGAAGAGAGACAGCCAGACAGCAGATAGACAGACACACAGACTCGCAGACAGCAGATTGACAGAGAGACAGACAGACAGGCAGACAGACAGACAGCAGGTAGACAGACAGACATATGACAGACAGGCAGACAGACAGACAGACAAACACAGTAAGACGGTCACGAAATGTCATGTCTCCTATGTGATGGTCTACTCCAACGCTGCCTCTGATCATCAACCGAACAGCCATCATTAGCGCCCTTGCATTAATTCTCGATCTCCTTTAAGTTTCTGTGTGTGTGTGTGTGTGTGTGTGTGTGTGTTACAGTGCGTATGCCTACCTACTCGTCTGCCTACCTGAGCCCATGTCTTTCTGTCTGCGTGCTTTTGTTCGCGTGCGTCTGTCTGATTGTGTGTGAACATATCTGTCTGTTTATATATTCTTTGACATCTATTATTATTATTGCATTGCTGTTCACCATCCTCTGCAGCCATCTTCCAGTGATGCCTTAAAAGTAGTTGAGCATCAGGTTTATCTGATGCGATGTTTCAGCCTCCTTACCTCTCCAATAATTATTATTCCTGGTTCAGTATCTCCCTCTACTGAGTCTCGTAACTGGATCATTGGTGTAAATTATCCAGTTCTCCTGTCACCAATATTATACCGGGAAACTCGTCAGCACAGTTTAGTGGTGAAGATTTAATTGAAATCAGACACGTCGCATCTTTATTTGTGCATTTCCGTCTTCTCAAGACCGCAGCCAGGATTTTGTTTGGGGAAGGGTGGCGGTGGGTGTTTACGCTGCAGAAATAACTATTCAGAACATCAGCAGCTTCCACATCATCATCATGATTAGATCATCATCATGATTAGATCATCATCATGATTAGATCATCATCATGATTAGATCATCATCATGAATAGATCATCATCATGATTAGATCATCATCAAGATTAGATCATCATCATGATTAGATCATCATCATGATTAGATCATCATCATGATTAGATCATCATCAAGATTAGATCATCATCATGATTAGATCATCATCATGAATAGATCATCATCGTGATTAGATCGTCGTTGTGTTCTAATCTAATCCATTGAAAAATTTCACATATAAAGTTTATTTATTTAATAAGAGCTTCAACATTTAATTGCCCCATAGTTCCTGTATAAAAAAAACACAAGAACTATGAGGCAATTAAATATTGAAGCTCTTATTTATTTATTAATTTACTTACACACGATATATTATATCGCGTGTAAGTAAATTAATCATTTTATTTTTACACTATTTCACTTCGTGTTGCTCAAACACCCAAACCACCCCCGTAAATAGTTCTTGAGTCTTCTAGCCCTTTCCATTTGGGTAGAAAATAAGTAGACGAGTAAAAGAAGGGGAAGAAGAAGAAGATGAAGAAGAAGAAGGAGAAGGAGAAGAAGAAGAAGAAGAAGAAGAAGAAGAAGAAAGTAGAAGAAAAAGAAAGTAGAAAAAGGAGAAAAAGGTAGAGGAAGAAGAGTAATGAGAGGAGGAATACGTGGAATAAAAAGAAGAAGGATGATGATGATGTTAAGAATAGGAGCAATTAAGTAACGAAGTGAGTGCGTGACTTCATGAGTGAGAGAGTGATGCGTGAGTTTAAGTGTAGGAGTGAATTCTAGACGGAACAAGAAAGCTGATGAACGTGTACAGTGTACACAGACTAACTGTTTATCGAGCTATTATTGGAAATAAACTTTTGTGGCTGAGCGTTGTACTAATGCGAAGGCAACGAACTAAGAGAGACAGACTTTTGCATCAACCTAATGACGGCTGAGAGTCTTTTGCAAATGGACTTCTTTGATTTGAGCAATGGAATAATGTCTCCATTATACATAGATGCCCCTAGAGGGCTTCCTTCAGTATATACATACTGAACTCTCTAGATAACTCTCTAGATAGCCTATATGTATATATGCAAGTATGGCTTATATATAATGCATACACAACCTTTGATAGAAATCTACACAAAAGCGCCACCCGGTGAGCATTGATAAACGAGGAGTTCTAAGCTTTGATGAAAGGCGCATTAAGTGTCTGTCAAGTGAATGGCGCCGCCGCGTTATAGAGACTGCGTTCCAGGTTAACAACATCTAATCAGTGTCCGATTAGAAGCGATACTACTGTACTGCACTCGTCCGTTGTACAATGCAGGCGCTTAGTCAGTCTTGCAAATCAGTTGACTGCAGGCATTTAAATTAATACTTTTGGCAATTGTTCTGACTGCATAAAATGTAAAAAATAATATGTGAATATAAATAGAAAATGTAAATATAAATAGAAAATGTAAATATAAATATAAATTCTAATATAAAATTTAATATGACTGTAAATATGAATAAATTGAATATATAGGCTAATTTAATATAAATGTAAATATAAATAAAAAATATGACTGTAATTTTGAATAAATTGAATATAAAATTGAATATGAATGTAATTTTGAGTGAATTGAACATAAAGTTTAATATGAACATAAATATGAATTTAATATAGACATAATTATGGCATAAATATTAATCAATATTATGCAACCGTAGACACTTCTGGCGGATGCCTTAATAATTCCTGTATTAAATAAATTGATTCGTGCTAGAACATAGTCCACCAACTCCAGTGAAGCGACATTGTCGACTTGAACGCAATGTAATCATAACTTTGATGAAGGCAGTTCAAATAGTAGCCTAGGCCTAATATTTCTAGAGTAAGCTAGAGTAGGCTACTTTACAACTCTAACCAGAGCAGAGCAACTGTTGTAAGGCTATGATAAATTAGAAATCGTCCATCGACTTGAATTCCAGGACTTACTAAACGTACGAATATTTTTCTGAATCTTTAGAGACTTTGAAGATGTATTAAATTTAGAACGCAGTCTCTCAATGTGACGATAAGTTTTCAGACTGTTGGCATTTCATGCAGCCTTATCTTCCGTCAACGATTCAAAACTCTTCTTTAGTCAATGCAGTTGCATTTACTGAAAGGAAGAATGAACACATGAGTGAACTCACGCAATAATGAATGCGTTATTATTGGATGGAATATATGTATAGATGGATGACGGTTGGTGAGATGATGAATTGGTGGATGAAGGGCTGGTGGGTTGATGGATTTACGAGGTTTAGAATTGGTGCGAAGAATATTGAATGCAGGCCTACGAATATGCGAGTGCATGGAAAAGATTGTTATTGATGTTATTATCATTTTTATTATTATTACTATTATTACTATTACTATTATTATTATCAATATTATTATTATTATTATTATTATTATTATTATTATTATTATTATTATTATTATTATTATTATTATTATTATTTTATCATTTATTGATAGGTGGACAGATAAACGAGTGAATCAATAAAAAAACTACAATCAATAATTATTGATTTTGTCTCAGTGTTTTATGCCAACGACAACGGGATAAATTGCTGATGACAATAAAAAACCTGAAGTGTTGATGCTGGTGTCTATTGCAAATATCCACTGGTCGCATGCAATTCGGCGGAAAGTGCCTCCCTGCGGTCGAATATGGAAACATGACAAATTACTTTATCGACGCGCTACCGAACTATGGTTCAATGCATAAATTTGAACGGCCTCAAAGAATTGACGCCAAGGTCGCAGCTCCGAGCAATGACCGATCACCGTAACGAACGAACGCATCGATTCAGTCGCGATGCTCGGAGAAAATCAGATAGGAACACGAACACGACGAACTGCTCGACGATGTTCCAGCTCGACGGCAACTGTTTATGAGAGTTGCGATGAGATAGCACAGAGGCAGTAATGCTGGACGATGTCGATCTTTATCGTTACGACTGTTGTGCCACGATTGAGAATGTTGCTTCACAGTCGATGTTCATCATAACGGAGTCTTGTTATTCCTCGGTCGCAGATTCCTTTTGGCTGCGGTGTAATCCGAAAGTCCGTCTTATCGGATACTTTATTTCACTTTCGGGATTGAAGAGCACGATTTTCGGTTGGTTTGTGGGTTCATCTTGTGACGCTGAGATGACGGATAACCTACACGTGTGGAGTCTTGAAGAGACGATAACCGTAAAGTTAGCTTGAGCAAGTCATTCACTCACAACTGCTCAGCGTAATAGATTGAATCTTGTTCACTTGATAGCCTATTGGCGCTCAAGGAATTGTAACAATAAAAAGAAGAAAAGTATTCTTCTTTGCGTATGCATTGCGCACCAAATAACATCAACCAGCTTGGTGTGGGATGATCTGTCTGTAATGGCGCGTGACCGGGATTCATCTCAAGAATTCGGTCTGCTGGTTGGATCATTCGCAATACCGATGCGGCTGGAAACCGGACCAGTGTTGACAGGGAGCGCGACGAGAACGCTGATCCAATGCTCCCCAGAAAAGTATTGCTAAACAATAATAACAATAATGATTATTGTAGATGTCTAATTGTACGAGTTTAAGTAGTAGGCTATTTGTAGTAGGCCTAGAAGTTGTTGTTACTGTGGTGGTGGTGGTCGTTGTAGTAGTGGTAGTCATAGTAGTAGTAGTTGTTATCGTTGTAGCAGCAGTAGTGTTTTAGTAGCAGCCTATAAGTAGTAGTAGTGAAATTATATAGAGGAGACGATAGAAGGACCCTAATTCAAGATACGAATATTGTAACCCACTGACATTATTTTTATCTGAGGCAGTGGTCCCCAAACTTCTCTGGGTCGCGACCCACTCGTAAATATCGTGGCCGTCACGAGAACCTGTGAATATAATAAAAATCCGTGTAGGCTACTAAGATTTGCTTCATAAATTATGTTGATGTATGGACACCGTTTAAAAATTGGCGTAAAATTATTTGAAGCATTGAAATAAAACTAAGACAGCCAACCATCGCCCAACGATATTAAAATGTTGTTGCTGCGCTCAGTGGCGGCGCCAGGATTTCAGTTTTTTTGGGGGGAGCTGAATTCGCGGGCGAAAATTGTCCGTTTTTAGTCGAAAACATTTCTGACGACCTTTTTTTAATAGTCATTTGGTCGAAATCTTTTAAAACGCTACTTTTTAATTCCGCAAAACTGACTGGCAAATCTCGTGCGTACCTACGCTTCATTTTTTCGGGGGGTTAAAGGGGTAAATCGCCCAAATATTTCATTTTTACATGAAAAAAATGGATGGCCATTTTTAGAGAGGCTTAGCCCACCTATCTCCCCCCCTAGCGCCGCTACTGGCTGCGCTGTTTATTGTTTAATAGGGCCTACAAGGCCCTACATGGATTTCTAGAATGCACAAAATTTAATAAATGACAAAGATATAAATATTTCCCGAAAACTATGGCGACACACTTGACAGAGCTTCGCGACCCACTTAGGATCGCGACCCATAGTTTGGGAAACACTGTTCTATATAAGGAATAGAACACCGACCGTTGAACTTGGATTATGATTTAGTCTAAGATGCAACTATCCATGGACTTCCTTATCGAGTTCAAGGTCCGTTATCGCCAACGCTACCTTGAAATATTACGATCAACTATGGCGAGTCGGCGACAGTGGTGTTTGGTATGTAGGTCGCCGTTAACACTGGAGCCGTCAGTCATTCAGTCATTCTGGAAATTTGCATAGCCCCACTCCAAGAAGTCTACTCAACATTCTGAGTATTTTCTGCTGGTATTGTTTCGTTGACGATGGATGGTTGCGCACTCTCTCTCTGTCTCTGTCTGTCTCTCTGTCTCTGTCTCTGTCTCTGTCTCTGTCTCTGTCTCTGTTTCTGTCTCTGTCTCTGTCTCTGTCTCTGTCTCTGTCTCTCTGTCTCTCTCTCTCTCTCTGTCTCTCTCTGTCTCTCTCTCTCTCTCTCTCTCTCTCTCTCTCTCTCTCTCTCTCTCTCTCTCTCTCTCTCTCTCTCTCTCTCTCTCTCGTCTCGACCCACCTGACCCGCTTCTGATTATAAGCATCGATTGCACGCAATGCAGAAGAAGCTGTTCAACGTTGCGTGCTGTTAGGAAGGTCAGAGCCACGTGACCGATCTCTTCTGTGAGCGATAAATTGATCTATGGTGGAGTGAATAGGGAAAGGTCCATGACCTCAGAGTACCTTAGAGGTCAAATCCCCGACGCACTGGTCGAGGATAGTGATTAATTGTTTCTAAGTGATGCAGTGCTTTATGGGTGTGGTCCAAAGGTTTCTTTCGGTGTATTCTAGATATTCAAACCTGGGCGCGTTTTAAAGACTCTTCTGCTTTATTTTTTATTGCGCATTTATTAGGCGTCACGATCTAATGATGAAGCAGTGGCCGATGGTGTTGAACAGGTCTATGTGAAGATACGGTACAAGTATTTGAAATGTAGTGACCTAATAGTATTTTGACATGCACTACTACAACAATTACTACTATTGCTACTACTATACTACTACTGATGCTGCTGCTGCTGATACTACTACTACCAATAAAAGTAATCTAATAGTCATAATGATGATCATGCCGATAATAATAGTGTAATAACACTACTAAAATCTTCCTTTAATTTTAAACTGATATGCCGCTGTAAGAATGCAATTCATAGCATGAAAGGACGATCAGAAGTTTTATTAAGAGTCGAAATTAACATCACGGAAAGCGTCCACACAGTTTTGGGAAAGTTCTACTTGTTTACAATGTCTCACTTCATCCGCACTTCTAGTCTGTTTATCTTGTGATTCTTGTGTTTCTTTGTCGTGTGAAACGAAAAATTCTTGTGAAAATTGTGCAGCCTTTATTCTGTGACGCCTTTATCCGATCAGTGATACGTTTTTGCTTGTGATAAATCTGTATTTACTGTAAGTAGGCTACGTGTGAACTCTGCCGCACGAATATGGGCAAGTAGCACCACGCACAACAGTACTGCCTCCTTCTGTATGTGGAGCAGTCCATTTGTCTGTTTGTCTGTCTCTGTTCTTGTGTCATTGTCTCTCTTTCTCTGCATCTCTCTCTGTCTGTATACGTGTCTCCCACTCTTTACCTGACTGCCCTCTCTCTATCGCTGTCTATAGTGTCTATGCCGTTACCAGTACTATCACTACTATCTCTCCATCTCCATCATTCATCCAGTTCTCGCTCTCTTTCCTCGTCTCCATGCATCCCATATCTTTCCTCACTCCCTCTGTCTGTCTCTGTCTCCGTCTGTCTTTGTCTCTCTGGCTCGTCTCTGTTTCAGAATCTCTCTAGGGCTCTCTCTGTTTCTGCCTGTCCTTCCGTCTGTATGTCTGTCTCTCAGTCTCTTTCATCACCAAAACACAAGTATTGGTACGGACATGACCTGAAAGCAAAGAGTACGTCTGCACAGTGAATAGTGAAAGAATATGTGCTAATAGTTGTATACATATGTATGCAGATGTCTGCGTCTTGGGGCTTATAATCACCAGACGGGCGTTGCATTGGTGCTTGGCACCGTCTTTAATCGGTTTCTCGGCCGCTACCAGTTGATAAATTCCCTCTGAAGATCTTGCGCACAATGATCTACCGCAGAAACGATGGCACACAGAGCGTTTCATCCAATCGTATTCCGCATTGCTCTCTTTGCTTTATCTTTCCTTGAATACTTGACGTTCTGCATAAAAAGTCTTATCTCGAAAAAATGCGCTTTAAGCCTCTCTATCATAATGCATGTAAACAAGACGGAAACTTGACAGCCAAGCAGCCAAGACAGCCTATAGGCTAAACAGTAAACACGCCTGATTGTTAAAAGTCGCTGGGAGCGCCTCCGAGTAGATCTCTTGAAGATGCGCTATGCAAAATCTCGGAATGAATTGAATAATTCCCGTGTTCAAATGTGCCTTATTGCCACTGTGTCTGTAGACTTGGGACTAGTATACTGTCTACCTGGCAATATTGGCGGAATTAAAAGTCAAATATTCACATTACGGCAGGGCTCAGATACAATTATTATACCATTAAGAAAAAATCCGCCGCCATGTTAACATTATTCAACAATGAACGTATCACAACAGTCGTTTCTAAGACTGAATGTCTTCGAAACCGCTGTTTTGCTTTTATCGGTGTTGGAGCCACAGCAATTCGAATCTGGAACGATTTTCGGCGCATCCCTCCGACTGCCTCATCTTAAAACTGTGGTTGCATTCACTTTAAAAAATACACCCTAAGTGGTGCCGTTGATATTTTAGCAGCAGAAATGCATGTCTTTACCAGACATGACCCTGGTGCACGCATCTAGGGCAACAACCGTGTAAGCACAGGGACCGAGATTGTCGCTACATGAATTAAGGCCACACCTGCCATGCGCACTAAGCCTGCGATGCCTGCACGTAGTTCCGCTTTCACACTGACGCCATCAGGTGACAGATCTGCGAGGATAAACAAGATGGCGGCCAGGATGAATTATTTGCTGTGCGTTCCAGCGGGAAACTAAGGAACAGGTTCCAGAGAAAGCCGTTCTAGAAGATTATGACTATAGAGTGGAAAGGGAGAAGATTTGTTTCGCTAAGAAATATGACGAAAACAGCGCATGCGACGCAGAGAGGAATTCCATTGAATGGGTCTGTAACGGAATCTGGCACAGTGGACTCAAACGTCTTGCTTCACCGCTGAAGTGGTGCAGGCTGAAGCCTAGAGAAAGGTGGGGGCAACTACCATTCATCGTCATCAACACACTGCCTAATGCCGACTGGCACAATGTGTTTATCCTACAACATAGACTAGTGTCATTGAGTACCATTATTCTTTTATTACAATCGGTCATTGTTCGTTGTTTTCAGACCTCATAATAATATTTATCACTGTTTATTTCCTATCGACGACAACGGTTTTGAAGCCTTTAAATATCGTTGAAAACCTGACAAAACAATGCAAACTATATACGAACCGAATAATATATAATAGGCAATGCACTTAAATGACACCTTTAAAACGCTTTCTGTCGATGCTATATGTATAAAATTTTCGCTTATTACTGCTAGTAAAAAGTGCTGTAATATGCCAAACAAATTTCTGTTCCAAGGTAACGGCCTCTGTTGTCAAAGACCCTCGTCAAATCTGGACCCATCCCCATTACTGCTAGTATATTGGATCATCCATTGCCGATTATTATTAATGGACTACCGCATCTATCAATGCTTCACAAGCCCATATCAGGATGGATGGATCCATATTTAACGAGGGCCTATGACAACAGAGGTCGTTGCCTTTGAACGAATTTGTTTGGCATAATAAACTTACAGCTCATAGCCTATATAAATGCATGTGGCTATGCTGCTATGCATATGCATAAGTGAATAAATATATAAGTCTATGCCCTTTAAAATCTGGAAAATTTGTGGTCTTCGGGAAGACATACTTAGAATGTGTCACGCATAACACGAGCATTATAGGTGCTAATGCAAATACATCGTCCAATTACCGATGACCGATGGTCGCAGTTGTTGTTCCTACGTTGGCCGACTATTATCTGCAAGACACAGGACTCACCGTGGAGGCGCTGTATGAGTCCATCTGCAAAAAAGAGTCTGGCCGTGAATATATAAAAGCGACTTTCCTTCTGTCTCCACAGAGGGCGACGCGTCTCAAAACGATTGCAGCGCCATCTAATGCCAACGACGCAATTAAATAGCCTACGTCCAGGCGCTCAATCATCATAAATTTAGCCTACCTTACACGTAATTATATATATATATATAATTATATATATGCAGGCTATATTATATATATATGAGCAAATTTAGTGC
Source organism: Lumbricus terrestris (assembly GCA_949752735.1). Taxonomy (NCBI): domain Eukaryota; kingdom Metazoa; phylum Annelida; class Clitellata; order Crassiclitellata; family Lumbricidae; genus Lumbricus; species Lumbricus terrestris. The sequence continues at coordinate 72,456,481 of OX457037.1, forward strand.
AATGTCTATATTTATAACATGGCCATAATATACGTACGAAGACGAAGAGAAGATAAATAAGAAAAGGAAAGAAACAGGAGCGGTCTCCAGAGATAGAACGAGGAACTCCTTAAGCTAGCCTACATGTATTGTATAGCTAGTCCCATGGGTCTGACGTTTTGATGACTTCGCTTCCTTATTATTAGCTTCGGTATTATAGTCCTCACCTTAATCCTCCCATTGACTAAGCAACATTGGCTTATTCATTATACAGAGCTAGTTTGTATACACTTATGTATGTATACGTGAACAACTGAACATACATCTCTAATTATTGCGTATTGTCTGCGTGCACAGATGTAAATCGTTACGCGTCTAATCCGTCTATTCATGTAAGTAAGTGTATGTGTGAAAGTGTAGCTGCATGTATTCATGTAGGCTATGTATTCATGTAAGCATAATGCATGTATATTGTGCCTCCATGTATGCCTGTCAGTGCGTGTGTTTGAGTATTTCACATAGTAACCAAACATGTTATACCACAATTATAGCAGAGTCATCAAATTCTAATTCGTTTCATTATCAAAAAGATTTAGATTACAATAATTTAGAAATGAGATTTAATCCATGTTCTGGTTTAATCATAAATATTTTTAAAGTTAGGCCTATATAGAAGGAAATTAAAATCGTCAACAGATTTGACAATAATACATCACACAATTATTATTGTCAAGCAGTATCAAGCCAGTAGTCGAGAATGTCATTAAAGACCTATGATACTGTTAAATACTTGAGCATTTTTCGGAAGTTTAGAAAACATCTATAGAAATGACTCCATTTCTCCAGTTTTATGAATGTTGACAAGACATCACTGAGTATCAGGGCTTTTTTAATGCGCAGTTCTACACAAAATGTGCAGTTGCAAATGAATTTGTGCAGCTGTAAAAGCAGTCTTGTGCAGTGAAAATCATCCGAAAAAGTTAGCTGCTGCCGGTTTAATTACCAAGGAAGAGCGGAAAGGAACGAATGGTTTGTGCAGAGAAAAATACGCCGAAAGGCCAAAATAAATTATTTCTGGTGAATGACTAAAAAAGGCCATCAGATTTTATCGGCCAAAAAAAGTCGTAAGAAATTTTCTCGTCAAAGGGAGTGCACCTGAGTAGTTGTCTAAGTACAGCTATGAGCTCAGTGACGTCACTGAGTGAGCTCATAGCTGTACTTAGACTGGGTGAGCTCATTAGTATGCAGAGCTCAGACAATGACAAGCTCCGCCCCTAATTAATATTCATGCTGTGACGTCATTTGCTAGAACTTTCTGGACCATTCTAGAAGGTCTATTGTTCCTTTGTCCGACTCTTTGTCCGTTTGCGCGTCTGTTTGGCTGACTGTGTGCATACCTAGATAATTAAGAAGTCGTTAATGATACGCTCTAGGGTAATGACTTTATTATGCATGATAAGAATCTCTACGGCGCCACAGCACAGACGGTTTGACTGTCTGCATATACTGATGCTTAAGAGCTCATTAATGACGTCAGCGTTCTGGAACTTTCTTTAATTAACATTGTAGAACAGCCTAGATCTTTCCAGAATTCCAAAAGATAGTTCCGACGGATGTAAGAGAAAGTAGATCCACATACATTTCCTATAATGAGTCAGCTCGCATGGACACAGATTAACAGCAGGGTGTGTTGTGTATTAATGCCTCAAAGACATTATAAAAATCTACCCTTTCCACCATGTTTCAATCGACTTCGTTAATGCAAAGGAAGTACTTCATCTCTTTACGAAGCTAACTACTATGGATCTGAAAATGAAGACCGAGAATGCTTGGAAGACTGCAACAACTACGATGATTCCAAAAACGGTGAGTATTTTAAATTTTTGTTTGCGCTTGTAAGATTTTCTCAAGTTGCTTGTTTGCAATAAGTTTATGTATCGCCGCTCCATCACCTGTTTGTAATTCGTATGCTTTGAGCTGTAGCGAGAGAGAGAGAGGAAACTTTATTTGTATCTGTTTCTGTTATAGCGAAATTCTTGTTTTCTTTGTATTTGCAGACTGATACTCATCTTTTTAAGGAGTCCATTGGGAAGAATCGCTATCTAACTGCGAGCGTTTACAAGGGCGAACTGATGGTTCACATACGCGAATACGACGAGTTCAACAACCAGTCGTATCCAACTAAAAAGGGAGCATCCTTCAACAAGTCGGCATGGGCGAGATTCCTCGGCCATTTCGACGAAATGGAAAGAAACGTGGATCTGCTAAAAGCGAATCAGCCGGTCGACTATTATCAACACGTGGGAGGACGATACTTCGTCTCCATCAACAAGGACTATAAGTGTGTGAACGTTCGACGATATTTTCTCCCTCCAAACACCACTAGAGAACGTCCTACTCGCAGCGGCATCGCTCTACGTCTGGAAGAATGGAGCAATCTTCTTCAGAAAATCCCCATCTTGCATGACCGTCTGCCCGAACTGAAAAGCGCCACATCGTGCAATGGTGTCTTAGATCACTTGAATCAGTTGGACTATCTGAACTGTAACATGTGCAATCCTTTCCAAACTAAATATTGACACTTACGCAAAGAGAGCATTCGAACATTATTCTAGTTTTCCACTTGTATTCTTTTTTTTTGTCATTAAATCTTTGTTTGTTGTATTAAATGACAATTAAACATTTTTCGTTGTATTTCTTATATGTTATGCAGTTGAGACGTCTTTAAGTAAGAGGAAGCAAAGTACGAGTTGAGATTGAAGTGAGAAGTTTCTTCATTGACTTTTTACATTAACTTACTACAGTCAACCATTGTGAGGAAATCATCCAGCAGTCTACCAAACCAGTATACTAAGAAGTTCATTCACCGTGCACACATTTCAAACATACCCCAAGTCTAAACTATTAGTAAGAAAAACACAAATTCAACAGTTTGATGACTTTTTTCCAACACAAGAGAACTTGAGCAAAACTAATGCAAGTAGCAACAGTGTCCTTTCCACTATACAACTAAAATATATGCGATGCAACCATCAAAGTCCATTCCTTTATACAATTAAACTATATACATTTGTCAATGTCCTTTCCACTATACAAGTTGTTATGAACTTTACACTATACAAAAAACTAAAATATATACAAACAGAAATGTCCTTTAACATATACAGTAAAACATTATAATACATCGATTTTACTCATGCGCAGGAATTCCAACATGTCCATAAGCCAATGAATCTGTACAATTTATTAAGTATCTTTTATCATCATACGGCGAAAGGGCTGCTTTATTGATTTCTATGGTATGCAAGATGTGGTTCAAACTACGTATCACACAAAATTTAGACGTGGTAGGAGCCTCTTCAAAAATGCATTTCTTATATTCGGCGTGGCGAATGGTCTTAGCTGCACAGGAACGTTTGACGCCCTTGGCAGTCTTCTTCTCCTTGCCATCTGGTAGAAGCAGGCTGTACATTTTTGCCTTCAGACCGCAAAATTCTAACACAGGAGCGCCATTTGCTTCATCTTTGAATTTACCGATAACTTTGGAATTGATTTTACTGTGTAGGAAATGGTCAGGTGGATAGTCAGAAGTGTCATAGTCAGTCAAGTCCTGTCCCATGTCTTTGTATATGTCTTCAGTAAATACATGATAGCATAAGCTATCTGTATCTGTAAAAAGCAATTTACATCTGCCGCCGTACTTGGGGAGAATGTGGTTGTAATGAAAATCGTACATCTTTAATTTAGAAATATCAAGGATGCACATGCCAGCGTACAGCGGCTTGTTAAGGTATACATTGGAGTTAATCAATTTGATAATCGTCAAGTCGTCATTTACTATGCGAAACGATTGAAACGTTGGACGTGCTATAAATCGTTTCGCACTTTTGGCATTTGTTACAAGTTTAATACATAAATGTTTACGATTATTTTGCATCGTTTTGCCATAAATTGAGTTATTCATTAGTTTAAATAAATCTTTTTCGAATGCAGACTTGGCGACTTGACGTTTGGAGGTGTTAAATTCTATATATGTTTTTAACCAGCGACTTTGACGGAATTCCAGAATTTTATGTATTTTCTTAATTTTCATGCCCATGTTCAGGTAAAACTGTAAGTTGCGATAATGGAGAACATAGTTAGTTTTATCCTGTAGATTTGGCACGAGTTTCTCATTATGACCAGTGACCCTGTACCCAATTTTTTCGGAAACCGACTTTGCATAGGGCGAAAGCATGTCTGGCGTAATAGAAAGTTTCTCGGGAGCTAAAGGGTAGTCGTTGTGTAAGTCGTGGAGGTGGACTGGGTATTCCAGATCCACCTCCAGTAGATAGCCCAAGTCGTCATCGACCGCTTTGCTATCTATGTCAAAGTCGTCAATTTCGTCCAAGTCCAAAAATCTAAAACGACCAGTGGGTAAGGGTTCGCACATGGCATACCCGTAGAGGTTGTTACAGTCAAGGTATGTGATGTAACTGTTGGCGAGATTTTCATCGTATCCTTGAGCTAGATACGGATTGTTGGCTTTGGCATATCTATTGCTGATCATGGATACACCTCCGCGCATGCCATTTTCAACAAATAGATATACGTCAGGGTCTGTTATAAGTTCAAGCGAAGCCTTTGTCATTTTAAGACAGGCGTCGAAGCTTAAACCGGGGCTACTGTAATAGTGTAAGGGGTCAAGCTTATAATATTCAAGCGCCATTTTACGGAATGATTCAAAAACGTCAGATAATAAAAGAACGTCTGTAGTTAAATACAGATCGTGATATTCCTGTAGGGATTTCATATTGAATGTAGTCCAAATTTTGTTGGCATATTCATAGTCTGATTCAGTGATATTTTCGTCTGCGAGCCGGCTGTAAAAGGATTCTAGATCTGGTAATTTGGTTTCTGTCATTCGATCAGGAGAATCCATGTATTCGTACGGGAATACACCTTTCCTTAATAAAAGTTGAAATTGATCTTTAAAAATTCGTCGCAAATGAATAAACTTCGAATCATCCTCCTTCGAAAGGTTTTTGACTAGAACGTCTAGTCCACAGTTCAGAAATTGCAACGAATCTAAAAATCTCAGCCCGTTAATTTCGAATGACAGAAATTTTTCCATATTTGGCGCTATTACTGTCACGTCTCGCGAATCAAATTGCTTGGCCAGATGTTTAAGAATAATGTGAGAGTCATAACCTTTCAAGTTATGAAAAATTATTGGGATTGTAAAGTTGGGTGTTTTATGTTTCTTTGCTTTCGTAGGTTTCTTGAATTTTAGTTTGAGATTACAATTTGAGCAAACGGCAGCAAGGAAATTTCCAGTAATGTGACAATGATGCCGAACTTTATTACGGCCAGTCAATTCAACATCGCAAGACGGACAGGATTTGGCGTTTGAAAAAGAATCTTGTTGCAATTTTGACAGAGGTTTCATTTTTTCATTTTTGCTTAAAATTTGGTTAATTCGTTTTTGTTCCGCTTTAATATGCTCAAAAAATGTGTCCATTACAGCCGGCCCGCTGTAAACGAATGGTTCTTCCTTATTATAGTCTGGGAATGAGGATACGGTAAGGCAGCAAAAGCCGCTTGGTATATGCGTGTCTAATATTTTTGTACATTTTCCAACGTCGGTTTCCGATTTTGTCAAAAAGCATTCAAAGTCGCTGTATATTACAAATGGCGCGGGCATTTCATTTTGTGTATTAGTAAATTCTAATATATTGTTGTCTTCCTTTGGGTACCTTACAGATTGCACACCATGAGTGCTGCACGCTGGCATGTGATCGTGTTTAAGGGCGGCAGATGTAAAACAGTGCAGGCAATATGGACAGGGAAATGATCTATGTGCACCCGAATTTCGACTATGCAAGAGCGCCGACAAATTGCGTATAACTACATAGTGCCGCTTATCCATATCGCTCAGCAGCAACAAATTGACGATATGTTTTCTGTCTCTGTGAGGTGAGGCGTACAGTGGCGCGAAGGATTTGTCGTCTGCGTTCGAGTATATGACGTTTATAGCATAATCTGCATTATTTTCTTCGAACACAGGGATCTTGTCCACTTTCATTGGGAAATCTAGCGCATCAAACTTCAGCTCATTTAGAAAAGGTTTGTACTTTGTTACTCGCTCTGCATTCTTATTATGATAATGTGAAACGGCAAGGACTAAGTATAGAAAACATAGATTGTCATCGTTTTTTATATTTACAGTTGCACATTTATTTGCAATATATTTCGGCGTTGGTATAAACTGGTTTCCACCTATAGGGTCGTAAATAGCTGTACAAACTTTAAGATGTTGAGTTCCATCGACTTTCCAGCCAGATCCCTCGCTCGTGAAGACGTCGATGAGTTCGTCGAAACGAGCCACCGCGTCTTGAATTTGCGAGACGATCTGGTCCGGATACGTCAGGATGGCCGATTCCGACTTGAAATAACCTATCGTGTTGTTGTCGCCTTCTGTGGAACTGCGGACGAACTTCACATCCAGCGCCAGAAACCATTTGACGGCGCTGAAACAAATTTATTCCTTGATTGTATTTTCAGAAATTTCACTTTTAAGAAAAGCAGAGTGAATCAAATATTAACAGACAAAAGATTTTTCTATTATTAAAACACGCGAGTCATAGAATTTTTGATAGAGGCTCTAAGATTTCTACTCTATCATTTTTACAAAGGTACTCACCCTTCATCTCTTAGGACTCGCTCCAAATTCTCCGCAATATCGGTACCATGATGAACGAGAAGAGAATGGATATCGTTTGTGGCTGGGTTGATGGCCAAATCGTCCTCCATAAATGTGTTCTGTACCGATACGCGGAGATTCGGGTTGGCCTCCCTTTTCAAGCAGGTGATGCATGAATCATGTCCGGTGCGGAAGAAGCGTTGTTGGCGCCTCGTCATACATCGAGGACATTCCCGGAAGCTGGTGCACGATTCGCACAAACCATTGACATTCAGACTGATCTTTTTGAAACTGCCACAGCTACGACATTTTCCTGAAACAGATTGAAAAGAAATTCGTCTTGTAATATTCATCGACAAAGACTGAATTCGTACTATTACTTCACATTCTTGTTTTCTTTCAATTTCGAAATGAAGCAAATTATTTCTATCTGTATATGTAAACCTGCCTCATATACTGCTTGCGAAAATAAAAGAGCTGCTTACGTGATTGTCTTCCAGCTGTGCGGCCTTCATCAAGATTGGTAGGAACACCAGCACCAACAGTACGCGAACGGCTTCCGTTCGATGTACCTTCGCCAAGATTGGTAGGAACGTCAGCACCAACAGTATGCGAACGACTACCATTCGACGCGCCTTCGCCAACGATGTCAGCATCTGAAAGTTACCATTTATCTGTTTAGAAATTTGCTATGAAAGAATACACAGAGAATGAGTGATGATTCTTAAACATCTGAGAAAATAAGTAAGTTTATCTCATGATTACTTGAAATTACTCACGAAATTTTTTCGAAGACGCATCCTCTTCCTCATGCAATGGATCAGCTTTCCGCTTCTTCACTGTAAAGATAACAAACAGTGGATTTAAAATAAGCGAAAGATGCAAAAGCCTTTCTCTGTATAAATATATTGAAGGCAAATATATGATGACTAGTAATAATATGCAACTCAACACACCTAGTGCTTTTCCACGCTCCAGTCTCCGTGCCTCCTTTTGTTCGGCTTCGTTTGCGTGCTGCATCAACTCATTATCTGACAGCGTTACGTCTAAAAAAAAGATAAAATAGTTTACTTATAACAGCTGTGAAACGAATAGATTATACACATTCTCATTAGCAATAACCCAAAACAAAAAGCTAAAAAAGGAAACTATTTTATAATTATTGCACGATAGAAAAGACCGAAACATATCCAAAATACCTAGGACTTGTTCAAGTTCCACTTTCTCGCTGCTGGCTGCGATCCGAAAAAGTTCATCATCCGATGAATCGGTGGTCATCCAAACTGAAAAAAAGATAAAGAAGGTTTCAATTCTTTCGTATTATAATCAAAGACAACTCTTATTAGTTACCTAAATATTTCAGCAGTAAGCTTTTTCTTAAGAGTGTGGTACAAGATAGTAGTAAGCTTCTTTCTAAGAGTGTAGAATGTAAAGCGAAGATGAAATTAAAATACCTTGTTCTTTTCGCTGTTCGTACGTTTCTGTTTGTTGACGCTCAGCAGATGCTGTAATTCGGAACAATTCATCGTCTGATGAATCTGTGGTCATCCAAACTGAAAAAAAGATAAAGAAGGTTTCAATTCTTTCGTATTATAATCAAAGACAGCTCTTATTAGTTACCTAAATATTTCAGCCGTAAGCTTTTTCTTAAGAGTGTGGTACAAGATACTAGTAAGCTTCTTTCTAAGAGTGTAGAATGTAAAGCGAAGATGAAATTAAAATACCTTGTTCTTTTCGCTGTTCGTACGTTTCTGTTTGTTGACGCTCAGCAGATGCTGTAATTCGGAACAGTTCATCGTCCGATGAATCTGTGGTCATCCAAACTACAAAAGATAAAACGCAATGTCTATAGTAAACTATAATATATTTTAGGTTGTGCATATATAATTATATATAATATATATTTTAAAATGTGCATATAAAATTCTAATATATATATATATATATATATTATATATATATTTATAATATATATTTTAAAGTGTGCATATATAATTATATATATATAATATTTATAATATATATTTTTAAATGCGCATATAAAATTATATTTATAATATATAATATATATATTTATAATATATTTTAAAATGTGCATATATAAAATTATATTTATAATATATATATATATTTATAATATATAATATATTTTAAAATGTGCATATAAAATTATATTTATAATATATATATATTTATAATATATATTTATAATATATATTTTAAAGTGTGCATATAAAATTATATTTATAATATATATATATATTTATAATATATACAATATATATTTTATGATGTGCATATATATTTATATATATAATATATATTTTAAAGTGTACATATATTTATAATATATATATATACAATATATATATATATTATATTTATAATATACTGTGTATATAAAATTATATACAATATATTTTATTCAATGTATATAATAGTATATAACTTATACTATGTATGTATTTATTTTATGCTGTGCATATATATTTATACTTATAATATACAATGCATATATTATTATAGATACAATATATATCTTTATACGTTGTATTTATAACTTCTATATACATTATATAAATTTTACAGTACATATATAATATATACAACTTATATAAATTTTATATGCTGTATATATAATGATATGCACGTATTATTTATCTATTTCTTAATCGTTCAGGTAATTCCTCAGTTAAAATGTCACATTAATTTTTTTAAATACCATTTTCCTTCACAGCTTCTGTCGGCGACAGCTGAAGGACGAAATCAGCAAGGCTATCCTCTATAGGCCCCCATATAGCGTCCAGGTCCTTTAACTGAGAATTTGTTATTTCATCACCAACTACAAGATATAAATAAATAAGAATAAGCTATACTCTATAGACCTGCTACTTTCAATAGTGATTCAGTTTATATCATCTAAGATATAAGCTATAATTTATTTTATAAAGTATATATATATTTATAATATATTTTCACGCAGTGCGTTTGCAGTCGTTTCAATATAGTATATATATATATAGTATATAAATCCTTACTTATATGCAGTGAGAATATTATAGATGTATTATATTACAAGTATATGTCATAATCAATTGTGATTTAGTTTTGTAACACTCACAAACATCCATCACAGTAGCCTTCTGTAGACGATCGATGAAGAAAGAATTCGAAGCAGCGTCGATCGTTGTTGAAGAAGTAGAACGGCTTGGCTGTAGTAGAACGCGGCTGATGAAGAATGACGTCTGTAGACCCGGAACGAATTGAAAAAGCAATGGAACATCTCACTTTTTATAACAATCGTAGCGCAATAATACATGTACACCTCGCTGTTAGATTATAACCATACGCACTTATGTAATTATATAAATGTGTGGCGGATTATTTTCTTGTTCTGTCCACAGGTTGACGGAACTATTTTTTTCTTAGAATCTCAATTCTTCTACGACTTTCTGGAAGGCATAATTATCGAATCTTCTAGAAAGGATGAGGTCATCCTCAGCCAAAAATTACAATAGCCGCGCTCCAGCATTAATTATATGCGCATGGACACACGCACACCAACAGACGCACACCGGCAGCCAGTCGCCCGTGCAGACATACAAATGTAAATTAGCGAATCTTCTGGAACCGACAGGCTTTGTTAGCATATAGCATCGTGTGTGTCTGAATTTTTAACAGCTTGTATACAGCAAACTAAGCGTCTCTGCTGTTGGGTGCCAGTCCAAAGACGTCTTAAATGGAGAGGGTTATCGCCAGTTAGAATATAGTTGCCGTTTGTTCTTAAGCTGCAACAGTTCGCATGACTGTTTAAAGGGTGCAACTTTACAAAATTTCAAATAAACCTTAACATTTAAATGATTATGTGTACGGCATTATACATGGCAGCAGTCGTTTGAATGGCATGACATTAATTATCTCTTCAGCACCTCTGCAAGACAAACATAATGGTCGTCGTGCATGTGCTGCAAAGTGTATTAAGCCACTACAATGAATTCTTCTAGAAAATTCTACCCTTAGGGCAATCCAGTATTGTTAAGGACTGGCCTTTGTATAATGCATGCGTGATCGGTCCATTGTTAACACAATGACCGTATACAGCGCCCGTCAGACGCCGGAGGGCACAGAGGTCGGCTTTGTCAGACTCGTGTTCCGTCACGCTGCGTGATTTCTGGTGTCGCTGTCCCGATGCTCTGTACAAACTCAGATATTCGCCGAGTATGCGCTCGCGCCCTTACTCTAAATTTCTATATGTTCTAAATTTTATCCTTATATCTCCAATACGCTTATTAGTTGCGCCTTGCGTAGAAAGATGTGTCTGTCGCACTGCCAGTCTAGTTCCTATATAATCGAGGAGGGATCCGTAAATGTTTCCTCTTTTTAAGATTCAGCGCTGAATAAATTTTAAGAAACAACGCTGCTGATTGTATTGATTTATTGCTTATGACAAGTGTGAATAAAAGATTATGTAGCGCATATAGAATGAACTATGTGAGTGAAGCTGGTCAATTCTTAGTTCTTTTTAAAATTAATGCGAGACGAGGACGGTTGGTTTGATAGCGCTCTCACACGCATAATGAGAGTCACATACACAAAGGACAATAGTCAATATGCAAATAGGCAAAGCGTGATAGTATCTAGGTATGCACACAGACAGACACAAACATGCCCAAAGACAGCCAGCCATACGGGCAGACATACAAACAGTTACTGGAATCTTCGAGAAAGTTCTCGTAGATGACGTCACAACATGAATATTAATTAGGTATGTCATTAAAGGCTGCTTATAGTCAGTTAGGTATACACACAGACAGACACAAACATGCCCAAAGACAGCCAGCCATACAGGCAGACATACAAACAGTTACTGGAATCTTCGAGAAAGTTCTCGTAGATGACGTCACAGCATGAATATTAATTAGGTATGTCATTAAAGGTTGCTTATAGCCAGTTAGGTATACACACAGACAGGCACAAACATACACAAAGACAGGCAGACATACATGCAGACATACAAACAGCTACTGGAACCTTCGAGAAAGTTCTAGCAAATGACGTCACAGCATGAATATTAATTAGGGGCGGAGCTTGTCATTGTCTGAGCTCTGCATACTAATGAGCTCACCCAGTCTAAGTACAGCTATGAGCTCACTCAGTGACGTCACTGAGCTCATAGCTGTACTTAGACAACTACTCACCTGATTCAAATTGCTGGTTTTGCAGTTCCAAAACATCCTTTAAAAATGCCCTGTTAAGTTTTACCGGTATCATTACTTTGCGACAGACATTGCATCAATCGTCCTATTATCGAGAGCAACAAAATCACTTTCAATGTTCTTAGATATTTTCATATCAGTATCAATGATATGATCTAAGTGCAGTCTACATTATAATTATTTTAGGTTCATAGAGTATCAGGCACCTATGTATATTTTCATAAACACGTTAATATAGTTAATTAAATATAATTTCTGTCCGCTTACATGTGTCATTAAATTTTGTCGCAGTGTACAATGTGCATGTAATGTCAATACGATAACATGCCACCAAATATCAAGTAGTAATATACTACTTATAGTGGATAATCAAATGCAAGAAAAAACATTACGTAGAGCCTCTCATGCACCTCTCCAGATTGTTGTTTGCTTTTTTTGCATTTGATGTTCGGAAAATTGGAAGTATAAAACATTCTGTCGACTTGACCAGATCAGATCTATAGCCTAGTTATAAAAAGTAATTAACATTTTAAAATGAAATTAATTTGAAGCAGAAAAGAATCTTGTGGACGAAATCAATGCTTTGTTAAAGAAAAACAATTGAATCAAGTTGCGCTAGCTTACATGTTGACGGTTTAATTATGTCAATGACGACGAGTAAAGTTTGGTTATTTACTAAAATTGTTGTGAAATATGCTAATTTGTAAAAGGAGATAAGTTCAGACAGAGAGAGAACAGAGTTTGCGATTTAAACAGGTGTAACAGATTGCACTGTAACGGATGTAATGAAATCAATTGGCACTAGTTAAGGGTTGAGTCTCACTTGCAGAAAGTTATGAGTGTACATAGCGGATTAGCAGCGTGTTCATAGAGAGTTTTTGCATAATTTTAGCTAATCACGGGTGGTTGAATATAATATAGGCCTACGGCGCGACTTGAAAATTGAAAGCCTTTGTGCAAGAAACACATCGAAATGTTATCAGATTCTGAAGTCGGTCGGGTTGAAATGTGAGAAGTAGCCTAGGTTTATGACGGAAGAAATTTTTTAAGTTACACTTTTTAAAGAAGATTTGGAAAAAGAAAGCGTTGGCATTGATATGTCATTGAGTTGAACACTGGATGGACTTAATAAACATTTTGCTTGCATTTTGTGAATGGACTTGAAATTGTATAATAGACTTTAAAAAGCAATGATTATCTTGCAATCAAATAAAAATGACACAGTACTTAAACGCCTGCATATAATAGAGTTGGAAATTGTTTTTGAGGTGTCACAATTTTTCACGGAAGGTGTCCAGGTGTTTGATGCCATTTCGCCAGACTGCGTTTGGTTAGATGTTCCTACCACGTCCTGTTTTGTGAGCATAGAATCGGTTGAAGTGTCCAGTGATGATGGGCACAGGGATGGCCAGAGTTAGCACCCCCGTAATGGCACAAGCCGTTCCGATCAGCTTACCCAGTGAACCGACGGGAACCTTGTCTCCATACCCTACAGTCGTCATGGTGATGATGGCCCACCAGAAAGCGTCCGGAATGCTCTGGATCTGAGAGTCCTTGACGTCGATCTCAGCGTAGTAAATAGCGCTGGAGAAGACGAGGAGGCAGACGATGAGTGCGACGAGGAAGAGACTGAGACCCTCGATGCTGGCCTTGAACGTGAGGATTAGAACCTGGAGTCCCACGGAATGCTTCGTCAGTTTGAAGATGCGGACCAGTCGGATGACTCTGAGGAAGGCCAGGGATGCACTGGACTTGGCGCTTGAGCAGCTCATCGTGGAGATGACATTGAAGAAGGTGATGTAGTAGGGAACTATGGCCGTCACGTCAACGATGTTCTTGAAGTCTCGCCAGAAGTGGATCTTGTTGGGGCAGGCGGCGAAGCGCACCACGGCCTCCAAGGTGAACCACAGAGTACAGATCGTCTCAATAACGAAGAACGGGTCGAGGAAGTTTGGCGCAGCTCCCTCGAAGCAGTGCGTCATCGAGAACATAGGAAGCGTCTCGACACAGAAGAGCACTATGGAAACGAGCGTCATGGCAACGGAGATGACGGCGATGACGAACCCTGATCGTGACGTTTCCGGATACTCGAATAGCATCCAGATCTTCCTCATCGTCTTGTTCGTCGGAAGGTTCATCTCGTCCGACGTGTATCCCTCCGACCGCTTGTACTCCTCCACCGCCTCCTTTTCCAGCTCGTAGAAGAGAAGTTCCTCGAGGAATACGTCGTCAGGTACGGTGATCGGCCGGCGCAGTCTGCCGCCGTACTGGTAGTAGGCGAAGACGGCTTCGAAGCTCGGGCGGTGACGGTCGAGGAAGACCTCACGGCGGCAGTGGTCAAAGTATCTGTGGCGCTTCGACGGATTACCAAGAAGGGTGTCTGGATGTCGACAGAGCAGAGACAGACTCAGTTCGAATGCCTGGCCACTGACGTTGATCCTCAGCCTCTCAGAACCTCCTCGAGGTCCGCACTCGTTGCTTGAGTGGTGGTGGGCGGCATGGCGAGGACAGGGGCGCCGTCTGTGGACGTGTCTACATTCGGTGCTCACTAACGTCACCTGTCGGTTGGAGCTACGACGATCATCGCTTACAATGAGAGGATGATTGGAGATTGAGGAGACGAGGTCTTTGGAGCAGGAAGTGCATCCATCTCTACGTCTTTGTTTCCAGTTTGAAGCTCTCTTCTCATCATGCTTATCAGCCTTCCACTCTGGAGAAACTTCCTGTGAAGCAGCACCGAATGTGGATGAACTGGAGACCTGGAGACAGCATCCACTTCCACCTGACGCGTATCCCCGGTCCCTCTGGTTAATCGAGGAGCGGAACAGTCCTACCTTCGACAGATGTGTTTCGTCCTTGAACTCCTCGTCCTCTGGTGTCGTGAGTCCTGGCTCGTCGAAGCCAGACTCACGCTGGCTACATCGAGCTTTCATGAATGGATCTCCACACAGATTATTAAATCCAAACCACTCCTGGAACCATCGCGAAAATTGCCAAGGTTGGAAGGTTCAACAGCTTGACTTTCTTAAGACCCTGCAGTAAAGTCTTCTTTGAACAGGCTAAATCCAACTGTATCATAATTGACTGGTTTATCCACGATTGTCATACTCTCTAAAATGTCAGCGGCCAACCTGTGTTACTGACAACACTTTTCGTGAGCTAATATTAGTCTTTAAAAAGATTGTGATAATTGTAATCCGATTAGGCCTATATACTTGACTGTCACAGAGTGCTGTCGATGTTTAAAGTCAACTAAGATCCGTTAAAATGTCTCGACTGCATGACCACCAACGCAGTATGTTCAGATCAGCCTCTGTTGCAACTATTGCCTTCGACTGCTGAAGACCACATTGCTCTCCTAAAACAATGACTTCTATTCTAACACCAACACCACCACCATTGTAACCTATTACACCATTCCGATTACAATTGGCCATTGTGTCTTGCTATCAGAACACATACCAATCTACATTCCGTTTCTTATTCAACTAAACACATACATCAATGAATGCAATCATTTATAGTGCTCCACAGTATAAATAATGAAAACTAAAAGTCAGATGTAGAAGACTGGAATTGCAAGAGAACATTTAATAGTCCTACATTCGTACATTTCCTCCATACAGACCATCAGTCGGTGGAAGTGGCTTTAAATATAATCTCATCTGTAGCGATAGAACACAACAGCCAATGCGTATGATCATACTGGAGACGCTTTCTAAATCAGATTCTTCGATCGGGCGCTATATAATCTGCCCCGTAAATCGCTCACAGCTGATCTCGTTCTGTATGTAAAAACTCGACAGTAATCAAACAATTCGTTTCCGGTTGTCTTCAGCTGAATCAACGGACGAGGATCAAGTAGGATGCGATTCCCTTCTACATCAGCAGCAGTTGAAGCAGAAGCAGCAGCCGAAGCAGCAGCAGCTCATCTACAGTTGGCGAGGATTAAGTAGGATGCTGTACTCCCTTCTACATCAGCAGCAGCAGCAGCAGCAGCAGCAGCAGCAGTTGAAGCAGAAGCAGCAGCCGAAGCAGCAGCAGCAGCAGTTGAAGCAGCAGCAGCAGCCGAAGCAGCAGCAGCAGCAGCAGCAGCAGCTCATGGTATACAGCTGGCCAGCTGCTGTGGAGCATGCGTGCATCGATACCAACTGATGCATGATGGGATGGATGCCATTGACTCAGTTGGTCATTGAAAGCCGAGTCGTCGCTTTCAATGAAGGAAAAGGAGACAAGAAGACAATCGAAGATAGTCTACCATTAAATGCGATTGAAAATGTCCGTCTATGTATGAGTGTGTGTACTCCGAAATTGTGTAGGTCTTATATTATGACACTTACGCATGGCTTTATAATAGACGTGTGCCGCCTGCGATGAGTGTATAATTATATATATATTATGTATGTGATTTTAGGCCTATAAATCATAGGCTATAAGTGGTTCCAAGCCTTTTTGGACTTTGAGGCCGTTTTCTAAGTTGGTGTACACGAGGACCACGTTTTCTTAGTTGAATGACATTAAAGGTTGCAAGCCAAAAATTTAATTAACTAGAAGCACATAGAATTGCTATATTTGAATCAAAATAGAATGTTTCATGCTATTTATAGACGTCAAAAATAAATTATGTGTTCTATCCTGTTGAAATTGTCAATTTTTCATATATAGCCTATTTTTGTTAATTCTTTGCGAGATGAGGATTATTTTTTAGACCTGGAGGGTCACTTAATTATGACCCGCAGGCCACGGGTTGGGAACCCCTGCTATTACACACACACACACACACACACACACACACACACACACACACACACACACACACACACACACACACACACACACAATTATGTGTGTGCATTTATGGCCAAAAAGCATATGAGAATAGATAATATCGTTGCCATGCACTTACACGGTGCAAGGAGCGACTGAGAATAAGTGAGTAGGCCTACCATTGCAGACAAATCTAAATAGGCGTTTTTAACAGACAGAAAGAGGAGAAACCGGCAAAAACAGGAACAAGCAAACAGGCTCAACGGTATAGGAACAAAATAAAGACCATTCGGAAGAGATGAGTTTAAATGGAATTGAGTTTTAGTTGAGATCTAAACGTTTGAGAGCAAACGTTTTCCGGAAGAGTGTTTCCATGTCTGTGAGACTTGAACACATAGGGCATATTAAGCCCTAATTGCCGTCTTGTATGGAGTATTTGATGTTAAGTAGGGATATCATGCATCTGTGTAAACATCACAGGGAAAGGCGATTAATTTCACAAAGATCAAAGAAGCTTATGCATTTAAAATGTAGGCCTATACATATTCACCGAATTTGTGTAGGCCCATATATATATATATATATATTATATATATAGATATATTGAAAAGCGGTTCATGCGTGTGTAGGTGTCCATCTGTGTCTGGCAAGGATTTATGACAAAAATGCTTTGTGTCAGCGAATGCCACAAATCTATTAATCTTTTAATTTCCATTAAAAACAACCGTTTTCACCAAAATAATTCATTCAATAAATTTAGTCGAAAGTTCAAATCACTTTCGCCAGATGGCGGACTTTTCGTTATCTGACAGTTTTCTCTGATACCTTTTGAGTTCTGACCATTTTCATCAGACTAACTAGGATTAGAAGTTCGAATAATTCTAAATCAATGATGAGAGATCATAAATAATTCTTGCTCTCTCATTCTTAGTGGGATACTTAACCAATTAGGTAGCCTACCGCATCTGACTAAGAATGACGCTTCAAAAGTTTATTGACATTTTTACATTAAGCACACGTGATGGTTGTTTTTGACCTAACATTGGTTACTTCACGCAATCGAGGAACAACAGCGAAAAGACTAACAAAGCGCGGTGTGAGACAAGGGTGACGTAGTCTAATAGGGCTAAAGGTATCCCTCAAGAATTATCTCTCAACTGTTATCCCTGAAGGGTGGCATTTCTAGGTTATCCCTCAAGGGTTAACTCTCAAGGCTACCGTTATTAGGTTATTCCTCAACCAAATATTGGCCAAGATAAAATATGTTAAACACACTATTTCATAAAGTCATAAAATTGTATGAAATGTTAAAAGATTTAAAAGTGAAAGTAGGAGCCGGCTTAAACTATGGCCATGTGCAGCAAAGTAAGGGGTATTCGCAATCAGGAACAAAAACAGATTAGAAAGCTTACATTATACAAGTGTCTAATTATGATCTGGATCTAGAAACAAATGTCATATAATTTTGTATTTAGGCCCATCTGTTTCCAATAAGTCTTTTTTCATTAAGGAATCATGTAATCGTTTAATACGTAGACCTACATTGTATAGGCTAATAATATACTTTTGATACAGGAATATCAACTGTCCTGAGAATGATGTATTTTTGTTTTTGTTTTTGTCTGTTGCTGTGCTGCAATATTTGGTTAATGAAAGATAAAGTCATTTAAGTGGTTAAAAGAAAGTCCCGCGGAGGTTACGATGGACATACCTTGATCAAGTCTTTCATAGGCCAACACAATTATTGTTTGTGTGTATGCGCACTTGTTATAGCGCCTCTTCCAGCCCTCAACCGGTACTCAGATGCGCTCCCGACTACAGCGCGGACACTGAATCGGAGTTTCACGCCGAAGCGCTGAGCAATTGCGAATGAAGGACTTGCCCAAGGTCCCTGTATACGCGGCGACTTGAGGTGGATTCGAACCTCGAACCTTCCGGCTTCAAGGCAACGACGCCACCACTACACACCGCGCCCAACTCTATTGCTCTAAGCTATGTCAGATATCATCGATATAACAGGCCTATCGATGTTTTGTCGCATGATCTGTGCGCTTCTGATCTGACACTCCCAGTGAGTTTGGCGCGATGGCATGTTGTACTGTCATCGTAAGAGAAGAACTGATCCTGGAATAGCTGTTGTGCTGATGGTGCCCTGCAATTCTGCAGTATTCCCACTGTTCTTGGTTGCGTTAACCATGCATTCCATCGATGACGTGAAGGCATCCTACTCCAATGGCAGCCAAGCAGCCCAGACCACGATCTTCAGAGGATGTTTCACCGATCAACATCAGGACGCTGGACTGGTCTGTCCACTTGTCCAGTCTCAGTATTGGAATCCGGTTCAGAGTTCCTGGCACAAAATAGCCTTAAAGATATCAAAGAGAAATCCCACCAGTAATTGCGAGCTGAGTGAGTAGCTCATCGCCACCAGGCACCATGGCATGTCTTTACCCATGACCACCTCGTTAAGATGGTGTACTCAATGCAGACACGGTGCAGACAGGTGATCAAGAATAAGGGGTGGCTCACCAAATGTTGAGGCATAACTGTGCACAAAACTTCCTTTTCAATGCCAACTAAAGGATTAGAGCTACACTTACTGTATAGCACGGAATAATTTGCCTGCTTTCTATCAGCTGCTCGAAAATCTATCTTTTTAGCCCTGGTTGGACTGGGAGCGCCTCTGAGTAGTTTCCTTGAAACCGGGGCGCTATATAAATTTTCTAAATGAATGAATGAATAAATGAATGATTATAAACGAATTCATACCACACATGACCTGTTTTAACCATACTAATATATTTTTACACCAATGGCCAAAGAAGTACAAATTACGAGATTTACACACAAAAAACCATTACCATGGCAACTTCCAAGAAAAAAATGGTAAAATTTTGTTCAACCAAGAATAAAAAGTTGTTTCTAATAGCCAAATATATCCCCCATGATGTTACACACAAAAGTTTGTATTGGGCATATAAAAATATGCGAGTAACAGGCTGGAAAGTCGAAAAAACACGATATTTCTAGGTGGTTCCAGACTTTTGCACACCACTGTAGATAATCTTACGTAATGCAATACGAGAAAGGTGATGCGAGGCATTGAAAAATCATACATATCGAGGTTTTAATAGATTTAAATAATCAAGTCAATGCAAATGCGAAGTATTCGAGGCTAATAGCCTAAGTGGCGCCATTTTTGTTTATCCGGGCGACTAACTTAGCCGCTTCAATCCCCGTTAAATCTCTGTGTAATTACACAATATCAACGAACCAACCTAACTTAGTGTGCTACGTTTAAGGACTCTCTTGGTTAAGATATATTTTAAAGATATTTCTTGGAGCTCAAGAAACATTATGATGATATTTAATTAATTTCTGAAATCGAAAATTAAAATTCGTTGATTGTCATATTCGTTGTCAGCCACAAACAGTCGACCATTTATCTCATCCAGAAGAATCCGACAAGGACATTTTAACCCGTGTTTTTCTTGTGAGAGAATTTCCCTCTTAAATTCCAGATCTGAATCCAATGATAGAATTCGACCGTTCCATTGATCAGCGACCATCACGAATCCATTTGTATCGACAGACAAATAGGTTGGACGATTCAAATGATCGATGAGCCATCTATGTTTTCCGCCAAATGACTTCTTAAGGTTTCCATCTGCATCCACTATGCTCACCAAACATGTATATGGGGCAACATCCGCATAATGGCTGATCACAAAATCTCCATTGATCAGTTTTATAGCATGCAGTACGGATGTTAAATTACTACATGCATCGGGCGATATATTTATTTTTTGTATCAACTGCCCATCTGGTGAATACTCTTTTATT
Organism: Lumbricus terrestris; assembly: GCA_949752735.1. NCBI lineage: Eukaryota > Metazoa > Annelida > Clitellata > Crassiclitellata > Lumbricidae > Lumbricus > Lumbricus terrestris. The sequence goes on from OX457037.1 coordinate 72,476,968, forward strand.
ATACTATTGCGAAGATGCAAAATGACATTTGCTTCATATGTAACAGACAGACTCAAGACCTGACAATCTTCTACTGACCATTTCTTCGTTAACGTTCCCGATGGATTAACTCTCAAGATTTCGCTCACACTACCGGTTTCTTTAGAGTTGCTGATGTAGAGACATTTATTTCTCTCACATGATACAATGTCCTGTGGTTTGGTACATTCTTTCAGATTCCATCGACGACTTAGACTGAAATCTATCGAATCGTAAACTTCAACTTCTGAACTCTCCCGAGTTACAACAAACAATTCTCTGTCTAAGATCGTCATTCCGCCGATGTATTTGTTTTCGGTTCCGAACCACAGTCTTTTATTCCTTTCGGAATTTGCGTCGATCGTCTGAACTAGAACTGGATCCGATTTGTATCGAAGTTCAGCTGAAAACAGAACTAAAAGGCTGGTAACTATCTTAAAATGGTTACCCTATAAGCAGCTACACTTGCCTGTATATTTGTCCTTATAAATCATTATCACGTTGAACTTAACCGAAATTATTATTGTCGTGAAATGCTAGAATTTTCGCTCAAACAGGAAGCAGGCAGATGATGCAGAAGATCGCGATGAAGATGCTGATATAAGTTAGAAATGTACAAAAGTAGACGCCTGTAAGCGCCATTGAAAGACAACTACTTATGGGTAGTTCGACAGCTAAAGGTAAAACAATAGCTAAGAAAAGGCAAAGACAAAATATTTAAAAAAACTTGATACAAACATAACATAATACAGAGTGCATCAGTTGCACAGTCAATGCCATCGACTAGTGTTTCTCTCGAAAATACGTCATCGTTCACTTTACACAATCGATAGCACGCGGATTCGGGAGGCAACGGGAAGCAAATGCAGTTTGCCTTCATACCGAGTAATTTTAGCTTTTCCTGTGTAAGTACCGCCATCCGCTGTTCGTTCTCATTTAGTTCTTGTTTCAGTTTCTCTTTAGCATTCAAACTCTTCTTTTCGTTGTCTGTAACAGCAGCATGTACTGATTTCAATTGCGACATTTCCAACGCTAGGGTCAAATATGATCTAAGCAATGGATGCTGTGAGTTCAATACCAAAGATGGGCAATTCAGGATCTATTATGGAAGGCATCAATGTAAATGGAACCGTAGGCCTAGTTACTAGTGAGGCATGCATAAAGAGAGGCACTGGTTAATAAAATCACAAATTTCTTTTTAAGTCACTGACCATTCATTATTTTGTGGAATTCCCCGTGGCAAACTCATCTTTGTCACTGTTTTGCAGCTCAAAGTTTTATGCGGGAAACAAATTTTTTCGGTTAACATAGGCCGGATGATACCTTTCAGCTTTAGAGGAGTGACACCAAAACGCTAGCCTAAAATTTGTTTTTGTATCTTGTGCAAAGGATTATTCTGTAGCATCTCATCTCAAATGCCCGCAATAAACGTTCATTATTCACATGCTTATGATAATGGCTAATTGGCTATATTCAGAACGTTTGACTTGAGTACACGCTGCCGCCGAAAATAATCGACTTTTTTAAGCCAACAATTTCTTATGACCCTCGCTTTTTGAGGTGAGTAGACTATACGCTGTCAAGATGTCACTGCATGCAATGAGACAACAAAAACACGAATCTGTTTCTTTTCATCATAGGCGGAGACCTGGGCCGAGAATTGGGGGGGGACGGAAAGACGCGAGATTTTCGAAAAATTTCCGATGAACGACGAAATCTGGGAAAAAATTTGTTTCCGCCGCCAAAAAAAGTTGATGACCTTTTTTTTTTTTTTTTAGTCATCCGGGCCAAATCTCGACGAAATATTTCTATTTTCGACGCCCCAAAAAGTCTTGACGCTCAAACATTGGGGGGGACAAATGCATGGGCCGTCCCCCAACACTTTCATTGGGGGGACCGTCCCCCTGTCCCCCTAGGTCTCCGCCCATGCTTTTCATCCGTTTTAAAGGGGTGGGCATCTTACTCGACCTAGGCATCATGTAGCACTCTTCCCTAACTGTCTCTACTCGCTCGCTCTAATTACTCAAGGGTGTCTTGCGGTTGTAGACCCTGGTGCAGCTTGTAATTTAAGAAGTGCTTTAGAACCTGTTCAGTAGCGGCGCTAGGGCGGCTATGGGGGCTAAGCCCCCATAAAAGGCCATCCATTTTTCTCCCGTGTAAAAATAAAATTTTCGCACGATAAACCCCTTTTAGACCCCCAAAAATGACCGCAAAGGGACGCATGCGGTTTGCCAGACAGTTTGGCGGACACGAAAACGGACCATTTTCCAAGATTTCGACCAAACGACTAAAAAAAGGTCATCAGAAATTTTGACGGCCGAAATGGAAATTCAGCCCCCCAAAACTGAAATCCTGGCGCCGCTGTTACGAAATAGAGTATCCCCCATATTAATCGTAGCCTATCTCCCCCAAAATGAAGAAAAGTTGAAAAAGTCACTTCAGCGTGTATTTTTTGCAAATTAATTTTCATCTGCTTTGTTTTGAACAATGACACTAACAGGTGTGTTTATTCCTACAAGATAATTTTTTGCTTTGGTTTTAGAGCATTTAAAATTTTTGTAACTCTTAATAACACTCAGAGTCACTAAATAAATTCGAGTTGCCTTTCTCTGAACATTGCTTAGAACACTTAAAACAATAAGAGTCACTTCAAATTTTGATAAGAGCACAATTTTGTTCAATTATACGCATTTTTCAAAAAAGGGGATAGACTGGTTCATCCCCCCGGATAGTCTAGACCGGTTAATTCCATCCGGAGGGATAGATTAATTCATCCCCCCGGATTGCTTTCAGAGGGATACTCTGTTTCGTGTAATCGCCACTGAAGCCGTTAATTATCTATAGGCCTACTCTGCGATAGCCATAATTATTGTCAGTGTGTCCATAATTATGCTAAAAGCGAACCATTTCTACTTTCACGGCAGAATAAAATTTGCTTAATACAAGAATTTATTGTATTGCATTGTAGGCTATTGTATTTTATATGAGAATTTCTAATGCGTCTCTTGCAGCACTAGCTATTCAGAGGCGATCTCAGCGTGACAGTCTAGAGGAAATAGGAAATAATATGGAATCCATCAAACTTACGGCACCAGAGTGATAGATGGAAAGTTATTTGAATTCAAAATAAAATGAGGACGTTATTATGTTGCATTACATTTGACAATAACTTGCATTATGTTGCATTAAATGGTACATTTGTCAATAACTTGCACACGCTGAGAGTGCCTTTAGCCTAAATAATAATAAGCTACATGATATTTAGAAGCAGTCTCAGTGTTTAATCCCGGATGGAAATAAACGTTTTCAAGCATCTGTTAGATGAAGGTGAGACCCTTGCCAAAACTTAAAGAGCACCGATGGGAAAATCATTCAATAAGAATACTGAAATAATAAAACTTACGGCACCAGTGATGGTTCGAAAGTCAATTAAATTCAAAATATAATGATGCCGCTGTATAATTATGCTGCATTACATTTGACAATAACTTAGGCCTACACGCGGAGAGCGCCTCTAAATAGCTTATTCTTATAATAAGCTATTTAGAAGCCCTCTCTCAATGTTGAATCCCCGATGGAATAAAAGTTTTCAAGCATCTGGTAGATGAAGTTGAAATGCCTGCCAAATATTAGGGAGCACAGATGGAAAGATCGTAATTTTAAGAAGCAATAACACATCTCGCAATAGCAAAGCCGCGATTTGGGCCATGCCAGTCATTTTCCAAGGGACGAGATAGAGATCAAGACGGTCTAGAGAGCAGAGAGGTCAAAAGAGAAACAGTCAGAGATGGTTTTGAGAATCAGATCACAAAGAATACTTTTTAGCCCGTCATAAGCATCCTTGTTGAGTTCTGAAAAGATGGGCATTTTCTTATACCGGATTCGGGAAGCAACAAGAAACCAATACAGTTAACCTTCATACCTAGTATTTTTAGTTTCTTTTGTTCGTTCTCGTTTAGCTCTTGTTTCAGCTTCTCTTTAGCTTCCAAACTCTTCTTTTTGTTGTCTGTAACAGCAGTATTTACTGATTTCAATAGCGAAATTTCCAAAACTAAGGCTATATATGATCTAAGCAATGGGTGCCGCGAGTTCAATACCAAAGATGAGTAATTCAAGATCCATTATTGAAGGTATCACTGTGGTAACAGGACAAAAACCTCCGGACAATTACACTGGACAATTATCTCTGACAATATCCCCCCTAGGACAATAATCCTCCATTCTGAATGTATGGACGAATACAGTATACAGAAATATGTATCTAACTATCTGTGTATATGTGCATTGTGCATTCATGTATGTATGCATGTACATACATGTATGTATGTGTGTATGTAAGCTTGTTTTATTCATGTATGTCTGTATATAACTATATATTAGGGTGATTCACGTCACAATGGGGAAAATATTTTTTGATTTCTGGCTGACATAGTTGATAATTTTGTTCCTTTGATCTTATTCAACACTGCAACCAAATTTTACTGTAATCTGTTAACGTTTACTGAGTGCTCAATGCCCATGAAAGATTACATGGGACATTGGGACATACATGAAGAAAGCAGCACACCTGCCATTGACGAGACCTGGAATACAGCAATTCTTATTAGATAAAGTTACAATCCTGAAAGTAAGAATTATGTACATAGTCAAAGGTCATACATAAACAATCAAGTCTTGCTTTGTTGTTTATTATAAAGAAACCTGCTGAATTTTTATATATATTCTGAGCTGTGACAGCATTGTTATAAAGCAGGAATAGGTTACCATATTTCTACGAAAAGTGCACCACTGCACCTGCATATTTTTAGCTGTCTGTGTTTTTTACGGCAGTGAGAGAAAAGATAACTAAATGCATTGTTATTCACTATTCTTAAATTGAAGTTTTTAAAATTTTCAGTCCATGAGTGTTTTTTGTGAAAATGCCATTTTTCTGAATTAAGTGGCAGAATCTTTTTTCACTACTGCAACAATGTGAAAAACAGAACTTTAGTTAATTGGGAAACCAGAAGTTACCCTTCCTATATTAATGTATTGCCTACAAGAGGCCATACACACTATTGTACAGACCTTTCTACTTTTTCATCGTTGCAATTTTTGAAGAAGGCCGTGCAAAAGAGCTTGAAAATCAAGTCAATCTGAATTTTGGAATAAGGCAAGAATCCCTAAAGCAGTTCAGTCGAATAAAATGTCAAGGGAAATGGTTTAGAGATAAAGATAACAGAAGCAATGACTCTGAGTCACAAAAAAGTGAGAAGTATTTGTAGAAGATATATTTCGTTTTTGATATTGCATTTAGCAAAGCTGAGCCTATTATCAAAATTGATAAGTATAAGTAGTTTTTGCAGATCAGCAAGAATCATGAAAAATGTGCATGACTGTTGTCAATGAGGAGAGAGTTGTATCTCTAGCAAAAGATGTGACAATAAAAGTCAGGTAAAAATGTTAAGAGAATCAGCTAAAGGATCTTGTTCGAGTAACCAGGCAGCTAGATATTACAAGAGTAGTGACTTGAATGATGGTGAAGAGGATGACAATGGAGAACACATTATTATTCATTATTATGTATTGTGTGAAATAAATGAACTTGAACTTGAACACTGATAAATAATATTAGAACTATGATGTCAAGATCTCAATGTACTACAAAATCAGTTGAATAACCTACTCTTCCTGAAGGTTAAGAGGAAGATACAGCAACGAAAAACCATTCATTCTTCAAAGCAGGATCTGCATTGGATCACATAAACTTGTCACACAGAAAGTTCTCTATCTTGGCAGTTACCACTGCAATTTAAGCAAATTGTTCAAATGCAGACGAAAGTTTTAACTGATCATCACATGCCATCAATTGTCAGCAAGAGAAGAATGCGACGGAATTGTGCCTACTGATTCAAGAAGAGACTGCTGGTGATGGAATGTGTCATTTCAGGGGGAAATGGTGTATAAGGTTGCATGAAGGAAAAAGTCACCTATTGTTTCAAGACTGATAGTCTTGAAAGGTCAATTTCAAATGACAAACTCTGAGAGAAGAATTTCCACAGAATTTCATGTATTTTCAAGTTCTATAATTTTATGTATAAATGTGAGAGTACGGATAGCTGGTCCGGTGGCATCTGAGTCAATGACTTGCAGTTGTACAAGGCTACAAGTCGATCAGTCACCAAAGAATTCCTGTTGAATTGTGGACTTTTCTAAGTTAATTTGTAATAGTGAATGTATATCTGAGTTCTTATATCCACTTTGAGCTTCTAAAACTCATTGATTTGTATTATTCAGCTTTACTTAGTGTGTGTGCTATATCACATGGTCATTATCTCAATTTGTAACTTTGAATATAGCGATATGTAAACTTTGTGCTCTTTGAGCATAGCCTAAAATGCTTTTGATTTTGAAATTTCTTGTATCTAACTTAATCTGTACCCAAAAGGAACAAAATTAGCAACTATGCTCATTAAATTTCAAAAATATTTTTTGGTGATTCACCCTACTATATATATATACATATATATATATGCATGAGTTTATACTCATGATACTGTGAATCATGAGATCCTATTAAAAAAATTAGCTAATTATGGCATCAGAGGCGTCCAATTAGCTTGGTTTGCCAGTTATCTTGAAAGACGTCTCCAGTGCGTTTCCTGCAATGGAGCTCTCTCAGACTTAAGAATTGTTAGATATGGAGTACCCCAAGGTTCTAATCTCGGACCCTTGCTTTTTCTTCTATACATTAATGACTTGCCTAATATATCTCCTACTCTTTCATTCATCCTGTTTGCTGACGACACAAATGTTTTTCACTCTCATAAATCCTACCAGAGTCTAATACAAACAGTAAACAATGAGCTTGTCTTCATTGCCGAATGGTTCTCTGCTAATAGACTCTCCTTAAACATAGATAAAACTAACTTTATGCTATTTCGAACTAATAAAAAGATGTGCCCCCAGAATGAATTGCAACTGTCTATTAATGATACCTCCATAACGCAGGTTAGCTCCACTAAATTTCTTGGTGTGCACATAGATCAACACCTCACATGGAATGATCATATTAAATATATCTCTGCCAAGGTTGCAAAAAGTGTTGGTATCCTTCGTCGAACCTCCCATATACTCCCCCCCGCTATTCGTGTTAAATTGTACTACTCATTAATATATCCTTATCTCTCATACTGTAATTTAGTTTGGGCATCTACATATAAATCCAGGCTCAATAAATTAGTACTTCTCCAAAAACGTGCAATACGTATCATAGCTGGAGTTAAGCCTTTTATTCACTCAAGTCCTTTATTTCAATCATTAAATTTATTAAAATTTCACCAAATAATGACTTTTCAGATAGGAATCTTTATGTATCGGTTCACCCATGATCTTCTTCCCCTTAACTTTGCAGGGTACTTCCAAAAAGGTTCTGAAATACACAACTATTCTACTAGGAACTCCTCTCATTATCGAGCCATATCCGCTCGTTTAAATTCAAGAAGATTCCATATTAAATATACTGGACCAGGTATATGGAACTCGTTTCCTAATCATGTTCAACAAGCTTCCAGTTTACAAAGAGCAAAGACACTATTGCGCAACTATTTGGTTAATGACTGCAAAGATATTTAACCTTGTAGGCACTTATTTTATTTTATTTGATTTTATTATTGTTTTTGTGTTTGTTTTGCGTTCTTTAGTTAAGTTTACTACATTAATTTTCATCTTATCCTGTTCTTTCTTGCCTATTGTTCAATTCATTATGTCAACCGTCTAGCCATCTGTTAAAATTGATAAGTAATTAGGTGTCCCTGTTAGCGGGATATTCATCCCTTAGGGCCTTCCTTGTTGCCATCCGATTATGTGAAGCATGTTATACTATGTCTATTGTGTATGTTGATGGTTGGTTACAATAAATGAATTGAATTGAATACTCAATGCCGCATTCTGCAAAGATGTGTGTATGTATGTTCGTATGTATGTAAATATGTGTGTAGTAATATGCCATGTATGGATGTATGCATGTATGCAACGTATGTCTGTATGGATGTTCGAACATACTTGCATGCATAAATACCCACAAGTACATACGTACAAGCATGTGCAGTGTGCACACAAATACATATACACACATGTATACATACATACATATATACATACAAACATACCTTCATACATACATACCTATTACATGCATACATACATGCATACATACATACATATATACATACATATATGCAATATGCATACATTCATGCATGCATAAATGCATACATTTTATGAACAAATAAGTGTATTCGGACAGGTATTTTCGTATGTGTAATTGCGAATATGTATGTGTGTATGTATGCGTGCATTTGGAGGGGTAAATGTCCGGGGAGTAATTGTCATAGAACCATCAATGTTTATGGAACCGTAGTTAGACTTGCATAAAGATAGGCTATGGCTAATAATATTACAAGTTTCTTTTAAATGGCTCTGACCAGTCACCATGTTGTGAAGTTCCACGTCTAATCTTATCCAATGTAATAATTATAACATTTGCAAATGTAATGTAATGTAAATCTTCGAGAATTTCTCAGCGCCCACAAAAGCCACGTCAGGGAGACCAGCTTATTCACCGGCGCTATATCAAATCAAGTCCGCAATAGCCAGAGCTGCCGTTTTCGTTCCGGTGCCAGGTCAAAATCCGGGGAGGTCAAGCCGAGGAGACAGCGTGGTGCTACGGTGGTTGTCGGTGATGGTTGGGTGATGGAACTTGATTGGAATCTGGATAGGATAGGTTGAAAAGTTCGGTTTTCAGTCGTGAATGGAATGCAGCAGAGGAGAGTGCAAGCGGAGGAGAGGTTGAATTTGGAGGTGAGACTGCAGGAGAGATAGGAGGGTGAGCGAACAGGCGGAGGTATGTTGGGAGTCCGTTCCAAAGAGCTGGTGCAGCATAGACTAAGGAGCGGTCGCAGAATTTCAGAGAGGATGATACTGGAGGCCGAGAGAGAGAAAGATATGATGATGAGCGCGTAGACCTGTGCGGTTGAATGGTGATTAGTTGACGAATGTAGGAGGGCTGAGAGGTTTGAAGAGCGTTGTAGGTTAGAGAAACAATTTTGTAATGGATGCGCTGAGAAACTTTTAGCCAATGAAGAGACTTGAGAACAGGGGTTATGTGGTGATGTTTGGGAGTCTTAGTGACTGCGCGGGCAAGAGCATTCTGGATATTTTGCAGGCGTTTAATTTGAAGAGAATCTATTTCATGGAAGAGCGAATTGCAGTAGTCGAGTTTGGAATGAACTATTGCAAAGCGCTTCTCACACAAGAACAATTCCGAAATGTTTACAGCAATAAAGTTAGAACACATCGTACGCCTGTAGGCCTATAGATTAGCCTATCAGCAGCTCTTTCTCTTGCACCAGATGAAATGACCTATACTTACCTTCAAATTCACCAATCAAGTTGCCACAGCTTGCATCTAGAAACTCCTCGACATCTGACTTTCGGAAGCGGAAATCAATGGTCGGAATGTCTCTATCTATTATTGTAGATTGGCATTGTTGCTCCAACTCATTCGCTCTGCGCATTAAGTCTGAAAATGCGCCACAGATGTCACTTGGTGAACCATTTGCCATTATCTCCTGACAGTAAGAACTGTAAGTTTCTAAGCGCGAAATGTATGTTTCAACATCATATGTTGTCATCTGGATTTCTTTCAATTTTACTTGCTTTGTCGAACAGAGACTTTCTAAAAGTGAATTTGCATGTTTGTTCACCAACTCTTTTAGTTCATCTATTCTGCTCGCTACGTCACATTCTAATGTTTCCACTCTTTCTTTTATATCTTCTTTTACCAGCATGAGATTTGTCTGCTTCGTTTGAGCTTTATATCTGCACTTATTTATTGTTACTTCATTTCTTTCGATCCGTCTCCTGAAGTAATCCACATATTTGTCAACATGAGAGCCTTCATGATTTTTATGATCGTCAATGAAGCAGATGGTGCATACAACTGTTTCGCAATCAGCACAAAATACCTCCAGAACCCTCTGTTTGTGTCGTTCACAAGCACGTGTTGCTATATCGGGCATCACAATTTGGTCATCTTTGTATTCAGTTATCGGCATCAAATTATGATTCCGTGTTAATTTATTTTCCGTGTGTTCACTGCAACATGTCTCGCACAACTTCCGCTTGCACTCAACGCAGTGAGCCGTTGGAGTGTTTTTTCCTTCCTGATCCTCATTTTTCTCCAGACAAACAGAGCAGAAGGCTCTTGATACCGCAGACCGATCTGAGGTTTTTGATGCCTGTATCAACCTCTCAATGAAGAAATGCTTTGGTAGTTCAGGAAATCCTTTTATTGGAATCTTGAACAGTCGTCTACAGATTGGACAAGGCATCTCATCTCCTGGTCCTTTGTTGCTTCTAAGTCCAGTCTCCTCGATACATTTCATGCAGAATGTATGAATGCAAGGTAATGCTTTCGGATCGGTGTAGACTTCGGTGCATATGCAACACGTAGTTATATCGTCGACCTCTTGCTTTTTGATATCATCATTGTTTAAATCTTTCGCAGCCATTTCCCGATGTTCTTCGGATTCTAAAAGCGAAAGCACTTTCGTTTTCACTTTTAGGAAATCTCTCTAGGCCTAATTGTCATATGCTATCAAATATAGGCTAGGTCTTCATGTTGAATTGTAGGCCAAATAATTACGGAAGGAAAATAATTTTGATGGAATAAGTAGGCTACGTTGAACTCTTGCAGATAGGCCTATAGTTTACCTGATCGCAGTTTTAACATCGATCAATCTGAACGGAATAAGTTCTTAAATTATAAAGTCAATGATAATATTACCTGAACGATCGACGTACACCTATGTTGACCACACCTGGCTGTATCAACAATAACAGTTGCATTTGATTTAGCGCAAGAATATACTTTGAACTTGGATCTGAACTCATTTATTGTTTTATGGTGTCTCTCGATCTAGGTTATTTCCTAAAACCACACATAGACCTAATTATATTTGTCATTATGTGAATATTCATGCTCTCTGGCTAAAATATGGTGCAGTCAGCTTAATAGGCCTAAGCGTTTTGTTTTATCAATTACTAGCTTTTGTACCCGGCTTCGCCCGGGAAATTTAGGGTTTTTAACACAGTCTACTCCACTGTGGTACCCATCGTTGACAGCTAAATTTTATGTTTTGCCAACCCTCTACCCCACCCCGCTTCCCAAAAAAGCCAAACGTGACTCGCCCCTGCGGGGCGCTACGGTAATTATGATTGGGCGAGTATGACGTCACGCAGACTGTAGACTCTTTACTAAAGCTCGAGACTCTTTACTAAAGCGTGAACGATTTGAAATCTGTGTTAAAACGTTAATAACTCGAGTTCTAAAGTGAAATTTCGAGTTTTAAACATTACTCCACTGTGGTACCCATCGTTGACCGCTAAATTTCGGGTTTTCGCCAACCCTCCACCCGAGCCCGCTTCCCCAAAAAGCTAAACGTGACCCACCTCTGCGGGGCGCTACGGAAATTATTACTGGGCGGGTATGACGTCATGAAGACTGTAGGCTCTACTAAAGCTGGGCGTGTGCGGTTATTGATGAAATCTGTCTTAAAACGCTAATAACTCTGGTTTTGAATTGAATTAAAAGCTGAAAATAGTTCGTTGACCTCATAATTTGGGTAAGAATAAATTGCGAAAATTTTGATAAACCGACGCTGTTTCATTTCTAGGGCTGCCAACCGTCCCGGATTCGCCGGGACTGTCCCGGAATCGACCCTGTGCGTCCCGTGTCCCGGATTGATCTCAAATTGTCCCGGAATTTGGTCCAGAGATCCACTTAGCACAATAATTATTCTTGTTCCTATTAATTTTTGCTTACTAAACTCAGTCATTTGTACGATAATTTTTACGTTCTGCTCTCTCTCTCTCTCTCTCTGACCAATAGCCTACATTACGTTCCTGGCTAAACATCGGGAGTTACAGGCCTATTCTTCAAAACTTTACAAATCACTGACACTCGGTTTTTGTTATAGCCTATTGTGCCCAGTTTTAATGCTTTTTTGCGAGAGAGCGTTCAGCATTATGAACGATCGGTTGTCTAACAATCGCAACTACCTGAGATCACCGAGAGTTCACGACCTTATTAAAGCCCAACTGTTAGTATGACATGTGCTGATTTCTGCGACTTTGTGCCCAGTGTTCTGGAACTGCTTAACGCACCGTTACGCACGCAGGCCTAAGTATAATTATATTAACTACAGACCCTAAGTTTAAATTCTGCTCTCCGGTCGCAGACCAACGAGCCTACGATATCTAAGAACTTCCCTCAATTTGGGCTCATACAAGTGAGTCTGATGAGTCTAGGTGAATGGAGATTGAAACTGTCTTCTTGAGGTTGATTCTTGTCTTAAGTTTAGGTTATAGAGTATGTCTTTTGACGGGTTGTCTGAAATTATTAAGGACTTTTTTTTAGTGGATTGTGTATCATGTATGCGGTGCCTAAAGTGTGGAAAAATAAGTGCCTGGACGCCCTTACCTCTACAAAAGAAGTGCCTGGACGCCCTTACCTTTCTAGTCTGTGCTCGCCAATAAGTGGCTGGACGGTGTTCAGATTTTAAAACAAGTGCATGGACGCCGTCCATGACCGTCCATGCACACTTTAAGCCCTGCATGTATGTAGATTCTATACTGCGGGGATGACACAACTTTTGTTACATCATGCGCTTCTGTGGATTGCGTAAATTGGTAATGGCACATCGAGTGGCTGCGCTGAAGGCGTCCCGGAATGGCAAAATCAAAAGTTGGCAGCCCTATTCATTTCCAAGCCTATTTTGTTACGAAGAGTCAACACACACATATGAAAGGACAAACATTCTGTTTTATAATTTAAGATAATGGACTTAAGGTCTCTGTGCAGGGCCGCGTTAGCTCGAGGTTCATCAAACTATTTCTGATATTTATAAAGCAAGTGCCGGTCAGCGAAATATGATCGCTCCATGTAGGTTATAGGCCTACGTACTGTAGTAATGTGAAAGCGATACATTTCATTATTATTATTATGTCGTTGGCACTGCTCGACCTTTTCTTCTCTCCAACAGTACTCTTGTTGCCCTACTTCGATCTCATCTCGGTCTTTTTGCTAATGAGTTGACAGTTCATTTGCCTATAGCAGGCCATGCAACTCTTGCATTCTCCTCTGACCCGCTGATCAGTCACCACGGTTTACGACTAACCTAAATTAAATTTTCGCAAAAGAATTACAGGTTGCTTTGCGCATATTACTTGGACATTATTAATTTATTATTTCTTAAAGGCTCGTACACATTTTTTGAAAATCCACTTGTCTGTGCCAAAAATAAAAAAGCCCATCTATGATCGCAGAAATATAGAACACGCGCGCGTTTGTTTTAACCATAGTTTGAACTAATAGGTAGATAATCGACAGTCACATTGGAAGCTGGATTTCAAGCTTTTATTCAAACACAAATGCTCAAAATTTCTTTGACCCCACGGGTTTTATTTAATTATTGCCAAATCCTGGTGGATGTTCAACAAAATATCTATGAACCTTTAACGAGAGTTGATAGAGTTGATAGACTTCTCCATTATTGGAAGACTCAGCTAAAGTGTCCAGTGATGATGGGAACAGGGACGGCCAGAGTTAGTACCCCCGTTATGGCACAAGCCGTTCCGATCAGCTTACCTAGTGAACCGACGGGAACCTTGTCACCGTACCCGACCGTCGTCATGGTGATGATGGCCCACCAGAAAGCGTCCGGAATGCTCTGGATCTGAGAGTCCTTGACGTCGATCTCAGCGTAGTAGATAGCGCTGGAGAAGACGAGGAGGCAGACGATTAGGGCGACGAGGAAGAGACTGAGACCCTCGATGCTGGCCTTGAACGTGAGGATGAGAACCTGTAGTCCAACGGAATGCTTCGTTAGTTTGAAGATGCGGACCAGTCGGATGACTCGGAGGAAGGCCAGCGATGCACTGGACTTGGCGCTTGAGCAACTCATCGTGGAGATGACATTGAAGAAGGTGATGTAGTAGGGAACAATGGCCGTCACGTCGACGATGTTCTTGAAGTCTCGCCAGAAGTGGATCTTGTTGGGACAGGCGGCGAATCGCACCACAGCCTCCAAGGTGAACCACAGAGTACAGATCGTCTCAATAACGAAGAACGGGTCGAGGAAGTTGGACGCAGCTCCTTCGAAGCAGTGCGTCATAGAGAACATAGGAAGCGTCTCGACACAGAAGAGCACTATGGAAACGAGCGTCATGGCAACGGAGATGACGGCGATGACGAACCCTGATCGTGACGTTTCCGGATACTCGAATAGCATCCAGATCTTCCTCATCGTCTTGTTCGTCGGAAGGTTCATCTCGTCGGACGTGTATCCCTCCGACCGCTTGTACTCCTCCACCGCCTCCTTTTCCAGCTCGTAGAAGAGAAGTTCCTCGAGGAATACGTCGTCAGGTACGGTGATCGGCCGGCGCAGTCTGCCGCCGTACTGGTAGTAGGCGAAGACGGCCTCGAAGCTCGGGCGGTGACGGTCGAGGAAGACCTCACGGCGGCAGTGGTCGAAGTATCTGTGGCGCTTTGAGGGATTGCCGAGGAGGGTGTCTGGATGTCGACAGAGCAGAGACAAGCTCAGTTCGAATGCCTGGCCACTGACGTTGATCCTCAGCCTCTCAGAACCTCCTCGAGGTGGTCCACACTCGTTGCTTGAGTGGTGGTGGGCGGAATGACGAGGACAGGGGCGCGTCTGTGGACGTTTCTAAATTCGGTGCTCACTAACGCCACCTGTCGATTGGAGCTACGACGATCATCGCTTATAATGAGAGGATGGCTGGAGATTGAGGAGGATACGAGGTCTTTGGAGCAGGAAGTGCATCCATCCCTGCGTCTTATTTTCCAGTCAGAAGCTCTCTTCTCATCCGGTTTCTCAGCCTTCCACTCTGGAGATACTTCCTGTGAGGTAGCACCGAATGTGGATGAACTGGAGACCTGGAGACAGCATCCACTTCCACCCGACGCGTATCCCCGGTCCCTCTGGTTGACCGAGGAGCGGAACAGTCCTACCTTTGACAAATGTCCTTCGTCCTTGAACTCTTCGTCCTCTGGCGTCATGAGTCCTGGCTCGTCGAAGCCAGACTCACGCTGGCTACATCGAGCATTCATGGCACGATCTGCACGCAGACTATTCAATCCAAACTATACTTTTGGAACCAGCGCGAAAATTGCCAGGGTTGGAAGGTTCAACCACTTGACTTTCTTAAGACCCCGCAGTAAAGTCTTCTTTGTACATTCTGAATCCATAATCTGACTTTTCCACGATTCTCATACTCTCTAAAATGTCTACGGCCAATCTGTATTAGGCCTACTGACGTTTCGTGAGATCATATTGGTCTTAGAAAAAGATTGTGATTATTGTAATCCAATAATATACTTGGGTTTCACAGAGTGTTGCGGATGTTTAAAGTCAACTAAACCAGACTTTGAAAGATCTGTTAAAATATCTCAGCTGCATCATGACCACCAACGCAGTATGCTCAGATCAGTCTCTGTTGCAACTATTGCCTTCGACTGCTAAAGATCGTATTGCTCTCTTAACACAATGACTTCTATTTTAATACCAAGACCACCACCTTTGTAGCCTATTACACCATTTAGATTACAATTGGCCATTGTGTATTGCTATCAGAACACACACCAAGCTACATTCCGTTTCTTATTAAAGTAAACACATACATCGATGAATGCAATCATTTATACTGCATCACAGTATAAATATCTCCAATGATAACTAAAAAGTCAGAGATACAAAACCAGAACATTTAATAGTCCTACATTCTATAGAGACCCAACAGTCGGTGGAAGTGGCTTTGAATAGCTCACCTGTAGCGATAGAACACAACAGCAGGCAATGCGTATGATACTGGAGACGTTTTCTAAATCAGATTCTTCGATCGGGCGCTATATAATCTGTCCCGTAAATCGCTCACAACTGATCTCGTTCTGTATACGTAAAAACTCGACAATAATCAAACAACTCGTTTCCGGTTGTCTTCAGCTGAATCAACGGACGAGGATTAAGTAGGATGCGATTCCATTCTACATCAGCAGCAGCAGCAGCAGCAGCAGCAGCTGTAGCTCATCTACAGTTGGCCAGCTGCTGTGGAGCATGCGTGCATCGATACCAACTGATGCATGATCGGATGGATGCCATTGACTCAGTTGGTCATTGAAAGCCGAGATGTCGCTTTCAACAAAGAAAAAGGAGACAAGAAGAAAATCGAAGATACCATTTTATGCGATTGAAAATGTCCGTCTATGTGCTTGTGTGTGTACTCAAAAACTGTGTAGACCTATATTATGACACTTAAACATCTATATTATAATTCCGAAACACTTTCCAAATGTTTGTTTATTTGTTTGTACGCTTTTGACTCTTCCCTGCAGAATAGGCTCGTTAATGAAACAGCGTCGGTTTAAAAAAATTGCAATCGATTCTTACCCAAATTATAAGGTGAGCGCAACTATTTTCAGGTTTTAATTCAGTTTAAAACAAAAGTTATTAGCGTTTTAAGACATATTTCATCAGTAATTGATCACGCTAGCCCTTTAGTCAAGAGTCTACACCGCATGACGTCATACCCGCCCAGTAATAATTTCCGTAGCGCCCCGCGGTGTGTGTCAAGTTTGGCTTTCTGGGGAAGCGAGGTGGGGTGGAGGGTTGGCGAAAACCCGAAATTTAGCAGTCAACGATGGATACCAGAGTGGAGTAGTGTTTAAAACCCTAAATTTCTCTTTAGAACTCGAGTTATTAGCGTGTTAAGACAGAAGCGTTTTAAGACAGGTTTCATCGCTCACGCTTTGGTAAGCAGCACGCTCCGCAGGGGCGGGTTACATTTGGTAAGCAGCACGGCTCTGGTAAGCAGTATCGAGCTTAGTAAAGGAGTCTACAGCCCGAATGCCCAGTAATAATTTCTGTAGCGCTCCGCAGGGGCGGGTTACATTTGGCTTTTTGAGGAAGCGGGGTGGGGTAGAGGGTTGGCGAAAACGCTAAATTTAGCGGTCAACGTTGGATACCACAGTGGAGTAGTGTTTAAAACCCTAAATTTCCCGGGCAACGCCGGGCTACACATCTAGTGGCTCTATAATAGACCTTTGCCGCCTGCGAAGAGTGTATAATTATATTCATATAACTACATGTATGTATATATATTTATATACATAATTATATGAATATACGATCCAAGTTTAAGTATCATAATATAAGTCTACAGCTCTGATATATATATATATATATATATATATATATATATATATATATATATATATATATATATATATATATATATATATATATATATATATATATAGTGTGTGCAGTGATGGCCAAAATGCATATGAGAATAGGTAATATCGTTACCATGCACTTACACGGTGCAAGGCGCGAATGGGAATAAGTGAGTAGGCCTACCATTGCAGACAAATCTAAACAGGCGTCCCTAACATACAGAAAGAGGAGAGACAAGCATGATGGATGCACATAGCGGAAACTGAAACTGGTAAATAGCCTACAAGAACAAGCAGACAGGCACAAAGGTGTAGGAATGAAATAAGTATACCATTCGGGAGAGATGGGTTAAGGTGGAAGTGAGTTTTGATTAGCCTAAGATCTAAACGTTTGAGAATATGTTATTGGGGCAGAGAGCGGCAAGGCAGAAGTTGGCATTCTTTGGACATGTGATGCGAGCAAACGGCTTGGAGAAAGAGATTATGCTGTCCTGCGGAAAGGGAAGAAGGAGGAGAGGACGCCCAAGAAGGAGGTGGATGGAAGAAATACAGACCTTGAACAAATCTCTCATAGGCCAACACAATTATTGCTCTAATCTATAGCATATAATATCATCGATATAAGAAACCAATCAATGTTTTGTCGTATGTGCGCTTCTGAGCTTTGAAAAGAGGTCATATATCAACTGCGTGTATAATTAATTGTCGTAGGCTATTGCATTATAGTGCATTGTATTCTTCATCGTCAAAGCAGCTGATTGTTCATTTGGCAGTTGGCATTTGACAAACATCATCGCTAATTAAGCGTTCCCGGCTTTCGCCGATTAGGCCATCCAACTGATACACTACATCACCACTTTATATTCAAATTCAAAATTCAAATTCAATATCTGAGCGTTGTCTTAACCATGGATTCCGCGCCCTCTTTATACAAGCATTTGACCTCTCCTTTCAGCGTATACAGTGTGGGGACTGTGAGTTCCATCGAGTTCCATCGAGTAACAAATAAAATCATAGACCTGGCGATGTTGTTGAGGCGCCATTTAAAGTAAATGCTGCAACGGAATGAATTAAATTTCTCATGCAATGCGATGTCAAAATTTTTACAAAGCACCGTTCTTTACTCAGCCCCTAGCCTCCCACCCCATTTTCCTGAAAATTTTATTGAATAGGCTAGATGTAGTCCCCTATCATTCGCTGATTATATCCTACGCATATGTTCTATTTACTTTTCTTACGTCGAAAGATAGCCGAATAGGCCTACCACGGTACTAACAATTTATAAATTGAAATCCTTTTCGAATTGGACCTGGAACCTTTGCCTAATTCTCCCAAATCAGTCGAATAGAGAATCCGAGTTCATATCGTTTTTGGGAAATGTAGGATTACAATAAAAAAAATACATAGTTATGATTGTTGATCTGACACGGCTTTGTTTTCTCCCGAGAAACCTCTGAAAAACATTTCAAATTTTATCCGAAGTTCGTTCGCATTTGTTATTTTGAATTTCATTTTGTGCATTAATATCACCTCGAAACCGCATGGACCTATTTCCCACTTTCCACTAAACTCTCGAACTACAAATCACATTTCGCCATCCATGATTAGGCTTACCATAATTTGGAATCAAAGACAATTCAACCTCTTTTGGGACAGTAATTGGTTAATCGTAAATCTAATCTGTTTTTGATCAGAATTCAGAAATTGATACAATATGTTCAAAATATCGAATTGACTATAGCAAACAGTTGCAAGGGCAATATTATAACATTTCTACAGTAGAATACCGCAACAACAAAGTGATTGGTTGACTAAAAATAAGCTTAAACGAAAAGAATTCTCAAGTTAGCGTAAAGCGGGTTAAATATAAAGTCTCATCGTCGTCGTCATCATCATCATCATCATCATCATCATCATCATCATCATCATCATCATCATCATCATCATCATCATCATCATCATCATCATCATCATCATCATCATCACCATCATCATCATCATCATCATCATCATCGTCATCATCATCATCATCACCATCATCACCACCATCATTACCATCATCATCATCACCATCACCATCATCATCACCATCATCATCATCATGATTGTGAGTGTGGGCATGCAGCCTAAGTCAAACCTCTCGAAACTTCTTGTCCTCCCAAAACGAGCAATGCGATTTGTTGCAAAATCCCTTATGGAGTCCACACAAAAACATAATTCTTAGGCCTAAAAATACTATAACCAGGTCAAATAAAGCAATTAAAAATTGGAATATTTATGTATCGATATACCCATAATCAACTACCAGCTACCTATAGGCATTATTTAAAACTCAGCAATGATATTCAAGAGCGTTGCTTGAGAAATACTAACCCTTTTATAATTCCGCACCAACACAAGGCCTACATGTACAATGTACATCTATAAAGTGAACTGGACCAAGAACATCGAGTAGTATTCCTCTTGATATTCGCTCCCTGCCGTCTCTTCGTATTTTCAAGCGACAGTTTCTTTACCTATATTCAACAAGGAATTTAAAGGAGGCTAGGCCTATATGTAGTTCTTTAGTTCTCGAGCTAGCATAAAAAATAATGCTCAGCGCTAAAGTTTTTTCCTCGTTTCTTTCTGCGACAACCATACGCCGCTTGGAAAGTATAGTGTTCTATATGCGTTTTTGTTTACATTGGAGTTAAGTGCACAGGCCGATTCAGAGTAACTTGTTCTATCTTGGTACAAAATCCCGTATCTTGAAATGGTGCCTATACGAGGAAAAGAACAGAAGTATTTTATTCCTTTTGCATATTCTTACTAACTGATAGGTATTACAATGTTCTATGTGAATCAACCAATTATATTGCAAAGATTCAATCACGTGGATATTATAGAACAAGTTGCGTTCATACGGCGCCATGAGTATAACCCAGAATTATTTTGTTCTATGACGGTCACGTGGTCTGAACGGCAAATTGTGATTCGCACATGCATATAGAACATTATTACAGTAAGCGCGTTCCGTTATGGAAAGATAACATCATAATTATTACCGTACAAGTAATATTACAGACAAAATGGAGAGACCCAAGCGAAAGAGAAAAATGAACACAAAATATGACGCGGATTTTATATCAGTTTACAACAGAAGGTAAATTAGAACACCTCTTTGCCGGTGAATGGAAGTATACGAGAAAGAAATTTGACTGAAAAATAATAATACTTATTTCTGTGGCAGGACTAGCAGGCCTCGTGATGCCATAGTTCTGTGTTTCATAAACACTGTTTTGCTACAGGTCGAGTTAAGTTTCTATAATTTCGTTTAGTGAGTCTGCAACTTGACACAACAATATCATTTGTTTCATTATTGAGAGTTAATTGTTATGCTTATACCAAAACCGTTTTTGTTTCATGTGAACAATAATTCCTTCTTGAAACAAGATATATCAGCTTAAATATGAAGTCAGGTCGGTCAATGATGAGGTGGACAATGGTATTCAAGGTAATGGTACCAACATGGATGAAGCCAGTGTAGTCAATGATGAGGTGGACAATGGTATTCAAGGTAATGGTACCAACATGGATGAAGCCAGTGTAGTCAATGATGAGTTGGAGAAAGGTATTCAAGATCATGCTATCAACAAGGATGAAGTCAGGTCGGTCAATGATGAGGTGGACAATGGTATTCAAGGTAATGGTACCAACATGGATGAAGCCAGTGTAGTCAATGATGAGGTGGAGAAAGGTATTCAAGATCATGCTATCAACAAGGATGAAGTCAGGTCGGTCAATGATGAGGTGGAAAATGGTATTCAAGGTAATGGTACCAACCTGGATGAAGCCAGTGTAGTCAATGATGAGGTGGACAATGGTATTCAAGGTAATGGTACCAACATGGATGAAGCCAGTGTAGTCAATGATGAGGTGGAGAAAGGTATTCAAGATCATGCTATCAACAAGGATGAAGTCAGGTCGGTCAATGATGAGGTGGACAATGGTATTCAAGGTAATGGTACCAACCTGGATGAAGCCAGTGTAGTCAATGATGAGGTGGAGAAAGGTATTCAAGATCATGCTATCAACAAGGATGAAGTCAGGTCGGTCAATGATGAGGTGGACAATGGTATTCAAGGTAATGGTACCAACATGGATGAAGCCAGTGTAGTCAATGATGAGGTGGACAATGGTATTCAAGGTAATGGTACCAACCTGGATGAAGCCAGTGTAGTCAATGATGAGGTGGAGAAAGGTATTCAAGATCATGCTATCAACAAGGATGAAGTCAGGTCGGTCAATGATGAGGTGGACAATGGTATTCAAGGTAATGGTACCAACATGGATGAAGCCAGTGTAGTCAATGATGAGGTGGACAATGGTATTCAAGGTAATGGTACCAACATGGATGAAGCTGGGCATTCCCTGTCGAACTCATGTGTATCGTTGGAAGGTACTGTTTTGATGTATGAAGTCATGCAGGACATTGACTTGGAAAGTTTTACCACACAAAGGGATAACATGGTATCGTGTCCTCTGATAAACCAGAATGGCACTGATCGTTTCATCCCGGAGAATTTTCTTAATGATCAGCAGACGACACAAAACGAGTTCCTAGCAGCCGTCCCCCTAGAAAATAATGATGTCCATCTCCTGATCCTTCACACTGACGGATCTGTAAATTCTCTATCTGGTAACATTAACAATCAATCTCAAGCATTTTCTGAGTACATAGTTGGCGAGTCTGTCACTGCGAATGTTTTTGACGCGGTTCCAAGCACTGATGTAAGAAGCACCCCAGTGGATGCAACGCAACGAAACAGGAAAAAGAAATAGCAAGGTATCAAGGGTGTGTATTGCACCGTGCAAAGTAACTGACTTGCACTAATTCTTGAGTTACTATGTTAAAGTTTTACAACACCGTTTCTTAACAGTGCTGACATTACGAACTCAGACCATAATTGCCTGAACTTAGTTATCTTTGTTTCGTTACAACAGGTTAATGCCACAATGCAGTAACCGTGATTGTATATTGCATAATTCCTACTACCGGTACTTAAGATTTAAAATTACATAGTATTGTAGTGTTGTTTCACTTAAGAAATAAATGGGTATCCCTAATTCTGCATACATTTCACTGAGAATTATAATGTTCCATGTAATGATAAATCATTTTAACAGTTAACCATGCTCATCAATTTCAGCAATATATTGTTCTATTTGAGCAGATGATGAAAAGGTCTTTAAAATAACTTTTTATACAAGAAGTTTACATTGTACCATTGCAAATACTCAGGCAGAGCGATTATGACAGTTCTAAACCTATGAAAAAAGCAACTTCTTGCTAAATTTATTAGATAATTATAGTCTTTTATAGCCAATTTTAACAACAGTCGTAATTCGCTTGGCTAACAATTATAATGTTCCATGTGCTGATGAATCATAATAACAATTAATAGTCTATGGCAGTTTCCGTAATATTTTGTTCTATCTGAACAAATTACGAAAGTGTCCTTCAAATTGTCTTTTCTTATGACAGAAGCCACAATCGTTGTGGTTTTTTAAAGTTGCAGATGTCTGCATAAATGTTTTCTAAACATTATTGTTCTATTTTGTCCCACAAAAGAGTTTTTAGTACAAAATGCCAAGTCATCAAACTTTCTTTTTCGATTTTCTCCGTTTCGCCAAAATGTCGCATAGAACACTATAGCCTACTTTCCAAGCGGCGCATAGTTGATAAATTCTGTCGAAATCGACGTCCAATTCAAAGCCTATAGCCTACTCTAGACTCGATCGTTCGTCTGTGTTCTACTGACGTTGGAAGCTTCATCTCGTTAAACCAATCAGTTTTAAACTTAGAAGAACACCTTTTCATTGAGAAAAACCTGTTTAATATACGGTACTCTCCTTCGCTTTACGTTTGTAAAAAAATGTCACTCACTAAGAAATATTACACTGTATTAAACCAACTTCCGAAGTGGAAGCCGACTCTGATGATGATCTGATTGAAAGGCAGGCCTGCAATATTCGGGCTTTCAAGTTTCCACTCTCACCTAGTGGAGGATTCGTTGGCACCACCTGTTGGAAGCTAACTTGCCAACCGGAGCAGCCGCCTATGACGGCAAGGCAGCTGTAAAGATTCAGCATCCCTCTAAATTGGCCGGTGTCAAGCTAGTCTTCTGGTTTCGGGTCAAAGCAGGAGTCGCCAAGACTCCCAGTTAATGACTGATGATGAGGTTCGAGCATCCCTTGTGATTATCTATTAACAGATGTCCCTGGTTGTGATTCTCAGCTCTTAGCTTCTGGGCATTAATCTCTTGATAGCCGTGATTAGGTCTTCCCTCAGATTTCTCAGAACATATATGTGCTTCCAATTCCAAACTGCGTCCAGTCATTACAAAGCTCTGTGAGGTGTAGTCATTAGTTGGGAATTCGCCCGGGACATTTGACTGTCGAATAGTCAGATGGCAGCTCGGTAGAAGTCCGCGCAGACAGATATTGACCACTCGTCTGGAAACGATGACCTAATAAATCAATGACTTACCTCAAGTTAAATAAAACGTTAGCTTATAATGCACTTCCTACCAAAATTTCTGCGCGGAAATTTGAAACTGCTGCGCGGCATTTTCTAGTGAGCTGCGCGGCCGCGCAACCGCGCTGCATAGAGGGAACGTTGGGTTTGGACCCTTTTGGCTCTCCTGGGTAGGTCGACATATTAGACTACATAATACAGATGTATAATTATACTTTCTGTACTGAATGAGTTAGTTGCCGAATAAAAAATGTTATGTTATGTTATCATCCTCCTCCTCCTCATTCTCCTCCTCATCCTCCTCATCCTTATCCTCATCCTCATCCTCATCATCATCATCATCATCATCATCATCATCTTCATCATCATCATCACCACCATCATCTTCATCAATTTATCACGACAGCCATTTGGTTGCCATGGGCATAAGTATATAATTTTCAATGTCCTTCACCATAGGCCTATAATCATATAATCATGCAGGATAATCTTAAGTAATGCAATACGAGAAAGGTGATGCGAGGTTTTGAAAGATCATAAAGATCGATGTGTTTAATCGATTTAAACAAGCAATTCAATGTAAATGCGAAGTATTCAAAGCTATTAGCGTCGCCAATATTTTTGTTTATCCGGGCGACTAACTTGGCTGCTTCAATCTCCGTTAAAATCTCTTTGTAATTACACAATAGTCCTATCAGCGAACCAACAAAAATTAATTTGCTACGTTTAAAGACTCTCTTGATTAAGATATAAATTATGTTAAAGAAATTTTTTGGAGTTCAAGAAACATTATGATAATATTTAATTACTTAAAATCGAAAATTAAAATTCGTTGATTGTTCCATACGTTGTCAGCCACAAACAGTCGACCATTTATTTCATCCAGAATAATCCCACATGGATGTTGTAATCCGTGTTTTTCTTCGGAAAGAATTTCCCTCTTAAATTCCAGATCTGAATCCAACGATAGAATTCGACCGCTCCATTGATCAGCGACCATCACGAATCCATTTGCATCGACGGACAAGTAGGTTGGACGATTCAAATGATAGATGGACGAATCTTGTTTTCCGCCAAATGACTTCTTAAAGATTCCGTCTGCATCCACTATGCTCACCAAGTGCTTATTATCCGCAACATACGAGCAATGGCTGATCACAAAATCGCCATTGATCAGTTTTATAGCATGCAGCATATAATGACGACTTGCATCGGGCGATAGATTTATTTTTCGTATCAACTTTCCATCTGGTGAATACTCTTTTATTGTTCTTTTGCGAAGATTAGCCAAAATGACATTTGATTCATATGTAACAGACAGACCCATGACCGAACCATCTTCGTCTGACCATTTCTTTATTAATTTTCCCCCTGGATTAACTCTCAAGATTTCGATCAAACTATCGGTTTCTTTCCAATTGCTTATATAAAGACATTTATTTCTCTCACAGGACACTATATCTGTTGGATTGGCAAATTCTTTCAGATTCCATCGACGACTTAGACGGAAATCCATCGAATCGTAAACGTCAATTTCTGAACTCTTTTCACTCACAACAAACAATTCTTTGTCTAAGATCGTCATTCCGCCGATGCTTTTGTTTTTCCTTTCAGTTTTGAACCATTGTTTTTTTCTTTCTTTCGGAGTTTGTTCTGATCGTCTGAACTAAAACTGGATCCGATTTGTATCGAAGTTCAGCTGAAAACAGAACCAAAAGCTTGTTAGCTATCCAAAAATGGTAAGCGTATAAAGCAGCTACATTTGTCTCAATGACTATTTTTTATCTTATTACGTTGAGCTTAACCGAAATTATTGTTGTTGTCAAATGCCAGAAACCGGTCAAACAGGAAACAGGCAGATGAGACAGAAGATCGCGATGAAGATGAGGATCATGTAGATTAGGATCGTAGGCTACACAGGTAGGGTTGCCAGCAAGAGAGAACTTCCTAATGATAAGCCTACTTCGACAGCTACGAAAAGGCAAAGACAAATTCACAAAGAGAAGTGGATAAACACAGACCATGACACAGAGTGCATCAGTTGCACGGAGTCAATGCCATCGATTGGTGTTTTTTTCTCCAAAATACTTCGTTTACCTGACAAAATTGGCTGAAATATAATTATGGCTCCATCTCTTTCGGGTTTAAATGTTCTTGGCAGTAAAATAAGAATTTCAGTTAAACAATAACCAGTGCTTATATGGATCAAGGACTTTGTGTACCCCCCTTAAACCTACTAATTATACCCTAGCAAGTGGCCATCGTAAAATCGAATCTAACCATCGATATTCAATGTTATTCGTCAAAACTGACACTTTTTTGTTAACAGAAACAAAACCTGATACATCTAGAATTCTTGGTCTATCCGTTGCAGTAATTACGCTTCTTACACAAAGTCGCTGGTCAACAATTCTTTAACCTCTCCAATATGAGACATTGGTTTGTGTCTTTACTTTGACCGCTTCACATGAAGCATTTTTAGGGGTCCTTAAGCATAACCATAGGCACCGAGTTAGAAAAAAGACTGCGCAGTGTGCATTCCCTGCAAAAGTGCGTATAAATGTAACCAGGAGAAAAATGTTTTGAGACCTTTTTCGTTTCCTATTACTCTGTTGGTCCTGATGACCTTTCTCTGCGATTTGGAACAAGGTTCTAACGGAGGCATCACTGTCTCTACTTGCTCTCTCTTTTCACTCAAGGGCGTCGTGCGCTTCAATGCAATGGTACCTCCGATCAGCTTGTAATTCGAGAAGTGCTTTAGCAGCTGTTGGATATCTACAATTCTACATGCATACTCTGCGATAGCCATAATCATTGCCACTATTATTTTGCTAAACCATTTTTACTTAGGCTACATTGCGGAATAAAGGAAAAATCGTCCAAGTTTTCTTAGAATTTTGCTTACACCAATTTTTTTGCTTAATACAATTCGTATTGTATTGTATTTTATATGAGAATTTATAAAGTGCCTCTTACAGTGCTAGCTATTCAGGCTTCGCTCTCAGCCTAGAGAAAATTGAAAAGAATGCCGAAGCATAAAACTTACGGCTTCGGCGATAGTTGAAAGTTAATCGAGTTCAAAATATGAGGACGTTATTGCATTACATTTGACAATAACTTACACGCTGAGAGTGACTTTGAAAAAGGTTTATTCTGATAATAAGCTATTCAAAAGCACTCTCAGCATGACAGCCCCTATGGACTAGACGTCTTAAACATCTGGTAGGTGAAGGTGAGACCCATGCCAAATATCAGAGAGCACCGAAATGGGAAATCATTATTTAAGAAGAAATTAAGAAGAAATAACAGATCCCGCTATAGCACAGGCGACATTTTGGCCATACCCGTCCTTTCCCGAGGGACGAGGAGATTAAGACGGCCAGGAGAAAAAAGAGGCCAAAAAGGAAACAGCAGAGGTGGATTTGCCCAACAGATCACAAAGATATTTGGGAGCCGTCCAAGACGTTCTTGCGGAGTTCTGAAAACGATGAGCATTATCTTATACCGGATTTGGTTGGCATCGAGATGCCAATCATGTAGTCAACCTTCATACCGAGTATTTTTAGTTTCTTTTGTGGTAGCACTGCCATCAGCTGTTCGATCTCGTTTAACTCTTGTTTCAGTTTCTCCTTAGAGTTCACACTCTCGCTTTGGTTCTCTGTAAGAGTAACAGTTTATGCTTTTAATTACGAACTTTTGAACTATTACAGTTGGCCTAAGGAGTAAGGATCTCATAAGAAAGCGGTGTTGTGAGATCAATATCAAAGATTGGTAGGCCTCATTCAGGATCTATCATTGACGGTAACGGTATCAATTTAGTTGGTAGCGTTATTAGACTCTACAGACCATACATGTAAAAAACGATCGAAACAGAATAAGAAAAACGGGGAAAACGTCTTTTTTCGAGAAAATAAAAACGAAAAAAACGACAAAATAGGAAATGGAAAATAATTTGACTTTCTTTCGCCTTGAAATGCATTTTTAACTTTGAAACTTTCTTCATTCAATTTTTTAAAATCTCAATCGGCAAATTACACAATTTTATTAGTAGACAAAGATAGGCTAAGTGACATTAATCTACAACAGATAATTGTTTTCTTATAACTGTTTACTAAGAAATTGAGTAAAACCAAAAGTATTGAAATATTTTCTACTTTAAATTGTGAACATAAGGCAGGCTGCATACATTCATGCTGATAGACATAACCTAACTAAAATCTAATACGATGTAAAGCAGGGGTCTCAAACACGCGGCCCGGTACCGGTATCAATTTAGTTGGAACTTGGAAGCGTAATTAGACTCTACAGACCATAGATGTAAAAAACGATGGAAAAAAATTTGCAAACGGGGAAACGTCGTTTTTTCGAAAAAATAAAAACGAAAAAAACGGAGATGGAAAAAAATTACTTTGTTTTATCTTAAACTACTTTTTTAACCTTGTTTATTAAATTTTTCTATCTTAATCGGCAAATTACACAATTTTATTAGTAGACAAAAATTAATTATCGGCTAAGTGACATTTATCTACAACAGATAATTTTTCTTATAACTGTTTAATGAGAAATTTAGAAAAACCAAAAGTGTTGAAATCTTTTCAACTTTAAATTGTGAACACAAGTCTGCTTAAATTCAGGCTGATCGTCATAACCTAATCACTGGGGCATGGTTTTGTACTCTGTAACTCTGCACACTTCCACCAGTGACCGAAGTACCGGTGTAAAGGTTTCAGATTACTCCCTCCTAAACATTACCCCCCTGCAAACTGTAAATTGCATAAATCATCGCATTTATTGCACTAAAAATATCAAAAAATTCATCCCGCTTCTTGTTTTGGTCTGAAGACTTTCATCCGTCATCCCACTTCGGGGTTTGTTATCAATATTTTCATCTGTAACTAAAATACTATTCGACGCTGAAGTTTACATGAAGAAAATGGCTTCGAGGCTATTATTTTTTTCGGATCAAAATATTGATAGCAAACCACGAAGTGAGATGACAGATGAAAATCTTCAGACCAAAACAAGAAGCGGAATGATTTTTCTGATTTTCTTAGTGCAATAAATGCGATGAATGATGCAAATCTAGTTTCCGGGGGGTAATCTGAAACCGGTTTCAAGTTACCGGGGGGGGGGGGGTAATGCTTAGGAGGGGGTAATTTGAAACCTTTACACCGGGACCGTGTAAAGTTGTTGATGATTAGAAAAGAAAAGTCGTTGTATATGAGCAACCGTTAAAATATGAACTGCCTTTAAATGCCTGCGCCAATCATAATTAACGGGTCTAGGACTTTACTCCCCGGCCCATTACCCCCTGCCATTACCCCTGCCATTACCCCCGGAGACAATTACCTCTTCCGTTACCCCTCCCCCGTCATTACCCCCGCCATTACCCGCTAGTTGCAGTGCTAATTATGTAGGCACTTAGCGCCTATTAACAATTACAACCAGTAAATTCGCACCATATTCACGCAGTTTGTACCATGGCTGAAATATTCTTGTTTAAATGGAAGCTGGATTGAAGAAAATAGTCTTGCTTAAATGGAAGCTGGCGTGAAGAAAATATTCTTACTTAAATGGAAGCTGGATTGAAAAAATATTCTTGCTTAAATGGAAGCTGGATTTAAGAAAATATTCTGGCTTAAATTGGAGCTGGATTGATGAAAAATTATAGTAATTTAAATGGAAGTTGGATTGATATTTAGAATATAAACTCCGTTTATATGATTTGTCTTCCATCTATGGAGGTAATGGCGGGGAGGGGGGGTAATGGCAGGGGGGAATTGTCTCCGGGGGTAATGGCAGGGAGTTATGGCAGGGGGGTAATGGGCCAAGGAGTAAAGTCCGGATACCTAATTAACTAGCCTACATGCAGAGCACAGCCCATAATCACACAAAAGAAAACTGTTTTTTAAATTTCGTTATCAAGATTCGTCGAAGAAATGGATTATGTAGGCCTAAAGGGACGAGCATTGTCACAAGAGATATATTTCGGCATTAATTCCAACATTATTTCGTAATACAAAATCATCATTTCATTAATTTAGTCTAATTTACGCTTAGTTTAAGCGTTCGCAGCGTAGGCCAAAATAGATTACCTTCATGTCTTTCTCTTGCACCAGATTCAATGGAATTAATATGTTCTTCCCATATACTGTGACATTGCTTACAAAGAACACAGTGTCTACTTAGGCCTACCTTCAAATGCACCAAGCAAGTTGTCGCAACTTTTATCGAGAACCTCTCCGAGTTCTGACTTTCTGAAGTGGAAATTGATGGACTGAATGTTTTTATCAATCGTAGGCTGGCATTGTTGTTGCAATTCCACCGCTCTCCGCATTAAGTCCGAAAATGCGCCACAGATGTCACCCGCCGATCCTTTAACCATTATCTTCTGGCAGTAAGACTTGTAAGTTTCTAGGCACGATAAATATGTATCAACATCATCTGTTCTTATCTGGATTTCTTTGAGTTTTACTTGCTTTGCCGAACACAGACTTTCTAAAAGTGAAGTTGCATGCTTGTCCACCAACTGTTTTAGTTCAGTGACTCTGTTCGCGACGTCACACTCTAATTTTGAGACTCTTTCCTGTATATCTTCCTTTACCAACAGAAGCTTTGTCTGTTTCATCTGAGCTTCGCCTTTGCACTTATTTATTGCCTCTTCATTTCTTTCGATCTGTTTCCTAAAACCATCCACATATTTGTCAACATGAGAACCTTTGTGAGTTTCATGGTCATCAATGAAGCAGATGGCGCATACAACTGTTTTGCAATCAGCACAATATACATCCAGAATCCTCTGTTTGTGTCGTTCACACGCACTTGGTGCTAGATCGGTCATCACAATTTGGTCATCTTTGTATTCAGTCATTGCCAATGGCATCAAGTTATGATTCCGTGTTAACTTATTTTGTGTGTGTTCACTGCAACATGTCTCGCACAACATCCGTTTACAGTCAACGCAGTTTCTATAAGCCACTTTAGTGTTTTTACCTTCCTGATCCTCATTTTTCTCCAAACACACAGAGCATAGGTCTCTTGATACCTGAAACCGAGCTGAAGCCTTTGATACCTGTATAAGCCTCTCAATGAAGAAATGTTTGGGAAGTCCAGGAAAACCTTCTGCTGGAATCCTAAATTGTCTTCTACAGATTGGACAAGGCATCTCATCTCCAGGTCCTTTGCCGGTTTTTAGTCCCGTCTCCTCGATGCATTTCATGCAGAATGTATGAATGCAAGGCAATGCTTTCGGATCGGTGTAGACTTCGGTGCATATGCAACATGTTGTAATATCATCGACCTCTTGCTTTCTAACATTACCGTCACTGTCTAAATCTTTTGCAGCCATTATCGAATGTCCCGGATACTAAAATCGAAAGCACTGTCGTTTTCTCTTTTAATGTAGTCTAGTTCAATTGGCTTAACGATATTTTGGCATCAAGTGTATATCCGGGTCAATATATGCCGAAGGAAAACAATGTTTATGTCATAGGCTCGATTAGCTTACTCTAACAATCAGAACAAATCGCATTTCTAACACCGATCAATCTCATCGGAATAAGTTAATATATGAAGAGTTCGGTCTAATATTAGCTGGTATACATACTGAATGCAATGCTGGCTGCTGCTGCCAGTTGCTGCTGCCAGTTGAAGAATCGCTAAATATAGGCCTAGCTCAAAGTCATCTGACTTTGAAAGTTTACCATCATCGACGTAGGCTTATAGACCACAACTAATTAAGTGTGTAAACAATATGAATATGATTTAGCGCAAGCATTTACTACGAGCTTGAATCTGAACTCACTTCTTGTTTCATCGTGTCTATCGGTCTATTGCCTGAAACCACCCACATATTAAATTTTTTCAATAATAATTTCGACAACCTACTGCCGTCTGCTGAGATATGCTGCAATCAGATTAAAACGTTAGTCTTTTCCTGTGTCGGTCGGAGCTAGTCTTAGACTGCCGTCATAAGAAAGAACCACGTAACTCAAAATTTGGCCGTTTTGAGTTAGATGAAGATTCTGCATCTATTAATGGTCCTACACCTTGGAAAAAATTGAGAAACTCCTATCTCAATTCCATCACAGGGAACCAGCGTGTGTGAAAACCACGTATCTCCAAAAACCGCATGGCATCATAAGCAAGAACCACGTATCTTGACTTACGCTGTTTTTGCTTAGTATGGTATTGCGTTATTCGCAGATACGTAATAAGCAAGAACCACGTATCTTCATTTTGCGTTGTTTTTGACTTGTCTTAAATTTATATTAAACTGCTAGAGGTAAAAGAGGTGTGTAAAAAACATCTTTGCAATAGAAATTTTATGTTTTAAAAATTCATGCCTGATAGCTGTGCAAACTGGTTTTAAGCTTTGTAAACTTGTTCTGTATCTCTAAAAATGTTATCTGAGTATTGTACAAACTGGTTTCACGACTGCACAAACTGGTTTCATATCGTTTGAAATAATGTCTGACAGCTGTAGAAACTCGTTTCACAGCTGTACAAAAAGGTTTTGTAAAATTTAAAATAATGTCTGATAGCTGTACAAACTTATTTCGCAGCTGCGCAAACTGGTTTTATAGTTGTAAAAACTGGTTTCGTATTTTTTAATGTTGTCTGAGAGATGCAAAAACTGGTTTCTTATCGTTCGAAATTATTCCTGATTGCTGTGCAGACTGTTTTTATAGCTGCACAAACTAGTTTGGTCTTCTATAATTATGTCTAATAGCTGTAAAACTGGTTTCACCGCTGTAAAAACTTGTCTATAGGCTGCAGAAGCTGGTTTCATATATATTAAAATTCTGTATGCCAGTTCTGCAAACTGGTCCCACAGCTGTACAAACTGATTTCAATTCATTTTAAATAATGTATGATACCTACAAACTGGTTTCGTTGCTGTGCAGACTGGTTTCTTATCGTTAGAATAATGTCTGACAAACGTACAAACTTGCTTCACATTATGTGCAGACTGGTTTCGTATATTTTAAAATAATGTCTTATATCTGTACAAACTGGTTTCACAGCTGCAGAAACTGTTTCGCATCTTTCAAAATAATGTCTGATAGCTGTACAAACTGGTTTCGCCGCATAAAACTGGTTCATGGCAGTGCAAACTGGTTTCGTATCTTCAAAAATTGTTGTCTGAGAGCTGTGCAAACCGGTGTCACAGAAGTAACACTGGTTTATTTTATTTAGAATAATGCCCGACAGGTGCACAAACTGGTTTCATAGCTGCACAAACGGGTTTCACATCTGTACAAACTGGTTTCATATCTTTCAAAATGATACTCCGATAGCTGTGCAATCCGATTTTGGCAGCTGTGCAAACTGGTTTGGTCTTTTTAAACTATCTCTAATAGAGGTAAAACTGGTTTTACTGTTGTACAAACTGGTCCCACGGCTACACAAACTGGTTTCATTTTATTTAAAATTCTGTCTGACAGCTCTGCAAACTGATTTTACAACTGTACAAACTGGTTTCACATATTTTAAAATAATGTTGACACTATAAAGACTGGTTTGGCAGACGTGTACAAACTGGCTTTGTATCATAAAAAATGCTTTATTGCTGAACAAACTGGTTTCACAGCTACAAAACTAGTTTCTTTTATTTTAATGCTATATCCGGTGGCTGTACAAACTGGCTAACACCGTTGTATAGACTGGTGTCGTATATTTAAATGAATTGCCTGATACCTGTACAAACTTGTTTCACAGCTGTACAAACTGGTCTTATAGTTGCACAAACTGGTGTCGACTCTCTTAAAAACAATCAGATTAATGTGTGTGTAAATTACTAGAATGTACTAGAATAAATCACGATTTTATGGAGATGCGTTGTTTTTGCCATTTATCGGTTACACTCGCCGGCCTGTAATGCTAAGCGAGAACACACTAACTGACTTTTTCCATATTTACGATAAAAAGTATTAAAAATTATTTTTTCTATAAAAATGGTTGTATTTTTCTACATTTATTAGTTTATAGCAGAAAAGAATAAAAAATATTTTGTCTACTTGGCAGAAAAGAATTTAGTCTTTTGCGTTTATCTCGGAACTAGGTTTTTTGAGTTACGTGGTTCTTGCTTATGACGGCTAAGAGGTGTTCGTTGCATAGACAAGTGGTCTCAATCTTATTTCGGTTCTCTGTGTTAATCGTTCTCTGTTTCTGTTTGGACCCGATCGAATGAAATTTTGATCCAGGTTCTGATTATTGTGCATCCATCCCATTCTCGGTCGCCCTGTGCTGTTGCTCGTGGCACCGTAGCCTACCTCGCACAATCTCTTTTTGCAGGCAGTCTTTCTTCTTTCTCATCAGGTGTCAGAAATAAAAGTTTCCACCTTTTTTGATTGAGATGCACAAACTCATTTTCATTAAGATCGTCTCCAACACTCGTTTGTTCATTTTCCGTCCATGACACTCTTAGAATCTGACTTAGCTTCAATTAGGAATTTCATCTCGAATATGCCTCTGTTCTTTCTTCTTCTCTTTTCTCAATAGTCCAGCTTTTTCACAACCAAACGTTGCCACTGGCCAGAGGAGATCCGTCGTAAGCCGTATCTTGGTAGTGTTTATTTTTATCAATATTAAGGTCCCAGTGCACGGACACGTCGGACAGTGCTATCTCGTTCATCATTTTCTCTGAAATAAAGCAAACCTAAGAAAGAGAAATGTGATCGATCCATAGACCTAGACCTTTGCCCTGTATCCTGTGGCAGGATAAAGTCAATTAATATCATTAATGTTCACGTCATTGCACTGCTCGGCCTGATCTTCTCTCCAGTGTAGCCTACCTGTTAGTGACTTACAGTCTTACAGGATCTCATCTCGGTCTCTTAGTATTCAAAATTTTCACATTATTAATCAACTGCATATCCAGTGACTTTAGAGATCAATGCAGTGTTCAATATTGATATTCTTTCCGAACCACTGATCAGGACTCACTCGAATTAAATTCTGTGAATTAAGCATGTGCATCCTGACAAATAAGCAATCGCGGACCAACTGCGTAAAGGTTAAGAAAGCGCGGTTTGGAACAATGGAGGCGCCATTAGGTTTTCCTCAAGGATTATCCCTCAAGGGTGGCGATATAAGGCCTATCCCTGAACAAAATATTGGCCTAGATAAAAATATGAGAGCTACACTATTTTATATTATCATAAATTTTTATGAAATGTTAAAAGTTTTAAAAATGATAGCAGGCAAGGCCATAGCGTAAACCTTTGCCTCGTGCAACAAAATAAGGAGTATTCGTGATCAGGAAACAAACACAGATTACATTATTTAAGCCTATGATCTCGAAATGAATGTCATATAAGTTGGTGCATGAATCGTATTGCTCTGTTTTCAATTAAGTCCATTTGCATTGAATTAAGGAATATTGCACTGTGTAATCGTTTAATGCGCAAGCATATTTATAATAGGCCCTAATGTCAGAATATCAGCTGAGAATGAGAATGGTCTGTATGTTGTTGTTTTGTTTTGTCTGTTATGGTGCTACAATAATTGGCTAATGATAGATAAAGTCATTAAAAGTGGTTAAAAGAAAGTCATGCGGAAGTTACAATGTAAGCTACATGCCTTGATCAAGTCTCTCGTAGGTCAACACAACTATTGCTCTCTACCATTATAGCAGACATCGATATAATAGGTCAATCGATGTTTTGTCGTATGTGCGCTTTGAAAAGAGGTCAAATAGCCTATCAACTAGGCTGCATGTATAATAATTGTCGTATTGCATTAGTACATTGTATTCTTCAACGTCATCGTGTAGCTGATTGTTCCTTTGGCAGTTGGCACACACCTGACCAATGAAGCCGCTTTCTCCGATTGGGTCATCCAACTGACCACTTTATATCTGTGCTTAGTCTTAACCTAGGATTCAGCGCCACCTTTATACAAGCATTTGACGTCTTCTTTCAACCTGTGTGGGACTGGGAGTTCCATCGGGTAACAAATAAAAGAATAGGCCTGGCGATGTTGTTGAGGCGATATTTAATAAATGCTGCGACGGAATGAATGACTTAAATTTCAAATGCAATACGAAGTCAAACGTTTTACAAAGCACGTCGGTCTATGGGTCACTTTCCACTAAACTCAAGTCTCTCGAACCACAAATCACATTCGCCATCTATGATTAGGCTTACCATTATTTGGCAGAAAAGACAATTCAACATCTTTTGCAACAGTGAATTTAATCTGCTTTTTGATCTGAAATTGATACAATATGTTCAAAATGTCCATTTGACTAAAGCAAACAGTTTCAATAACAATATTCTTTATGACAATGTGACATTTCTACAGTAGGATACCGCAACAACAAAGTGATTGGTTGACTAAGTAAGCTTAAACGCATGGAATTTTCAAGTTAGCGAACAGCAGACTAAATATAAAGCCTCATCGTCGTCATCATCATCATCATCATCATCATCATCATCATCATCATCATCATCATCATCATCATCATCATCATCATCATCATCATCATCATCATTTTCATCATCATCATCATTTTCATCATCAGCATCAATCATCAACATCCTCATAAATTTCTCACAACAGCCATTATTTTGGTTGCCATGGATAACTACATGTTTTTCATTGTCCTTCGCCATACTAATTAGGCCTATAATCATGCAAATAATAGTATGTATTCTTATTCGAGAAAATTGTTGCGAGGCATCGTAAAGTCATAAACATCGAGATTGTAGTGGAATGGAATAAGCTCGTCAATGTAAATAGGCCTACGAAGTATTCGAAGCTAATAAATAATCATCACCATTTTTGTTTATCCGGGCGACTAGCTTAGCTGCTTCTATCTCGTTAAAATCTTTTTGTTATTGCACAATATCAACGAACCAACCAAACTTAGTGTGCTCTGTCTAAAGACTCTCTTGATTAAGATATATTTTAAATAAATTTCTTGGAGCTCAAGAAACATTATGATAATATTTAATCAATTACTTAAAATCAAAAATTAAAATTCGTTGATTATTCCATTCGTTGTCAGCCACAAACAGTCGACCATTTACCTCATCCAGAAGAATCCGATATGGACGTTGTAATCCGTGTTTTTCTTTTGAAAGAATTTCTCTCTTAAATTTCAAATCTGGATCCAATGATAGAATTCGACCGTTCCTTCGATCAGCGACCATCACGAATCCATTTGCATCAACGGACAAGGAGGCTGGATAAGTAAAACGATCGGTGAACGATTCTTGTTTCCTGCCAAAAGACTTCTTAAGGTTTCCATCTGCATCCACTATGCACACCCTGTGCATATCTTCGCCAAAGCTATTACTGACCACAAAGTCGCCATTGATCAGTTTTATTGCATGCAGTGGATATTGACTAGGACTACATACATCGGACGATAGATATATTTTTCGCATCAACTGCCCATCTGGTGAATACTCATTTAAGTTCCTTAGCAAAAGAAAAGCTAAAATGACATTTGATTCACATGTAACAGACAGACTCGTGACTTGACTATCTCCTTCTGACCATTTCTTTATTAATTTTCCCGCTGGATTAACTCTCAAGATTTCGATCAAACTATCGGATTCTTTCCAATTGCTTATATAAAGACATTTATTTCTTTCACAGGACACTATATCTGTTGGATTGGTACATTCTTTCAGATCCCATCGACGACTTAGACTGAAATCCATCGAATCGTAAACTTTGACTTCTGAACTCTCCTGAGTCACAACAAACAATTCTTTGTCTAAGATCGTCATTCCACCGATGCTTTTGTTTTTCCTTTCAATTTTGAACCACTGTTTTTTCTTGCCTTCGGAATTATTTGTGTCGATCGTCTGAGCTAAAACTGGATCCGATTTGTATCGAAGTTCAGCTGAAAACAGAACTAAAGGCTCTTAACTTTCTCAAAATTTTAAGCGTATAAAGTAGCTACAATTGCCTCTATGATTGCTTTTATGTTATTACGTAGAGCTTAACCAACATTATTATTGTCGTCAAATGCCAGAAATGTCGCTCAAATAGCAAACAGGCAGAAGGCAGATGAGACACCAGCAAGAGGCAATGACTTAGTTATACCTCGACAGCTGGCACCCAGTCATAATAGCCCGGTCAAAATAGCCCTGTCAAAACAGCCCCGTCATAATCGCCCAGCGACACAATAGCCCCGTCAAAATAGCCCCGTCAGAACAGCTCAGTGTAAAGGTTTCAAATTACCCCCTCCTAAACATTACCCCCGGTAACTCGAAACCGGTTTCAGATTACAGAATTTCAAGGTAGCCTACTATTGATCACAAATTATACAACCCACATCGCACATCGAACATCGAACACATCGAACGAATCATCAAACGACTTGTTGGGGTCCGATTTGTTTGCCAAGAAATGTTTATTTATACTCCCCGCGGCCCAACAAAAAGTCCCATAAATATTTGGAGAGTTTTGCATTTAATTTCAACAGCGTTCAAAGTTTAGACCTACACTTCTGTAGGCAAGGTTATAGTTTCGAAATATCAATGGAGACTTGCACGTATATGGGATATCCGAGCGGTAAGAAAACACTAATCCATTTAAGCTATGAATACTGGCGAATTCGTGAAAACAAAGTTTTTCGAGTTATACAATGGACTTCGATGTATGTTACTTTGTGTTCTACCAGTCGTGAAATTTAGTAATTTTACTGAAATCGTTTGCTAATAACTAATTTTCGATAGTATTAACACCGAGTAAACCAATTCCGGTATTGAGTTTCGATATATTAAATTGTTCTTTGATTTCATTGGTTGTGTTCGTTCTTAAACAACTCGAACTGTGGTCAATAATACCTTGATGAGTTGCCTCTGATCAGTAGTCCCCTTGATCAGTAGTCCTTTGATCGGTAGTCCCTAGAAATGTCATCTAGGTGTCTAAACATACATAGTTAGGGGCGAGGATTTCCAACAGAGCCATTGCAAATGTTCCCCACAAGCAGTTCGATGCTAGTCTTAAGCAACCACGTGGGCATGGCGTCCTTCATCGAGTACTTGTCGGCGGCGTCATTGACCAACCGGCAGATGGCGTCAGTTGTGACGGGCTCAAAACCTGAAAACCGGTCCGCCATCGCAATATCGCGAAACACCGGTGACGGTGCGCCCTCAGTGGCCGACCTGATATCGGAGACTCGTTGGTCGAAGTAGTCGGCGAAAGCCTCAGCTGAAAGCCCCGGTTCAGCAGCAGGTGCAGCGTCCTGGTCTCTGCCAAGTCCATCGCTGATCGCTTGCCATAGCGACCCCGAATCACGCTGGGAG
The DNA here is from genome assembly GCA_949752735.1 of Lumbricus terrestris. Lineage (NCBI taxonomy): Eukaryota > Metazoa > Annelida > Clitellata > Crassiclitellata > Lumbricidae > Lumbricus > Lumbricus terrestris. The sequence continues at coordinate 72,516,065 of OX457037.1, forward strand.
TCAACCTTCGACTTTCAGAAGCGACCCCGTCTTGGCCGTACGAGGCAGTGCACTGACTTCAATGCCCCCATCCAAATGCCATGGGTGCTCTCCGTGCGCGACCTCTTGAAGCGACGCTGAAGCTGCCTGGCATAACGCTTCGCAGAGCGGCAATCAGATTCGTACCACTTGTTGGATGCGCCTCAGACCCGACGGGTGATCTCGGTCATCGGCGCTTGGGTGTCGAGCAAGGCCGTGTGATCACCTCATCGAAGCGCGAGACCATCGAGTCTGCGCCGGTGCCGGTCAGAAACCCAGCGGAACCATCGCAGAGGCAGGAGGCTTTGAGGTCGTTCTTTAACCGGGCGACGTCGAATCTCCTCCAGGATCTGCGACGCTGCAGGGTTCTGTAGACTGTTGTCGCGACTGGAGCAGCATGGAAGGGTCTTGTCACCATCCGATGGTCGGACGTGCATCCTGGGACGCCGATGACAACGACCGCCGATGGTCTCTCGTCCTGTCTTGTGATGACGACATCAAGAGTGCCTCCCCGATCGTGAGTAGCACCAGCCACGCACTGCACCGAACGCGCCGAGCAACTCAGCAGCATACGAGGCGGTCGTGTCATCAGGACGGTCAAAGCGGATGTTGATATCGTCTCTGATGACGTAGGGCATAGCGAACGATGACAAGTATTCAAGTAGGACTCGAAATTAGTCGAAGAAGGTTGCAGTCACCGCGGCAGAGCGGTAGACGACAACGAAGATGAACGAACTTCCAGCGACCGTTACCATGGCGATGAAATGTTCGAAGGTCGTTGGCTCGAACGGAGCAGTCAGTTTCATCAACCTGACAGCAGTAGGTGCAACAACGACGACGCCACCATGATTTTTATAGCAGACGTCATCAGTCCTCGCATCCCGCTGAACAGGGCGAGCACGCTCAAGCACCTTTAGGCCCGAAGATCCAAGGCGCCTGAGCGCGACAACGTCGGCGTCCTTGTGCCACGTTTCAGTGAGGCCGATGATATCGAGTCTCATACCGAGCCAGCACTGCTTTACAACGTCGACCTTCTTGGTGAGAGAGCGAACGTTGAGCGTGATGCACTTGAGCTGATGAGCCTGATGAGAGGCATGCCGAGGTGGATGTAGCCGTATAAGATGATCTCTGACTGGATGAGCATCACTCCGATCTACAGGAGACGACGCTGATGGATGTGGTAAAGATCCGGAACCGTCGACGGTGGATGCGATGGAACTTGTTGGTCGATTTCTGGTGATCACAGGAATAAAGTCCCGTGGCACCAAGGTCAATACACCCGAGAGCTTCAGGTGGAGACACAGACTTGTTGATTCTGCTTCTGTACCATGCCAAGGACAATGGCTTCAAGCTCTACTATCGTAGTGATATAAGACGGGGATTACATCCAAATCCTGTCTATGATATCGGCAGCATTCAAACCATGTTGGCCATTGTTGGGCATTGACACCTGCAGGTTTCTCTTGTTTCTGCATGCTTCCACGGGATGTTATACCACATAATTATAGAATTTTTTCTGAGACTGATTTCAAGCACATTGAGGTCGTCAGCAGCCCGATATTCAATGTAAAAGAGCTCTGTTGGAATCCTCGCCCCTAACTATGCATGTTTAGACACCAAGATGATGTTTCTAGGTGTAGGCTACTAGGTGTACTTTCATTGCAGAATAAAGGAAAAATCGTCAAAGTTTTCTTTGAATTTTGCTTAAAACAAGATTTGTATTTGTATAATTGTATATGAGAATTTATAGGCCCAAAGCGCCTCTTAAAGTAGGCCTACTAGCTATTCAGACTTCGCTCTCAGCCTAGAGAAAAAAGAAAAGAATGCCGAAAGCATAAAACTTACGGCTTCAGTGATAGTTGAAAGTTAGTTGAGTTCAAACTATGAGGACGTTATTGCATTACATTTGGCAATAACTTACACGCTGAGAGTGACTCTAACAGGTTTATTCTGATTATACATGTAAGCTATTCAGAAGCACTCGCAGCATGAAAGCCCCTATGGAATAGACGTCTTCAAGTATTTCGTAGATGAAGGTGAGACCCATGCCAAATATTTCAGAGAGCGCAGAAATGCGAGCATCATTATTTTAAGACGAAACAACAAATCCCGCTACCGCACAGGCATGGGCGCCCGCACACAGAGGCAAGAGGGGGCACTGTCCCCCTGGAAAATTGAAATCTATTTTTTAAACTACTACTTTTCAATTTTTAACAAATTTCTTCGCGTTAGAGAATTAATGACACTAATGATGGACAAAGTGACACTGCTGAAATCTAAGTTTAGAAACCTTTATTAAATAAAATACTTTAAATTTTCTGGCTTGAAATTTTCAAGCTCTTGCTAACACTGTAACAATGACCATTTGGTTCAACCTAAAGCCGAGCCTGTTAAAAAGAATTCATGCGGCTAGTACGCTACGCTACTCATCTGATCCTCGGATCTTCCACCTTCTACATGTAAACCCAAATGACACCTACCCTATAACAGCTACTCTGCCCCCTCCTCCTCTCTGACAACCGGACTCGGACCCCCTCCTGACTAAAACATCTGAAGTTTTGAACAGCCCTTTGACTCGATGAATGAGCTGGTGCCTGAGATTGAATTTCGAGTAGTGCTTTATAAGTTTAGAAATTGCACATAATATATAGAAGAGACTAGAAGGTGCATGAATGAATAGCTTAATTAATGAAAAATGGGTGTCAGTTTTCCAGTGGCAAGTGGACTTGTTGCGCCCCTTCATGAACCTACTCTTTAACAACTTTTTTTAAAAACAAATTTCTTCCCAAAAAATAAACTAGGCCTATTGATAATAAATTAAAAATTTTGGCAGGTGAAACTGAGTAATATAGGCCTACACTAAAAAGCTCCATGAAAAATACTCGTGCAATTCCTAATTCCTGCTTTGCATTTTTCAACCCCTTGCTGCCAAGATATTTAGCCCCGCCCTGCAAAAATGTCTGCGAGCGCCCATGAGCACAGGCGCCATTTTCGGCAATATACATATTTTCCAGAAGGACGAGGAGATCACGTCGGTCTGGAGAAAAGAGTGGACAAAAAAGAAACAGCAGAGGTGGATTTCCCCATCAGATCACAAAGATACTTGGGAGCCCGTCCAAAACGTTCTTGCGGAGTTCTGAAAACGATGAGCATTATCTTATACGGCAGAGGCTCTCAACCTTTTTCCGCTCGCGACACACCTAAACTTGCAACAAAATTTCGCGACACACCATGCAATTCTATTATCCTCATAAATAATGCCAATATCCTCAAATTTAAAATAGGTCTATGTCATAGTCAAAATATATTTTTTCCATTTTAAATTTTTTTATAAATTCTAATGAATTGAAATGTTGACACTGAATGCTTTCCAGTTTCCAATGATTTTAAAATTCTAAAATTCTAAGATAAAAAATTCCAAATTCCACTGACCTAAATCTACGATTCCTCGTCTTTTTATGACACTAACCCCCTACCTTACTTGCGATTTGTTCCTGAATCTATTTGCATCGTATAATTATAAAGAAAAATGCTCCAGGATCGATAGGTTTGTGAGTGCAATACCGGTACATACAGCTGCGTTGCAACTTAGCTAGGGTCTCTCCATGGACTCTTTAAGCTTGGGGCGTTACTAGGGTGGTCGCATCTGTAATGGCAAATTTTCAACTTCATTTTTGTTCTTTTCCCAACCCCCCATTTGGTGCCACTTGGTAAAAGACTGATGCAGCCCAAAAATTATCCCGATAGAAAAATATTTAGGACTAGCACAACGTGTTTGAAGTTTTGGATTTTACGAAATTTCATCGTCTTTTTGAGTATAATGCTAATTTAGCTACATTTTTGGACCTATGACTAGTTTTAAAAGAAATGCAACATTCTTTTACTCAAGCACGACTGACAAGTATGTCTGACTTCTACAATGATGATAATGGTTTGTTATATATTTTTATGAACAATTGACCATCACAATAGTATTTGACTCGTGAGTCCCTGAGATCGATGACCATAAACCTTTACTATAAATCTACTTTAAATTTCTGTTAGCTGCCATTGGCACTTTGCTGTTGAGTTGCTTGACTCGGGTTCTGCTAAAAATAAAGATAGCCCCTCCCGATTCTGGCTTGGCTGACCAGAAGTGATCCAGCACTTAGGCCACTAGTGTTAAGCTACCGAACCCACTGCTGTAAAACCGATCTGCGTGTCGTGCTATAGTGGGCCGTATTTCGTATAACATGTACTTGTAATCATTCTGCGGTGTATCAGATTGGGTGATTAAATGAAGATTATTGTAGTAGAAAGTCAACACATTGCCATGTTCTTTTGATAGTCCTGATTTCTATCTATATACAGGGATTCTTTGTTACACTAAAGGCTCTTTATTACATGCTTAACTTTAACACAAATTCTGATATAATACGGACAAGGACCTCAATAATAGTTGAACTAGAGAAAACTACTGATGACACATGTATTTTCGTTTATTGTGGTAATCAGAGCAGAATGACACAGCGCATCACAGATAAGATTTATCAAGAGTTGCTGTAAAGAAATGAATTAAAATAGATGTTGAAATTATTGAGATCATAATTTTTATAGATCAAAGAAATTACTTATTACCACATAGGAGTCAAAAAGCAGTTTTTAAACAACTTCCAAAGAGAGCATCATAATTGAGTGCCTGATGAAGACTACTCACATTGTTGTCTATTTCATAATATAAAAGTTATCCAATTAAAAGTATAAGCTTACTTTTAGAGCTGAAAACATGAACACAGAGTCAAACAATTGACACAGAAAGTGCTGTCAAGAGTGGACTCAAATTTTTATTAACTATTGTAAATTAACTACCTATTATAAATTAGCATGAAAGGCGATGATGTCAAACACGTAAGCTATATGCGACTCAAAATCTCTACATCATGCTCAGCAATGGATCCAGCTGAAATTACAGTGGCCGCATGGACATCTCAGACGACCAACCAATTCAAGGGTATAAGTATAGCACTCTCAAGACAACACCCATTGGTACACTCTTGGAGGCAGATGAACACCATCCTTGGGCAACTTGCCAGAGATTTCACTTTGAGGGAAGTGAATCGTGAAAACTACAACATAGCTCAAACCCATGCAAAGACCAAATGCAATTTGAATTGTGAGACAGTGTAATAATGCCTCAGCCATGGGCGTCCGCAGGATTTTTTTTAGGGGGGCGCAAACTTTTAAATGGTTGACTCACGGACTAAACAAGGTGTCAAATAGGCTATAGTCAAAGTAGTCTAATGACGACAATTTCTATGGCGCCATAAACACAGCCATGGATTAGGGCGCCTTGACAAAGATGAATGCGCATAGGCCTACAGAGACAAGCGATCGACGGACTCTATATAGAGGCAGCCACATACGGCACCAAGAGAACCGCACCAGTCCCACCACCACCACCACCACCATCACCATCGCAAAGGCAACCGATCATTCCACCTTCGACGCTCGTTCCCTCGGTGCTTGCGCCCTCTCGCTCCTGTAGCGCGGATCCTAACATGCGAAAAGGTCATGGTCAGCTTCCAAGTTCCAACTCGAATAAAGAGTTTGCGCAAAGATTCCTTTCCTCCAAAGACCTTAATATAGTCCATATAAAATCTTTGCTTCCTCTACGTCCCTCCCTCAAAGTAGGCCTAGGCCTAATACGAGCAAACCTACCTTCCCAGTCGAAGGCGGAATCGGTTTCGTTCGTGGACAGTAAAACGACACACGTTAAACGGCTATATTTTAGACTTCCTTCAGCGCTCAGTTTCAACAGAGCGTATGCATCATACAACGAAAGAAAGCAGGTTTGAATGCAACAGAAACGTTCGTCCCTTTTCGTCTTTAAAGTGGCCGACAACAGAACGCCTGGCCGAGCGAAAACAAACGACTATGTTGAGTATGTTCCGTTCATCGGGCTATCAAGTTTCATCTACCCTCGATTAAGCCCTCACAGTTCATACGAAATTTTCCTATATTTCGTCTCCTCCGTCCCTGTGATATATATTGCTCGACTGACTCACAACGTGTAGTAGATGAAGTTACAGTTTAACGAACCTTGTGGCAACTCAGATAAATTACACTGGTCAACAGTGATTTTGTTTCCTGAACACTTTCAGGTGTCTCTTATGCAGTTTCTGCTGCTGATCACGAAAATGACCTTGAAATTGTCCCAGCACGTACCGTTTTTGAGAAATCTTCAATTTTTCTATTTATTTCCATTTTTCAGATATAACGTTATAATAAGCTTCGTGTAACTGAGGTATGTCCAGGCATGCACTTAGGACAGTTTACATATATGTTTGTCTTGCATAATAAAATATAAACTTGGGCCTGCATATGCATTAATGCTGGTTAGAATCTTCCTCCGAAAGTTCTAAGCACTATTAGAGCCGCTTCTCTGCATAGGCCTACATGTATATCTCACTGAGGAAGTTGACATCAGTTTGTTTGTAGTTTGATGTCGTATTTCCAAAATTTAGTTTGGTCTACATGTATGCAAGATGTATAACAAGTTAGCCAGTTTATATACAGATAAGCTTTAAATTATAATATATTTTAAGACGGTTGTTGGCAGCAGAAATATCTCGCTAGTGTTGCATGAAATGTGATACATGCACATTTTGATACAGTTGTGGAGAGTAGGCTATGCTATATGAGTAATCCTCAGAGACACGCAGTGACTGAACTTGTCAATAAAGCTTTGAGCTGTACTTTGGTTGCAAGACTGGAGAGAAAGCCAAGGAATGCGTGCCTCTCATTTGCTGTGGAAGATGTGCTGCAGCAGATCTTAGAGTTTGACTCCGGGGGTCCTGCGAAAGCAATGCTGTATGCCGTCCCGATGGTCTGGCGAGAGAAGAAAGATTATGACTGTGACGGGCTGATCAGTTTGTCTCCCTAATGTTTCTGGTTTCTCGGGCAAGAATAGGAAAGGAAACTAAGTGATACAGTCATCATCAGCACATAATATTATGAGGAAGAATTGTCATAAAGATTTGTTTTCCAATGAAATTAAATTATAGTATATTGAAAATAATAGGCAATAAACAAGCATTTCAGTTAAAATCTTTCATGCCCGTTTTCTCAAAAACCTTACGTGATACAAAAATTCTGAGAACACCACCGTTTTCAGAACGTCAACTTCTATAGAAACCAGTCAAAGTTTTTTCGGAAACAAAAAAAGTTTAAATTTGTTCACCAGTGTAATATGCAATAAACAAGCATTTCAGTTAAAATCTTGCATGCCCGTTTTCTCAAAAACCTTACGTGATACAAAAATTCTGAGAACACCACCGTGTTCAGCACGTCAACTTCTATAGAAAACAGTCAAAGATTTTTCGGAAACAAAAAAAAAGTTAAAATTTGTTGACCAGTGTTATGGATTAGCATTCTTCTTTCATCTAGCGGGGTATGTTTAGAAGGTGTGACAGAGCATGTGCCAGCTGGCATCTAAAGGAAGAAGCGGATTATTTGGAGACTATATATCGCTCTAGTCAACTTCAGCCAGTGTCAAATATGCTTATATATATTTATGCAAATGCATATATACATGTATAAATATATACAGATATATAATCCTCACTATAGTATAAGCGGTTCTTCAGTGGATCTGTTATCTCGCTTTGATCGGCTAAAAGGGCATATGATGCCAATTACTTCGCTATTAGCGGACACGAGTGAATTAATTTCCCGTATCGGGGTAGACAATATGAATTTCTGTATTACCAAGAGAGAACTCTATATGCTGAATTTTGACAAATGGGCTGCACCTAAGCGAAGCAGCCTAGTCCAACTTGTGGAGTGTATCGTATTTTTACGGTCGGTAGGCCTACACTATAGTACCTTACTAGTTAATCTTAAGCTTCCTACATTAATTCTAAATAGTTACCTAGAGAATGTAGTGTTTTCCGATAATCACGAAGGGAACCGTGTTGTAATAATCATAATAATAAAAAATCACCATTTCTCTGCAAATACGCGCAGAATCCAGGGGGGCGCACATGCGCCCCCTTGCGCCCCCCTGCGGACGCCCATGGCCTCAGCTCGAAAACATTTTAGCCTAAATTTGAGATAAAAATTCGCATCTAAAAATAATGGTTTTCTACTTTTTAATATTACTCCAGTTCCTTGTACCAAGTAACCCCATGAACAATGACGGTAGAAAAAGAAATATTTCTCGGAAATCAGACCTCATTAAGAATTTTGGTGATTTTGCAGAATAAATTAATTATATAGGACACAGATGAAACCGCACAATTTTTTTATTTTTCCCCAATATAATTTATACTATTACTGTTCCCTTACTGTAGCAGTCTAAGAACAATACGCTAATATAATCAATCAAGACAAGGTAAAAAAGGTACTATTTGTAAAGAAATAAGATATGATAGATATTATCTGTGATGCGGTGTGTTATACAGGTTTTCTAGCCTTAGAGAAATTTTTCTTGAAGTGGCGCTATATAAATTGATGATCATGATTACGATGACAGTAGCATCATCATGTTTAAGTGTGGAGCAACTACAGGTAGTTGAATTGATTCCTGGTTTGAAGATTCCTGGTTGACTACAGCCATATAGCTACTTTTGAGCATTAGAAGTCTTGCTATTATAAGGGTAAAACTTTGATGGCGTTGTGCTAGTCCTAAATATTAATATTTTGTCTTACAACTTTTTGTGTGATGTTTCTGGGGAGAATGGAACCAAACGGCGCCTTGGGGAACAGTCAATTCCCACTTTCATTTTTAACGACCACCCTAGGCGTTACCCATTAACGAGAATAACGAATGGGCTTGATATAGGATAGCTATATAAAACTATTTTAAGGTTAAAGAGCATGAAAGTTATCATCAATTATCCACACAGTTCAATCCAGTTTATCAAAGTATGAAAACATATATAGGACAAAGACAGCTATAACCACTGTCGAAATTAAATGCTACCCATCTAAACGTCCAATTATTGTAACTAAAACTTGAAAAGTTTACAGAAAATATTTTGGTAAAAAGTTTGGTGTCATTTGAACCTCAGCATATACACGTACATGTACGTTAATTGTTTGACTTTAAATACGCAATTAAACAGGCTGAGAGGACACATTTCCGCGTCATTCGCAAAATTTCGGTTTTTTGTAAAAAAATCCACCATTTTCGAATATTACAGCATTGGGCAAAAATTTGTATAGTCGGTGCCATCGCTAACGTGTTATGTTGTAAGGTAAGACTAAGAGGGCAGGTTTTCGCGTCATGCGCAAAATATTTCATGTAGGGATTGTGGGCTGCTTCAAATTGCGATGAAATCCAATAGATAAACAGAGTGCAAAGGATTTTTATTGTCATCCCTAGTCAAACTGCTGAAGTAATCAAGTCAGTGTAATGCAAGAACGACGGCTTATATGTTGTGAGAATTCGCGACACAAATTCTTCGCGATACACCAATTCTTCGCGACACACCAGCGACACACCAGTTTTACGCGACACACCGCCGGTCTAATGGCGACACACCAGTGTGTCGCGACACACCGGTTGAGAATCCCTGTTATACGGGATTCCCGGATTCTGGAGTCAACGAGAAGCCAAAGTAGTAGGATAAACCTTCATACCGAGTACTTTTAGTTTCTTGTGTGGTAGCACCGCCATCAGCTGTTCGATCTCGTTTAACTCTTGTTTCAGTTTCTCCTTAGCGTTCAAACTCTCGTTTGGGTTCTCTGTAACATCAACATTTAATGCTTTTAATTAAGAACTTTCGAACTGTTACAGTAATGATCTCGGAAGAAAGTGGTGTTGTGAAACCAATATCAAAAATGGGTAGGTTTCAAATAACCCCTCTTAAACATTACAGATTACCCCCGGAAACTAGATTTGCATCAATCATCGCATTTATTGCACTAAAAAATCAGAAAAATCATCCCGCGTCTTGTTTTGGTCTGAAGATTTTCATCCCTCATCCTACTTCGTGGTAAGCTATCAATGTTTTGATCGAGAAAAAATAATAGCCTCGACGCCATTGTAACTTCAGCGGCGATTAGTATTTTAGTTACAGATGAAAATATTGATAACAAACCACGAAGTGGGATGACGGATGAAATCTTCAGAAAAAAACAAGAAGCGGGATGATTTTTATGATATTTTTAGTGCAATAAATGCGATGATTGATGCAAATTACAGTTTGCAGAGGGGTAATTTTTAGGAGGGGGTAATTTGAAACCTTTACATCGGTATCAATTTAGTTGGATGCGTAATTAGACACTACAGACCATTAAAAGCCTAGATGTAAAAAACGATGAAAAGAAAATTTTAAAAAACGGAAGACGTCGTTTTTTTCGAAAAAATAAAAACGAAAAAACCAAAAAAACCGAAATGTGAAAAATTGACTTTGTTTCACCTTAAACTGCATTTTTAACTTTAAAACCTTGTTTATTAATTTTTTCTCTTAATCGACAAATTGCATAATTTTATTAGTAGGTAAAATTCATTATAGTGTTATGGGCGGGGGAGTCTATAGGTATGACTACTAAGTATAACTACAGAGTAAGGTCCCAATTTCGTAAAAATAACATCGATTTATTCAGTAGCACAAATTATATACAGCACTATTTACCAACTTTACCGTATTCAGAAGCGAAGACGTTCGAAGAGGCTAACGGAGCCAGAAAGACGTCGAACTGCAGCACAGCAAACGGAACCCACCAACAAGGTGTAGAGTAGAACGTCGTAGAAGACACCAAAGTGTAACTCTCATGGCAGAGAGGGAAACCACAGCGTGGATACGCTCAACGGGAGACATCCACCCAAGGCACACACCTGACGCAAAGTGCCTCCTTCCCGCCTACTCCTATCTCCTTTTATAGACAAGGACAGGTTCACTTAAGAAGCCAATCCTTCTACTCATGCACGTGCCCCAAGTCAGATTTAAGTAAGGTGAGCAAGAAGGGCCATAGAGACTCAATCTCAATAATAGGCTAAGTGACATTAATCTACAACAGTGAATTTTTCCTTATAACTGTTTAATGAGAAATTGAGAAAAACTAAAGGTATTGAAATCTTTTCAACTATAAATTGTGAACATAAGTCTGCTTAAATTCATGCTGATCGACATAACCTAATCATTTGGGCATGGTTTTGTACTCTGCACACTTCTTCCTCGGTGACCGAAGTACCAGTATCGTGTAAATTTGTTGATGATTAGAAAAGAAAAATCGATTAGAAAAGAACAATCATTGTATATGAACAACAGTTAAGATCTTAACTGTATTTTAAGTGCCTGCCTCAATCATAATTAACTAGCCTACATGCAGAGCACAACCCATAATCGACGAGGATTGTCACAAGAGATATATGTCGGCATTAATTCCAACATTATTAGCCTACGTAATACGAAATGCAAAATCATCATTTCATTAATTTATTCTAATTTACGCTTAGTTTATGTGTTCGCAATGGAGTGAGAATGCAGCGTAGGCCAAAACAGACAACCGTCATGTCTTTCTCTTGCACAAGATTCAATGGAATTATATTCTTCCCTTATAATATAATTGATAATGTGAAATTTAAGTTTTCTGTGCGATAATGAGGCCTAGTCATGTCTGTGAAATTGCTTACAAAGTCTACTTACCTTCAAATGCACCAATCAAGTTGTCGCAGCTTTTAACGAGAACCTCTCCGAGTTCTGACTTTCTGAAGTGGAAATTGATGGACTGAATGTTTTTATCAATCGTAGGTTGGCATTGTTGTTGCAATTCCACCGCTCTACGCATTAAATCTGAAAATGCGCCACATATATCACCCGCTGATCCTTTAGTCATTACATTTTTACAATAAGAATCGTAAGTTTCTAAACACGATATATATGCATCAACATCATCTGTTTCCATTTGAATTTCTTTCATCTTGACTTGTCTCGTTGAATACAGGCTTTCTAAAAGTGAAGTTGCTGGCTTATCTATCAGCTGTTTCAGTTCATCTATTCTATAAGACACATCAGATTCTACTTGTTTCACTCTTTCCTGTATATCTTCTTTCAACCCCAGAAGCTCTGTACGCCTCATCTGTGCTTTGCTTTTGCACTCATTCATTGCTTCTTCATTGCATTCGATTTGTTTCCTAAAGCCATCCACGAATTTGTCAACATGAGAACCTTCATGGTTTTTATGGTCGTCAATGAAGCAGATGGCGCATACAACTGTTTTGCAATCAGCACAATATACATCAAGAACCTTCTGATGCAGTTCACAAGCACTTGGTGCAAGATCTGTCATCACGATTTGGTCATCTTTGTATTCAGTTATTGGCATCAAATTATGATTCCGTGTCAATTTATTTTGTGTGTGTTCACTGCAACATGTTTCACATAACTTCCGCTTGCACTCAACGCATTTTCTATATGCTGTTGGGGTATTTGTGCCTTCCTGGTCCTCATTTTTCTCTGAACATGCGGAGCATAAGGCTCTTGATACCGCAGACCGATCTGGTAACTTTGACACTTGTATCAACCTCTCAATGAAGAAATGCTTGGGCAGCCCAGGAAATCCTTCTACTGGAATCTTGAACAGTCGTCTGCATATTGGACAAGGCATCTCATCTCCTGGTCCTTTGTTGGTCTTAAGCCCAGTCTCCTGGATACATCTCATGCAGAATGTATGAATGCACGGCAATGCTTTCGGATCAGTGTAGACTTCGGTGCATATGCAGCATGTAGTAATATCGTCGACCTCTTGCTTTCTAACATTACCGTCACTTTCTAAATCTTTTCCAGACATTTTCTAATGTCCCGGATAGTAAAATCGAAAGCACTTTCGTTTTCTCTTTTAATGTAGCCTAGTCCTGTTGGCTTAATGGTCCTTTGCCATCAAGTGCCGACGGAAAACAATTTTGATGGCATATAATAATTATAATATGCATATGCTCGATGAACACTAACATAACGCAGTCTACTTGATCGAACTTCTAACAACGAACAATCTGAACGAATTACGTTAGGAAATAAACTGTTAATATTAGCCTGAAGACTGTACGCAATGCTGACTGCTGCCAGTACTGTTGCCGAATGGCTAGAATAACTCAAAGTCCGATGGCTTTCTAAGTTAGACTAACCTCTACCAGTGGCGTAACCAGAAATTTTTAATGGGGGGGGTTTATGGCCGGATACCCTGTTTTTGCTATTTTTTCTTACTTAAATGGATAAATAGCCTTAAAAACCTTTTTCCGGAGTCAATGCCCCCCCCCATTGACTCCGGAAACCCCCGAAACCCCCCTTGCCTACGCCACTGACCTTTACCGAACGTCCGACGTAGGTTCATATAGAGCATAGGCCTGCCTAAGTGTGTAAACAATATGAATGATTTAGCGCAGGCATTTGCCCCTAGTTTGAATATGAATTCATTTCCTGTTTCTTTATGGCTTTCGGCTATTGCTTGAAACCACAAACATGTAAATTTTAGCCAATATTGCAGCCTTCTCTCATAGACTAACACAATTATTGCTCTCGGCTATAGAAGGCATCGATTAAGCTATCGATGTTTTGTCGTATGAACGGGTGCGCTTTTGTACTTTGAAATGAGGTCAATATCAACTACATGTATATTGTATGATTGTCGCATTGCATTGATGCATTGTATTCTTCAACGTCATCATAGGCTAGCTGATTGTTTCCTTGGCAGTTGGCACAGCATGCCTTTGAAGCACCCCCCCCCCCGCTTTCTAATATTCGGTCATCCAACTAACTTCACTTTGTTATTATCTTCGCCTAAATTTATTATTGTCTTTGCGATGTCTTAACTATGGATTCCGCGACCCCTTAATCCAAGCATCTGACGTCTTCTTTCAGCCTGTGTGGCACTCAAGGGTGGCGCTAGTAGGCTATTCCTCAAGGGTGGCGTTATTAGGTTATCCCCCAATGCTGGCGTTATTACGTTATCCCTCAAGGGTTATCCCTCAAGGGTGGCGTTATTAGGTTATCCCATAAGAATTATCTCTCAAACGTTATCTTTTAGGGGTGGCGTAATTAGGATATCTTTCAAGGGTTGTACCTCAAGGGTGGCGTTACAATTCGGACCGGACAAAGGCCAATTAAACGCCCTGCAGAGCGTAAGACTCTGTTTAAGCACATTATTCGCTTGGATGGGAGGCCAGAGTAAAGTGACGAGCAATAGTCAAGACGGGAAGTAATGAAGGAGTGGACCAGAGTGTTGAGAGCACTTGATGTCAGTGAACGAGCAATTGTGCGAAGCTGACGCAATTGATAGTAACAGTCTCGAGCAAGTCGGTGAATGTGAGGAGCAAATGTGAGCTCTTGGTCCAAAAGGACACCAAGGTCACGGACCGTATTTGAGAAAGTGTAATTTTGGAATTCAGTCACAAGTGCATCGAAGTCAATTTTAACAATTTGCTTACGATTTGAAAATTATTTTGTCGTCCGTTCAAATGTCATGGAACCATTCTATGGTGCTCAACTTGTAATTCGAGAAGTGCTTTAGATTCCCCCCTGTAAGCTCGAAGCAATCCCCCCTATCAGGCATTTTTTGCCTATAAATTACTGCAAGCGCCGAAGACGCGAAGCTGCGAGTGCCGAAGGCACGAAGCCCATAGCGACTAGGGGGTCTTTAAATCACGCGATCCTTTTGCACTCTGAGTGTTTTCCACAATTGATCAATGGGAATTCCAACTGCATAAGCCGCGTGTGCTCTTTATCAAGGTTTCATAACACTTTTAAGAAAGCTTCTACAGAGAATTAGACGACGTCTTTGTTTATGGGCGAGCCTCTGAACTCGTCTGAATAAATGGGATTTCGTAATTGCTTGCGATCCTAAGTCAAGATACGCTATTTCGCTGGAGAACCACATGGCATCCGCGTGTTAATCACTACATATAAATTATGAATAATTATATTATAATAATGTTATCCAATGCGCTACCGGGTCACCCAGATAAAAGAAAGGTAGGCTATCTCACTTATATGAGACCTCCCACTGCTTTTTTACCATTCAAAAGCATAGGCTAATGCAAAAAAAAACCAAACAATTTTATTAAATCACATCTCAAATAACTAAAAATGCATTATAGCCTATTCTTTTATTTCGTTTCAGTTATTTCTTTACCCCGTGTGAGATGTTCCACCAAGAGGTATACCGCACTCCATGCAATGAGTCTGGCGAAACTCTGTCGTCTTCGGTCTCCATTAAGGATTCAATGTTATCCTGCATCGCAGCAATTCCTTGAAATCCGGGTCTTAGGTTGATCGCAAGATTGTGCGGATTGTGGAAGCGAAGGCAGACCATAGTAACAGTTCCTGGAATGAAGTCCCTCTACGCTGAGTCACACGCTGAAGCGCAGCATAAGAAGAGTCACCCCTTCGATCGACTAATTCTCGATCCACCTGAGTGGCTACAATGCCAATTAAGATCCCTGTTTACGGACCGTACTGGATAGAGAATTAAACCTCTGAAAAGTCACCATCGGGAGTCGAACAAAGATCCACAAAAGCCGGGCAGCATTTTCTCGAATCCCAATTACGTTCATCAGTAGACAACAGAACGAGAGTTCAACGATCGCTTTTACCCTATCGAGAGTTGCATACTATCAATGACACATACGCATAGTCGCATACACACACAAACACAAACACACAAACACACACGCGCGCGCACACACGTGCACGCACGCATACCCAATATATGTCATCATTAAATATCATTTAGGCTTGTACATAATATGTTATAGAAAATCCTGTCTCTCCTTTTTTTATTCATCTGCGGATCTGTGACATTTTCAAGGCAGCGGTTGGCAAAACCGTTGCTGAGAGAGACAGACAGATAGACAGACAGACAGACAGACGGACGGACAGACAGACAGACGGACAGACAGACAGACAGAGAAGAGAGACAGCCAGACAGCAGATAGACAGACACACAGACTCGCAGACAGCAGATCGACAGAGAGACAGACAGGCAGGCAGACAGGCAGACAGACAGACAGCAGGTAGACAGACAGACATATGACAGGCAGGCATACAGACAGACAGACATATAGACAGGCAGACAGACAGGCATCCATACAGACAGACAGACAAACACAGTAAGACGGTCACGAAATGTCATGTCACCTACATGTTATGGTCTACTCCAACGCTGCCTCTGATCATCAACCGAACAGCCATCATTAGCGCCCTTGCATTAATTCTCGATCTCCTTTAAGTTTCTGTGTGCCTGTGTGTGTGTGTGTGTGTGTGTGTGTGTGTGTGTGTGTGTGTGTGTGTGTGTGTGTGTGTGTGTGTGTGTGTGTGTGTTACAGTGCGTATGCCTACCTACTCGTCTGCCTACCTGAGTCCATGTCTTTCTGTCTGCATGCTTTTGTTCGCGTGCGTCTGTCTGATTGTGTGTGAACATTATCTGTCTGTTTATATATCCTTCGACATCCATTGCATTGCTGTTCTCCATCCTCTGCAGCCACCTTCCAGTGATGCCTTAAAAGTAGTTGAGCGTCAGGTTTATCTGATGCGATGTTTCAGCCTCCTTACCTCTCCAATTATTCCTGGTTCTGTGTCTTCATTACTGAGTCTCGTAACCGGATCATTGGTGTAAATTATCCAGTTCTCCTGTCAACAATCAAGGGGAGAGGAAGGGGTTAAAAGTCACAGGGGCAAGTTGTCACAATGGTATTTTAAACGTCTATAAAGGCGCTACAACAATATGATGCACACCTCTATATACGGAACAGGTAAAGGTGTGCATCATATTGTTGTAGCACCCTTATAAACGTTTAAAATACCATTGTGACAACTTGCCCCTGTGGCTTTTAACCCCTTCCTCCCCAGGAAACTCATCAGCACAGGTCTCTCCAACTCTTTTGAGAAGTATCCATAAGTACAGTTGTACATGTATGAAGTCTTACAGGGACTTGTTTGTTTAGCCTGCATACGCTTGACGATGGTGGAAGGTGTTCCCTCGCCGTCTGTTCTTTACACCGACTGAAAGTTCATCGCTCTACCATCTAATGTCATCGAACACCGCATCGATAATTATTATTATTATTATTATTATTATTATTATTTTTTTTTTTTTTTTTTTGCCCTGAGGTACTTCGTTTCCCCAGGGACTTATAAAATATATAAAAGCAATGTGCCTGGAACGGCTAAACCTCATCCATTTCGGGCGTAGGCCTTCTAAAGGAGCCACTAAATGCTACTGCGTTGAATCGCTGAATTGTGATTGAGAGCCTCTGAAATAAATAGCTGGTCTCTCTCGTTTCCCCCGTAGCTAGTGTGAGGTGGCGACCCATGTCCGCAATAAAATTGAGGCCTGCGCTGTTGATGGGGCCCAGTGTTTCCAGGGCAAGGGGGATGAAAACGTGTGTGTCTAGAAATGCATGGTATTTGTGCATTTTTCTTTCCTCCGCTAGACACGCGGCTGCTCCTGCTTGTGCTGCTGATGCTGCGATGTATGATGGTGCCAGTGTGTCTATTATTGTGACGTCCCAGACTAGACTTCTGCCTGCCTTCCACGGAATGAGTGTGATGCCATCGGGTCTTTTTCCGTCAGATCGTAGTAGTCCTTGTGGCTCTTTGACTGTTGGGAAGCCCGCTTTCGATAGGGATCGGTAGACCAGGTCGTTGATGGCCCCGTGGCGTGATATTCGGCCGAATCCCAGCTGGCAGGACAAACCATGTTCACCCCTGGCGGTGACTGGTGCGCCACAGGCGCATGTGTGTGGCTCGCAGATGTTTGACCCCAACCGCAGACCCACCGCCACCCTGACCGCCTCGTCGCTCAGTTTCAGCCCACAAGATGTAATGGGTAGACTGTACAGCCAGTCGCCAGAATGTTCGGCTGTCACCGCCCTCCATCTGGCTTGGTCGTGCTCATCGGTCAACCGGGTGGAAAGATCTGTGAAAGTCCGTTGGAGGAGCGGTTGGTCCCACTTGGACTGCTGGTGAGTTTGTAACGCTTCTGTAGAACTGAGCCCAGACTCAGCCCTCCATCTGGCCTCCAGAGCACTCACATGTGGGTCTTGGTTGCCTTCCAGCTGTCTGAGAAGTTCTGACTGTAGAACGAGGGTGCCCGCGGCCGATGCCTGAAAGGCGGGAAGCGCCAGCGACGACACCCTGCGTATTCCCAGTCCACCCATACCAATGGGGAGGGAAGATTGCATCCATTGAGTCTCCGTCAGGTTGATGTTCAAGATGTTTTCAAGGCCATTGCGTAGGCTTTGGTCGTAAACGGCCAGAGTGGGGTGGTCAGCACACGGCGCACATCTGAGGCAGTGAATCATTCTTGGAGCACCCAAGGAGCTTCTGAGGATGAGCAGTGCATCCTGGCGTGCTATTATTTTCAGCCTCTGCAGAGCTCTGTTAAGCTCTTCCACTCTCGCGTTTAGTGTGTCTTGAAGGGCCAGTCCTGTTGACAGCGGGGCTCCCAGCAAGCAGATGGAATCCAGATCCACTCTCTCGAATTGACTGAAAGAGTCGTTGGTAAGCTGCTGCAGATCCCCGGCCGTCACTTCGCATTTTGATCTGTTGAGAGTGAGGCCCAAATCCGCGCAGTCAGCCTCTAGTGAAGCCATATCCGCTGCGACCGTTGAAGTGGGTCCACCAAGCGATATGTCGTCCAAGAAACCGAAGGCGAGCGGAGAGGTCAATTTGAGGAGAGCAGTTTGTAGTGGGAGGCAGAAGAGCAATGGGCCAAGCGGATCTCCTTGCTGTGGGCCCATTCTGGAGTAGATGGTGTAATTGCCAAACTTCAGTTGAGATGGTTCTTCGTACGCCAGATGACAGTAAGGCGCGAGCTCTGGTAGTATGGTGTCGATGGCAGACAGCATTCGATCTCGATGCAGACTGTTAAATGCATTTGAGATGTCGAGCTTAACGAAGACTGAGTCCGGTTCCATTGCTGCCAGAAAACGACGAGATGCGTGCACCGCCGCCTCCGCACCCCCCGACACTGCCACTCCTAGTTGCCTTGGTGACAAGTAAGGCAATATTATCGGTCCTGAGTGAGAGTTTGCTCCCTTCGATGCCAATCTGCGCCACAGGTAACCAATTGCTATTGGTCGCAGGCCACCTGTTTTTTTCTTGAGGGCGAACAGAGTGCCACCGAAAAGCAACGGTCTGATCTCCTGCGGGCAGATGCCCTTCAGTAGTATGTTGGTAAGAGCTGTGACTGCTGAGACGAGGGCTGGACCAGCCTCCACCGATTTCGTCAGCTCAAGAAGGTGCTGTGGCCGTAATCCGTCCGGGCCCCCAGAGGACCCTGCTGGAAATGTGCGGATGAGGTCTCTTACGTCCGATTCTGACAACTGGAGTGGTTCGCTGTCTGTTGAAAACGGGGTCGGAAGGCGGTCGGATGAAGGAGTCGGATGTTTCGACTGGAGTTCTGCAAAGGTTTGCTCACTCATCTCGGCAGGGGTCTCCCCTGAGCAGAGTATCTTTGCAGCTGCCTTGATGTTTCCGTCTTCGAGTTTAGCAGAGACGGCCGCTGCAATGGTGTGGTCACTTCTGGAATATTTGTTTTTTGCGAAAGGCTGTTGTTCATCCCCGAAGATCGATTCCGCCCTTTTGCTCCATGTGTCAAAAAACTCCATTGTTCTCTTTTTGATAGTGGAAGTTAGATTGTGACGTTTTCCTCCATGCCTTGGCTGCTCCAGAATGATTGCGGCGAAGCAGAGAAGACATCTCCAGTGCTCGGGTCGAGTGGGGTCCACCAGAAGCCGATTGATGATGTTGGTTAATAGTTGACCTGCGCACGTTCTAGCTCCTTTCGGTATGTGGCGTAGAATTCTTGTCTGTAGAGAAGGATGTCTGGCATTCTCGTTGAGGTTGGATAACGGTGACTGGTGCCCGTCGTTGGATGCAGATGTTATATTCTCCGAAACGGTTGTTTGACTAGAGCACGAATTGGTCCGACCTGACGGGTCGTGCTGGTCGGGTTGTGATGTGATGATCGTAGTTCTATTTGAATCCGTCTGTTGATTCGTGAGAGGAGACTTGTTAGAACCTGGGCATGGATCAGCCCTCGGACCGTGCAGATGGACTTTTCCATCTTTGAGGTGGAGAAGTCTAGGCTCGTGACAAACTCGACAGATTCCTCTCGCTTTCTGTGAGGATCCAGAGGTTGACGTCCGAACTGGAGTCCGTTGGTCACGACTGCTCATCGGACCTCTGTGCGATGAGGAATGCACACGTCTCGGTCACGGACTTATACGTACAAGACTGTTGAGTCAGTGTTGACTGTTGTTTCAGCTCACCTGCGACCGATTCGGTTTTTATATGCGTACGCTGGCAGCGGGGAGCGTCATGCACCGTTCAATTCGTCGCTCAAAATTGATTTAAAATGCTAGTATATTAGTATTTCCAACAGCTTCCAGCCTACCCGACCCCAAAATGCGCCAGTATGCCAAAGCTCGTTGCTGTTATTTAGCGGATAACGCTTTAAAAACCTATTTAAAACCTGTTGTTGACAAAAATCTTAGGGTAAACGCCATCTTGGATGAGGGCCGTTCCAGAATTATTATTATTATTATTATTATTATTATTATTATTATTATTATTATTATTATTATTATTATTCTTAAGCTGTTGCAAATTGCAATTATTTTAACGCGACACTACTCTGCGTTTCTTGCTACAGTTGTCAGTAACGAGAAGAATGAGTGAGTGTTGACTGAATGAATGATTGTTGACTGTATGAATGAATGAATGAATGAATGGATGAATGAGTAAACGAATAAACGAACGAGTGAGCAATTAAGTGACAAAGTAAGGGAGTGAGCGACTGAGTGGGAGAGTGAGTGCGAATTTTAATGTAGGAGTGAATTCTAGACTGAACAAGAGAACTGATGAACGTGTACAACTCTGTACACACTACACAGACTGACAGTTTAGCGATCTATACTTGAAATAAACTTTGTGACTGAGCGTTGAACTAATGCGAGGGCAACCAACTCTAAGAGAAACAGACTTTGCATTAACCTAATGACGGCTGAGAGTCTTTTGCAAATGGACTTCTTTGATTTGAGGAAGGGGATTATTGTCTCCATTACACAGAGATGCCACTAGAGGGCTTCCTTCAGCATATGTATATATATATATATATATATATATATATATATACTGAAGGAAACACTTTATAATTATAGCCTATATGTATATATGCAAATATGGCTTATATATATATACATATATGGATACACAACCTTTGATAGAAATATATTCACAAAAGCGCCACCCGGTGAGCATTGATAAACGAGGAGTTCTAAGCTTTGATGAAAGGCGCATTAAGTGTCTGTCAAGTGAATGGCGCCGCCGCGTTATAGAGACTGCGTTCCAGGTTAACAACATCTAATCAGTGTCGAATTAGAACAAGAGCCGTGTTTAAGATTCTTCGAGTGCCGGTGCAAAGTGTTAGGTCTATAATAATAGCCTGCTTTTACCCGCGCCGACGTGAAATTTCTGGTTACATATTATAGTGAGTCTTGCACTGTCAGAATACTCACTCTTTCTAACTGGCAAATATATTCACATAGGCTACACATAGACATGCACTAAAGAAACATTTATTATCATCTTCATGGTCATCACCATCTGTTGATGACAAAGCCATTTGAAGGGCTTCATAGATACGAATAACTGTCCTCAATTTTCCTGTCGTCACTGCTGCTGCCACTATACTGCTATCATCGTCGTCGTCATCACCACCATCATCATCGTCATCATCATCATCCTCTTCATCATCGTGTAGAGTTTATTATTAGAACTATACATGCTGAGTTGCAAGTCTATTTGCCTGATAGAGAATTGAGTATGTAGATCTATATGAAGTCCGGATAATGACATGGCGGGTATGGTAAGGCACGGGTATACACGCGGGTACGGGTCGGGTCGGGTAGTAATTTTAAGTACGGGTTTGGTACGGGTACAGGTAGCGATCCTGTGTACAGGTACGTGTCGGGTAGCAGAAATGCTGTACCGTACCGCAGACCCCTAGTTGCAATCCCATTGCCAGTTTAACTTTCTTGTCGGCTCAACGTTACTCGTCGACCTTAGCAAATTTCTGTTTCTCTCTTTGTTGAAAGAGTAGCAACAACTGCTTGGTTATAGTTGGGTTACGTATAGTGGCTCATCCATTTGGTAATGGATGAAAATGTGAAGTCCCGTAAGGGTCCCCTTCCAAATGACTCGAACCCCATAACCCATAAAGTCTCAAAAGGATCGACGTAGCAACTTTCATCTCAATCATCGTGGCAACTCTAACACACAGACATGTTGCATATCTGGCCACAGAAGAGATGGCTTGACAGGACCGGGTCTTTCTTTCATAATATTATTTTGAATATGCATGAATATCCGTTAAAACACTTTTTTAGAATAATTGTTCTGAGCGGCATTGTATAAATAATTAAATATGCGATTTTAAGTCCAAAATATCATGCAAAGTCTTTAGACCTGAACAAGTGTCATTTGGTCGTGAACATATAATGACTGGCTGCGCTTACTACACTGTACCTCGGAATAATTTGCTGCATTCTAGCTGCAGTTGATCAAGCAATAACTATTTTTGCCGTGATTGGACTGGAAGCGCCTTTGAGTAACCGTCTTGAATGGCCGCTATGTAAGTTTTCGAAATGGATATATCATATATATATATATATATATATGAATAAGGCACGCATGTTTAAGATTTCAAGCAAAATATTTTCAAAATGAGTTCCCTTGGTTACGATGATGACGTCATTTAATACATCAGCCAAATGGTGTTTAAACCATTATAATTATTTTTACTCTTATCTTTGCATTTTGATAATAATAATTGCTATTAGTCAGTACTGGTTCTTTTTATTAGTAATACTTTTTGTCTATTTATTTTCACCTCCTCCAGATGCGGTGAGTTCAGTAATAATTATTATTGATTAAAATAATTAATGGAAACTTAAATCCTGGCTTGTACAATAGAAGTTTCGTCAGAGGTCGAGGAGATGATGAAGTCGGATGGTTGAGGAAAGTTTTTACTATAGTGTCGTCTGTTGTGACTCGTTCGTACCATATGTATTCATTCATTCATTCATTCATTCATTCATTCATTCATTCATTCATTCATTCATTCATTCATTCATTCATTCATTCATTCATTCATTCATTCATTCGTTCATTCGTTCATTCATTCGTTCATTCGTTCATTCATTCATTCATTCATTCGTTCGTTCATTCATTCATTCGTTCGTTCATTCGTTCATTCATTCATTCATTCATTCATTCATTCATTCATTCATTCATTCATTCATTCATTCATTCGTTCATTCGTTCATTCATTCATTCATTCATTCGTTCGTTCATTCATTCATTCGTTCGTTCATTCGTTCGTTCGCTCATTCGTTCAGCAGTATTAAAATAGAAGTGGCATAGTTGTGGTCGTAGTGGTAGTAGTTGTAGTGGTATTATTATTATTACTATTACTATTTTTTATATTATTGTTAGTAGTAGTAGCAGTAGTAGCAATAGTAGTTGCAGTAGTAGTAGTGGATGTGATGGTATTAGTAGCAGTGGTAGCAG
The DNA here is from genome assembly GCA_949752735.1 of Lumbricus terrestris. Classification (NCBI taxonomy): domain Eukaryota; kingdom Metazoa; phylum Annelida; class Clitellata; order Crassiclitellata; family Lumbricidae; genus Lumbricus; species Lumbricus terrestris. Next base: position 72,539,638 of record OX457037.1, read on the forward strand.
CAGCTGTGGTTGTAGTTGTAGAAATTGTAGGCATCGTAGTAATTTTTTGTGCCAGAACAGACGTATGGTTTAAAGATAATCAGTCACCTATGCTCAAACGATCAAGTGCTCGTCAATGCTTGTATTGCATTTTTACTGAAACGATGATTATTAAAATATAGGCTAACTCTGATTATTTTAGCGTGACGTAAAACGCTACTTTATTTTCTGCGAGTCGTCATTCTTCTCTTTGCCATTTTGTATCGAACCACACGCTCTCAGATAAACCAAACCATTGTCAAACGATTTGATCTCATTGCGTGTAACCGCAGTTCTCTTATTAGTGCAGGTCTACCGTGCACTAAGCTTTAACCTTTATTGACCCAACGTTCCCAAAGTGGAACATATTTTTAAAAAAATTTGAGGGACGGTAAAACCTATTATAAGTCATCTAATAAATATTCATTTACTCGCCCAAAGATGGGGGTATGTTTATGTACTTTTATTTCAAGTCTGTTGCAGCTAAATAAAATTATTATTTTGATGCAATTTTGTCAAAAAACGACATTTATGCTAATAAATATTTAAAATTAATATAAATTACAAATGCATGATAATTAATTGATTTTATCATCTATTTGGGTTGAATTCTGTCTATTGTGCCTACTTATGGTCAAATTTTTTAATGGTAGTGCCTTATGAGTGAGCGACGCAACTGATTTTACACATGTTCCACTTTGGGAACGTTGGGTCACTCTCGCTAGTTGCATCGAAATTTTTGCGTTATACTGAAATTTGCCCTTCTCGCCCCAAAATTTACATTGATAGTAATTGCAATTCCAATATGAATATGAATTCTATTATTAATAGTAGTAGAAGTGTTATTGCGCCTAATATTGTTATTAATAGGCCTATTTATTATTATTTTTTATTAATGTGATTAGTTTGTTAGGGGTAATGGCAGTTTGAAGTGCGTTTGGCTCTCTGTGGCATGATGTTTTCAACGTAAATTTGAGTTCTGATTAGCCAATATCATTGTTCCGTTTTTCCGCAGGGTGGGTTGTGTGGGGGCAGGGTATGGTGGGGGATGAGATGGGTATTGGGAGGATGGGGATGGGGCCGGGGCAAGATGCGGTGGGACCAAGGTGAAACAAATGTGAAACATTATCTTTGTCATGACTTTCATATGCTGAACCTTTTGCGGGATGGGGCGGCATGGAGGGGTGGGATATGGAGGTGGGTATTCCTTACTTGGGGTGGAGGCGGGGTGGGGTCGAACGGTTGGGTATGGGTTGAAGTGAGCCGGGTGGGACGATGTGGGAAGAAGTGTTGGACGAAAAACAGAAATTTACTCAGAGGAATGGGCACCCGCTTCACTTTAAGAGGGGTGCGGAGTGGGGCGGGGATGGAGCGCGGTTGGGGTGGGATGGGGCGGTGTGGGTTGTGGTGAGGGTGGTTGGAATATGGGGCTGTAGTGCGCCGAGTGGTGTCAAAGTGGGAAGAAAGCGTCAAAGTGAAAACAAGGGAATCATTATTTTTTTTATGAATTTCAGATGTTGAACATTTTACAGAATGGAGGAAAGCTTGGGGGTGGGAATGGGGTGGAGTTGGCCGAAATTGTGTGGAGGTGGGTTAGGGTTGGACGGTAGAGGTGTGGGGTTGAAGTGAAGCGGGTGCGTTCAAAGTGAGGAGAAGGGTTGACCGAGAAATCAAAAAATTACTTCAGACAGGTGGTCTGTGTGAGGGGCGAATTTGGGGAAGGTGGGGTAGGGTGGTGGAGTTGGGACTGGGGACTGAAGTGGGGTTTGTGGGATGCGGTCGGTCAGGGTAATTGCGCGGTAGGAACGGTTTGAAAACAAATTGAAGCGATATTTTTCATAAATTTCATATCTTGAGCATTTTATGGGGTGGGTTGGGGTGGAAGGGTGGGGCTGGGTGGATGGGTGGGCATGGGGTAGGGTAGGTAAAAGTTAGGGTAGAGGTGGGGTATAAACCTTTGTGGATCACAGCTTATACAAAATTGTATATCTGCATCATTTGGATAAAGTTATATTTTTACATATGCATGATGCTTTTACTAGTCAAAGTGACCCAACGTTCCACTTTGGGAACATATGCATAATTCTGACATCCCCCCAAAATAATGTTTTTGGGGCACTGATTACCTCTAATTAGGCGGTAAACTCTAACATAGTGAAATTCTGAAGTGATAGAATGAAGATTTCGGTATCTGGGAAGATAAAGGTTAATCACGAGTTGTCGGTTTCAATTGAGAAGTTGTGAAATGTGAACATAGTTATCAATTCTTGTCGTGATTTATTTACATTAGGCAATATTATTCTTTCCAGATGAAGTCTCTCGCGATCCTTCTCTTCATGATGGTCATCAGGTGTTCTTCCGCTGGTTACATTCGCACTTACAAGGAGGGCGGCTATACTTTTGACATCTACAATTGTTTCACTTCGAATCAGACTATGTTGGACGTTCTGGAAGCGACAGCTGCCCAGATGGATCGTCTAGTGGATACCTTGAGAAAGACAACACCGTTCCAGCGAATGCTTTCGACGACTATAAAGCAGCGGTTGCTTTGGAGAGGAAGACAGCGAGAAAATTTATTTATGATTGGGCGGATAGCAAAGATCCAAAGGTCGCATGGTGCCGCCCGGCATGGTCAAGGGCCAAAGATTATCAAGGTCTGCTTTCGTGGGATGCTTGGAATTACTGGCTAGCATTGACTAATCACCTTCGGCGTCTAACCGAGCATCATGAGAAATTTTTCCACACACCCTCTGTTGCTCTGGATAGTTATTTTGCCATGAAGCAGAAAGAAAACGACACGTGGGATAATTTTTATCGTAACGGTGGCGAGGATATATATGACAAACCGACAGCAAACCCATTCGGAGGAGAGTCTGCGGAAGCAGGGTTTGAATGCCCGAAGAAGAAAAGGGAATCCGGATCTGCAGTGGCGTCAAAGATGAACGCTCAAGTGCTCGTCATCTTTCTCTGCATGGTCATTGGAATCTTCGTCGTGGATCTACAACCGTGGTTCGAGAATGGTGAGGACGAACTGAGATCCAACGAGAGAGCGTTGGTGAGGGTGCAGAGATATTTTCCTAGAGAGGAAGGGTTCCTCCTCGGATCGGTCGAGATGGAAATTGATTGCAACCTGCAATCTAGAGAAGAATAGATTTCCAATGCGGATGGCGTTGTACTTTGTATTTTGGTTTTCTAAATGAAACACGATTATCCTGAAATTCTACTAACTCTGCTAACCGCTTTCCAGCTACAAATCCAAAACTCAATAGGCAATTACGACTAATGCTGCAGTAATGCATATCTCTTAAGTCTGTTTGAACGTAACTTTTTGAACGTCAGTTGAACTTTTAATCTTATTTCGCTGTTCATAAAGAATCTAATGGCAACATTATCGAATAAACTTTTTCATATAATATGCTTGTGCATTTTTCTTTCTTAAAATGCTAACTCTGATTGTAAAGTATCGATATCTATTAGCAATCCAATCGTCAGTTCAACACTGAATCCGTCGGAAATAAAGAAATAATATTATTTTTATAGCTTTTCTTGTGCTTGGATTTAACTTTCTTCAAATGCTGTAGATCTTATGTTGCAGAGCTGTAGGACAATCATGGGCATACAATCCTACGCGAATAATAACGTCGCAACTTATGTCACACTGATAATTATTGTAGTAAACAAATAAGCAAATTATTGTAGTAAAGTTTAATGCGAAATGTAGGTCACAACTGAAGTTTGATGGCCTATGTAGTAGCTGTTCCGCCCCTCTTACCCTATGGTAACTCGACCCGTAATTTGGACTATTACGGACAACCCTCTTGACGCAACGCAGCGCTCGTGAAAAAGCTGGCGCCCGCGCTTGGCTTTCGAGCAGCGCTTTAGAAATTTGTGAGATTACGATTCATATAACCATGGGCGAAGTTTGGTTTTCGTTCTTGGGGGGGGGGGGGTGGAAAAAGGTGGTCCAGGACTAGCCTCGCCGAAATTTTTTTCCCGGCCCAAAAAAGTTGATGACCTTTTTAAGCCCGAAAAGATAGGCTACCATTTGCACGGTAAAAATTGACTCTGGGTCTTAGCCACCCTAGCTCTGATAAACTCCGCCCATGCATTTAACTTATTATGCTATAAAGCAAACAGGTCACACAATGTTATCGGCATAAGAAAACGTTTAATCAGCACCATAAATACCATTTAGGTCTAGCCGATTAGTGGGCCACTTGTTGGTAAAAATAATTAGGACACGGCTATGCCTATAAAAGTATGCATATTGCATAAGTCAGTAACTAAGAAAATCAAGAAGAGTAGCCTAAGCCCCTATTCGCGAGGCAGAGAGTGGAAACTTGTGAAGGCGGTGATCGGGAACGAGTCGTGTAGGCTACTTCGGGGTTCATTTACTGGAAAAGCACCACAACTTTGCAATTTTCGCCTAAGGCCGCATAATTTTAAACTCTCAACCAAAGACGATACAAACTTTAGGTCTCCAACAAGTGTTCGATCTATTCAGAAAATAACAAGCAAAACTAGACTTTTCTTAAGAGAACAGTGTTAGTAGACCTGTATAATATCTTATTTTTCACGTAACCTCTGCCTGGATGCAGATTGACATCTGGATTTCCAATAAACGAAAATGTTACTACTGCTGACCAGAGATTGACAAACTGATCTCTCCTGAAACCAAAAGACAGGCATGTGGAAGTAATTAGGAGCGATACTACAGTACTGCACTCGTCCGTTGTATAATGCAGGCGCTTAGTCAGTCTTGCAAATCAGTTGACTGCAGACATTTAAATTAATACTTTTTGCAATTGTTCTGAATGCATAAATTGTAAAAATCTATGAATATGAACAGAAAATGCAAATCTAAATCTAAATTCGAATATAAAATTTAATATGAATGTAAATATGAATAATTTGAATATAAAATTGAATATAGCCTAAATGTAAATATAGGCCTAAATAAAAAAATATGGATGCAAAATTGAACATGTGTGTAAATTTGAATGAATTTAATATAAAATTTATTATGAATATGACTATGTTTAATATAAATATGCTGGACATGGGCCTAAACATTGATCAATATTATGCAACACTTCTGGCGGATGCCTTAAAATTTATTTCCAAGAATTAAATAAACTGATTCGTGCTGGAGCTTAGTCCACCAACGCCAGTGAAGCGACATTGTCGACTTGAATGCAATGTAGTCAAAATTTTGATGAAGGCACTGTTCAACCTAGGTCTAGTAACATAGGCCTAATCTTTCTAGAGCAGGCTACTTTACAACTCTAACCAGAGCAACTGTTGTAAGGCTATGATAAATTAGAAATCGTCCATCGACTTGAATTCCAGGACTTACTAAACGTACGAATATTTTTCTGAATCTTTAGAGACTTTCGAGATGTAGTAAACATAGAACGCAGTCTCTCTATGTGACGATAAGTTTTCAGACTGTTGGCATTTCATGTAGCCTATCTTCCGTCAACGATTCAAAACTCTTCTTTAGTCAATGCAGTTGCATTTACTGAAAGGAAGAATGAACACATGAGTGAACTCACGCAATAATGATTGCGTTATTATTGGATGGAAGCTCGTATATGTATAGATGGATGACGGTTGGAGAGATGATGAATTGGTGGATGAAGGGGGCTAGTGGGTTGATGGATTTATGTGGTTTAGAATTGGTGCGAAGAATATTGAATGCTGCACTACGAATATGCGAGTGCATGCATGGAAGGATTGTTATTGATGTTATTATCATTTTTATTATTATTACTATTACTATTATTATTATTATTATTATTATTATTATTTTTATTATTATTATTATTATTATTATTATTATTATTATTATTACTACTATTATTACTATTATTATTATTATTATTATTATTATTATTATTATTATTATTATTATTATAATTATTATTATTATTATTATTATTATTATTATTATTGTTATTATTATTATTATTATTACTATTAGTATTATTATCAATATTATTATTATTATTATTATTATTGTTTTATCATTTATTGATAGGTGGACAGATAAATGAGTGAATCAATAAAAAAAACTGCCATCAATTGATTTTGTCTCAGTGTTTTATGCCAACGACAACGGGATAAATTGCTGATGACGATAAAAAAACCTAAAGTGTTGATGCTGAGGTTTATTGCAAATATCCACCGGTCGCATGCAATTCGGCGGTAGGTGCCTCCCTGCGGTCGAATATGGAAACATGACAAATTACTTTATCGACGCGCTACCGAACTATGGTTCAATGCATAAATTTGAACGGCTTCAAAGAATTGACGCCAAGGTCGCAGCTCCGAGCAATGACCGATCACCGTAGCGAACGAATGCATCGATTCGGTTGCGATGCTCGGAGAAAATCAGATAGGAACAGGAACACGAACTGCTCGTCGATGTTCCAGCTCGTCGGCAACTGTTTATGAGAGTAGCGATGAGATAGCACAAAGGCAGTAACGCTGGACGATGTCGATCTTTATCGCTACGACTGTTGCGCCACGAATGAGAATGTTGCTTCACAGTCGATGCTGATCATAACGGGTCTTGTTATTCCTCGGTCGCAGCTTCCTTTTGGTGTAATCCGAAAGTCGGCCTTATCGGATACTTTATTTCACTTTCGGGATTGTAGAACACGATTTTCGGTTGGTTTGTGAGCTTATCTTGTGACGCTGAGATGGCGGATAACCTACACGTGTGGATTCTTGAAGAGACGATAACCGTAAAATTACCTTGAGCAAGTCATTCACTCACAGCTACTCAGCACAATAGATTGAAGCTTGTCCATTTGATAGTCTACTGACGATCAAGTAGTAGTGTAGAAGTAGTAGTTGTTGTTATGGTAGTAGTTGTTGTTGCTGTTGTAGCAGTAATAGTGTTTTAGTAGTAGGCCTATAAGTAGAAGGCCTAGTAGTGAAATTATATAGAGGAGCCGGTATAAGAACCCTAATTCAAGATACGAATCTTGTAACCCACTGACATTATTTTTTATCTGAGGCAGTGGTTCTCAAAGTTTCTTGGGTCGCGACCCACTTGTTGCCTAAATATCGTGGCCGTCTCGAGAAACTCTGAATAGAATAAAATCCGTGTATGCTACTAAAGATTTGCTTCATAAATCGACATGGAAATAATAATATGCTGATTTGCGGACACCGTTTAAAAATTGGCATAAAATTATTTGAAGCATTAAAGTGAAACTACGACAGCCAACCATCGACCAATCATATTCAAAGTTATGTTGTTGATAGGCCTACACTGTTTATTACATGGATTTCTAGAATTTACAATTAAATGACAAAGAAAGAAATATTTCCCGAAAAACTATGGCGACAAACTTGACAGAGTTTCGCGACCCACTTAGTATGGCGACCCACAGTTTGGGAAACACTGACCTAAGGAATAGAATCTATTCAATAGATCACCGACCGTTGAACATGGATTATGATTTACATGTAGTCTAAGATGCAACGACTTCCTCTTCGAGTTCAAGGTCCCGTTATCGCCAACGCTACCTTGAAATATTATGATCGACTATGGCGGCAGTGGTGTTTAGTATGTAGGTCGCCGTTAGCACTGGAGCCGTCAGTCATTCAGTCATTCATTCAGTCAGGAAATTTGCATAATGTCGCTCCAAGAAGTCTACTCAACATTCTGAGTATTTTCTGCTGGTATTGTTTCGTTGGCGATGGATGGTTGCGCACTCTCTCTCTCTCTCTCGTCTCGACCCACCTGACCCGCTTCTGATTATAAGCATCGATTGCACACAATGCAGAAGAAGCTGTGCAACGTTGCGTGCTGTTAGGAAGGTCAGACCCACGTGACCGATCTCTTCTGTGAACGATAAATTGATCTATGGTGGAGTGAATAGGGAAAGGGCCCTGACCTTCGAGCACAGAGGTCAAATCCCCGACACACTGGTCGAGGGTAGTGATTAATTGTTGCTAAGTGATGCAGTGCTTTATGGGTGTGGTCCAAAGGTTTCTTTCGGTGTATTCTAGATATTCAAACCTGGTCGCGTTTTTAAAGACTCTTCTGTTTTATTTTTATTGTGCATTTATTATGCGACACAATCTAATGACGATGCATTGGTCGATGGTGCTGAACAGGTCTATGTAAAGATCCGGTACAAGTTTTTGAAATGTAGTGACCTAATAGTATTTTGACATGTCATACTACAACAATTACTACTATTGCTACTACTATACTACTACTGATGCTGCTGCTGCTGATACTACTACTACCAATAAAAGTAATATAATAGTCATAATGATGATCATGCCGATAATAATAGTGTAATAACACTACTAAAATCTTCCTTTAATTTTAAACTGATATGCCGCTGTAAGAATGCAATTCATAGCATGAAAGGACGATCAGAAGTTTTATTAAGAGTCGAAATTAACATCACGGAAAGCGTCCACACCGTTTTGGGAAAGTTGCTAAGTCTTGTTTACGTTGTACCACTTCATCCGCACTTTAGTCTGTTTATCTTGTGATTCGTGTGTTGCTTTGTCGTGTGAAAGGGAAAATTCCTTGTGAATATTGTGCAGCCTGTATTCTTTGACGCCTTTATCCGATCAGTGATACGTTTTTGCTTGTGATAAATCTATATTTACTGTAAGTAGGCTACGTGTGAACTCTGCCGCACGAATATGGGCAAGTAGCACCACGCACAACAGTACTGCCTCCTTCTGTATGTGGAGCAGTCCATTTGTCTGTTTGTCTGTCTCTGTTCTTGTGTCATTGTCTCTCTTTCTCTCCATCTCTCTCTGTCTGTATACGTGTCTCCCACTCTTTACCTGACTGCCCTCTCTCTATCGCTGTCTATAGTGTCTATGCCGTTACCAGTACTATCACTACTATCTCTCCATCTCCATCATTCATCCAGTTCTCGCTCTCTTTCCTCGTCTCCATGCATCCCATATCTTTCCTCACTCCCTCTGTCTGTCTCTGTCTCCGTCTGTCTTTGTCTCTCTGGCTCGTCTCTGTTTCAGAATCTCTCTAGGGCTCTCTCTGTTTCTGCCTGTCCTTCCGTCTGTATGTCTGTCTCTCAGTCTCTTTCATCACCAAAACACAAGTATTGGTACGGACATGACCTGAAAGCAAAGAGTACGTCTGCACAGTGAATAGTGAAAGAATATGTGCTAATAGTTGTATACATATGTATGCAGATGTCTGCGTCTTGGGGCTTATAATCACCAGACGGGCGTTGCATTGGTGCTTGGCACCGTCTTTAATCGGTTTCTCGGCCGCTACCAGTTGATAAATTCCCTCTGAAGATCTTGCGCACAATGATCTACCGCAGAAACGATGGCACACAGAGCGTTTCATCCAATCGTATTCCGCATTGCTCTCTTTGCTTTATCTTTCCTTGAATACTTGACGTTCTGCATAAAAAGTCTTATCTCGAAAAAATGCGCTTTAAGCCTCTCTATCATAATGCATGTAAACAAGACGGAAACTTGACAGCCAAGCAGCCAAGACAGCCTATAGGCTAAACAGTAAACACGCCTGATTGTTAAAAGTCGCTGGGAGCGCCTCCGAGTAGATCTCTTGAAGATGCGCTATGCAAAATCTCGGAATGAATTGAATAATTCCCGTGTTCAAATGTGCCTTATTGCCACTGTGTCTGTAGACTTGGGACTAGTATACTGTCTACCTGGCAATATTGGCGGAATTAAAAGTCAAATATTCACATTACGGCAGGGCTCAGATACAATTATTATACCATTAAGAAAAAATCCGCCGCCATGTTAACATTATTCAACAATGAACGTATCACAACAGTCGTTTCTAAGACTGAATGTCTTCGAAACCGCTGTTTTGCTTTTATCGGTGTTGGAGCCACAGCAATTCGAATCTGGAACGATTTTCGGCGCATCCCTCCGACTGCCTCATCTTAAAACTGTGGTTGCATTCACTTTAAAAAATACACCCTAAGTGGTGCCGTTGATATTTTAGCAGCAGAAATGCATGTCTTTACCAGACATGACCCTGGTGCACGCATCTAGGGCAACAACCGTGTAAGCACAGGGACCGAGATTGTCGCTACATGAATTAAGGCCACACCTGCCATGCGCACTAAGCCTGCGATGCCTGCACGTAGTTCCGCTTTCACACTGACGCCATCAGGTGACAGATCTGCGAGGATAAACAAGATGGCGGCCAGGATGAATTATTTGCTGTGCGTTCCAGCGGGAAACTAAGGAACAGGTTCCAGAGAAAGCCGTTCTAGAAGATTATGACTATAGAGTGGAAAGGGAGAAGATTTGTTTCGCTAAGAAATATGACGAAAACAGCGCATGCGACGCAGAGAGGAATTCCATTGAATGGGTCTGTAACGGAATCTGGCACAGTGGACTCAAACGTCTTGCTTCACCGCTGAAGTGGTGCAGGCTGAAGCCTAGAGAAAGGTGGGGGCAACTACCATTCATCGTCATCAACACACTGCCTAATGCCGACTGGCACAATGTGTTTATCCTACAACATAGACTAGTGTCATTGAGTACCATTATTCTTTTATTACAATCGGTCATTGTTCGTTGTTTTCAGACCTCATAATATCACTGTTTATTTCCTATCGACGACAACGGTTTTGAAGCCTTTAAATATCGTTGAAAACCTGACAAAACAATGCAAACTATATACGAACCGAATAATATATAATAGGCAATGCACTTAAATGACACCTTTAAAACGCTTTCTGTCGATGCTATATGTATAAAATTTTCGCTTATTACTGCTAGTAAAAAGTGCTGTAATATGCCAAACAAATTTCTGTTCCAAGGTAACGGCCTCTGTTGTCAAAGACCCTCGTCAAATCTGGACCCATCCCCATTACTGCTAGTATATTGGATCATCCATTGCCGATTATTATTAATGGACTACCGCATCTATCAATGCTTCACAAGCCCATATCAGGATGGATGGATCCATATTTAACGAGGGCCTATGACAACAGAGGTCGTTGCCTTTGAACGAATTTGTTTGGCATAATAAACTTACAGCTCATAGCCTATATAAATGCATGTGGCTATGCTGCTATGCATATGCATAAGTGAATAAATATATAAGTCTATGCCCTTTAAAATCTGGAAAATTTGTGGTCTTCGGGAAGACATACTTAGAATGTGTCACGCATAACACGAGCATTATAGGTGCTAATGCAAATACATCGTCCAATTACCGATGACCGATGGTCGCAGTTGTTGTTCCTACGTTGGCCGACTATTATCTGCAAGACACAGGACTCACCGTGGAGGCGCTGTATGAGTCCACCTGCAAAAAAAAGGCTGGCCGTGAATATATAAAAGCGACTTTCCTTCTGTCTCCACAGAGGGCGACGCGTCTCAAAACGATCGCAGCGCCATCTAATGCCAACGACGCAATTAAATAGCCTACGTCCAGGCGCTCAATCATCATAAATTTAGCCTACCTTACACGTAATTATATATATATATATACTTATATATATGCAGGCTATATTATATATATATGAGCAAATTTAGTGCAATGTCTATATTTATAACATGGCCATAATATACGTACGAAGACGAAGAGAAGATAAATAAGAAAAGGAAAGAAACAGGAGCGGTCTCCAGAGATAGAACGAGGAACTCCTTAAGCTAGCCTACATGTATTGTATAGCTAGTCCCATGGGTCTGACGTTTTGATGACTTCGCTTCCTTATTATTAGCTTCGGTATTATAGTCCTCACCTTAATCCTCCCATTGACTAAGCAACATTGGCTTATTCATTATACAGAGCTAGTTTGTATACACTTATGTATGTATACGTGAACAACTGAACATACATCTCTAATTATTGCGTATTGTCTGCGTGCACAGATGTAAATCGTTACGCGTCTAATCCGTCTATTCATGTAAGTAAGTGTATGTGTGAAAGTGTAGCTGCATGTATTCATGTAGGCTATGTATTCATGTAAGCATAATGCATGTATATTGTGCCTCCATGTATGCCTGTCAGTGCGTGTGTTTGAGTATTTCACATAGTAACCAAACATGTTATACCACAATTATAGCAGAGTCATCAAATTCTAATTCGTTTCATTATCAAAAAGATTTAGATTACAATAATTTAGAAATGAGATTTAATCCATGTTCTGGTTTAATCATAAATATTTTTAAAGTTAGGCCTATATAGAAGGAAATTAAAATCGTCAACAGATTTGACAATAATACATCACACAATTATTATTGTCAAGCAGTATCAAGCCAGTAGTCGAGAATGTCATTAAAGACCTATGATACTGTTAAATACTTGAGCATTTTTCGGAAGTTTAGAAAACATCTATAGAAATGACTCCATTTCTCCAGTTTTATGAATGTTGACAAGACATCACTGAGTATCAGGGCTTTTTTAATGCGCAGTTCTACACAAAATGTGCAGTTGCAAATGAATTTGTGCAGCTGTAAAAGCAGTCTTGTGCAGTGAAAATCATCCGAAAAAGTTAGCTGCTGCCGGTTTAATTACCAAGGAAGAGCGGAAAGGAACGAATGGTTTGTGCAGAGAAAAATACGCCGAAAGGCCAAAATAAATTATTTCTGGTGAATGACTAAAAAAGGTCATCAGATTTTATCGGCCAAAAAAAGTCGTAAGAAATTTTCTCGTCAAAGGGAGTGCACCTGATTCAAATTGCTGGTTTTGCAGTTCCAAAACATCCTTTAAAAATGCCCTGTTAAGTTTTACCGGTATCATTACTTTGCGACAGACATTGCATCAATCGTCCTATTATCGAGAGCAACAAAATCACTTTCAATGTTCTTAGATATTTTCATATCAGTATCAATGATATGATCTAAGTGCAGTCTACATTATAATTATTTTAGGTTCATAGAGTATCAGGCACCTATGTATATTTTCATAAACACGTTAATATAGTTAATTAAATATAATTTCTGTCCGCTTACATGTGTCATTAAATTTTGTCGCAGTGTACAATGTGCATGTAATGTCAATACGATAACATGCCACCAAATATCAAGTAGTAATATACTACTTATAGTGGATAATCAAATGCAAGAAAAAACATTACGTAGAGCCTCTCATGCACCTCTCCAGATTGTTGTTTGCTTTTTTGCATTTGATGTTCGGAAAATTGGAAGTATAAAACATTCTGTCGACTTGACCAGATCAGATCTATAGCCTAGTTATAAAAAGTAATTAACATTTTAAAATGAAATTAATTTGAAGCAGAAAAGAATCTTGTGGACGAAATCAATGCTTTGTTAAAGAAAAACAATTGAATCAAGTTGCGCTAGCTTACATGTTGACGGTTTAATTATGTCAATGACGACGAGTAAAGTTTGGTTATTTACTAAAATTGTTGTGAAATATGCTAATTTGTAAAAGGAGATAAGTTCAGACAGAGAGAGAACAGAGTTTGCGATTTAAACAGGTGTAACAGATTGCACTGTAACGGATGTAATGAAATCAATTGGCACTAGTTAAGGGTTGAGTCTCACTTGCAGAAAGTTATGAGTGTACATAGCGGATTAGCAGCGTGTTCATAGAGAGTTTTTGCATAATTTTAGCTAATCACGGGTGGTTGAATATAATATAGGCCTACGGCGCGACTTGAAAATTGAAAGCCTTTGTGCAAGAAACACATCGAAATGTTATCAGATTCTGAAGTCGGTCGGGTTGAAATGTGAGAAGTAGCCTAGGTTTATGACGGAAGAAATTTTTTAAGTTACACTTTTTAAAGAAGATTTGGAAAAAGAAAGCGTTGGCATTGATATGTCATTGAGTTGAACACTGGATGGACTTAATAAACATTTTGCTTGCATTTTGTGAATGGACTTGAAATTGTATAATAGACTTTAAAAAGCAATGATTATCTTGCAATCAAATAAAAATGACACAGTACTTAAACGCCTGCATATAATAGAGTTGGAAATTGTTTTTGAGGTGTCACAATTTTTCACGGAAGGTGTCCAGGTGTTTGATGCCATTTCGCCAGACTGCGTTTGGTTAGATGTTCCTACCACGTCCTGTTTTGTGAGCATAGAATCGGTTGAAGTGTCCAGTGATGATGGGCACAGGGATGGCCAGAGTTAGCACCCCCGTAATGGCACAAGCCGTTCCGATCAGCTTACCCAGTGAACCGACGGGAACCTTGTCTCCATACCCTACAGTCGTCATGGTGATGATGGCCCACCAGAAAGCGTCCGGAATGCTCTGGATCTGAGAGTCCTTGACGTCGATCTCAGCGTAGTAAATAGCGCTGGAGAAGACGAGGAGGCAGACGATGAGTGCGACGAGGAAGAGACTGAGACCCTCGATGCTGGCCTTGAACGTGAGGATTAGAACCTGGAGTCCCACGGAATGCTTCGTCAGTTTGAAGATGCGGACCAGTCGGATGACTCTGAGGAAGGCCAGGGATGCACTGGACTTGGCGCTTGAGCAGCTCATCGTGGAGATGACATTGAAGAAGGTGATGTAGTAGGGAACTATGGCCGTCACGTCAACGATGTTCTTGAAGTCTCGCCAGAAGTGGATCTTGTTGGGGCAGGCGGCGAATCGCACCACAGCCTCCAAGGTGAACCACAGAGTACAGATCGTCTCAATAACAAAGAACGGGTCGAGGAAGTTTGGCGCAGCTCCCTCGAAGCAGTGCGTCATAGAGAACATAGGAAGCGTCTCGACACAGAAGAGCACTATGGAAACGAGCGTCATGGCAACGGAGATGACGGCGATGACGAACCCTGATCGTGACGTTTCCGGATACTCGAATAGCATCCAGATCTTCCTCATCGTCTTGTTCGTCGGAAGGTTCATCTCGTCCGACGTGTATCCCTCCGACCGCTTGTACTCCTCCACCGCCTCCTTTTCCAGCTCGTAGAAGAGAAGTTCCTCGAGGAATACGTCGTCAGGTACGGTGATCGGCCGGCGCAGTCTGCCGCCGTACTGGTAGTAGGCGAAGACGGCTTCGAAGCTCGGGCGGTGACGGTCGAGGAAGACCTCACGGCGGCAGTGGTCAAAGTATCTGTGGCGCTTCGACGGATTACCAAGAAGGGTGTCTGGATGTCGACAGAGCAGAGACAGACTCAGTTCGAATGCCTGGCCACTGACGTTGATCCTCAGCCTCTCAGAACCTCCTCGAGGTCCGCACTCGTTGCTTGAGTGGTGGTGGGCGGCATGGCGAGGACAGGGGCGCCGTCTGTGGACGTGTCTACATTCGGTGCTCACTAACGTCACCTGTCGGTTGGAGCTACGACGATCATCGCTTACAATGAGAGGATGATTGGAGATTGAGGAGACGAGGTCTTTGGAGCAGGAAGTGCATCCATCTCTACGTCTTTGTTTCCAGTTTGAAGCTCTCTTCTCATCATGCTTATCAGCCTTCCACTCTGGAGAAACTTCCTGTGAAGCAGCACCGAATGTGGATGAACTGGAGACCTGGAGACAGCATCCACTTCCACCTGACGCGTATCCCCGGTCCCTCTGGTTAATCGAGGAGCGGAACAGTCCTACCTTCGACAGATGTGTTTCGTCCTTGAACTCCTCGTCCTCTGGTGTCGTGAGTCCTGGCTCGTCGAAGCCAGACTCACGCTGGCTACATCGAGCTTTCATGAATGGATCTCCACACAGATTATTAAATCCAAACCACTCCTGGAACCATCGCGAAAATTGCCAAGGTTGGAAGGTTCAACAGCTTGACTTTCTTAAGACCCTGCAGTAAAGTCTTCTTTGAACAGGCTAAATCCAACTGTATCATAATTGACTGGTTTATCCACGATTGTCATACTCTCTAAAATGTCAGCGGCCAACCTGTGTTACTGACAACACTTTTCGTGAGCTAATATTAGTCTTTAAAAAGATTGTGATAATTGTAATCCGATTAGGCCTATATACTTGACTGTCACAGAGTGTTGTCGATGTTTAAAGTTAACTAAGATCCGTTAAAATGTCTCGACTGCATGACCACCAACGCAGTATGTTCAGATCAGCCTCTGTTGCAACTATTGCCTTCGACTGCTGAAGACCATAGTGCTCTCCTAAAACAATGACTTCTATTCTAATACCAACACCACCACCATTGTAACCTATTACACCATTCCGATTACAATTGGCCATTGTGTCTTGCTATCAGAACACATACCAATCTACATTCCGTTTCTTATTAAACTAAACACATACTCGTACATAAATGAATGCAATCATTCATACTTCGCCACAGTATAAGTATCTCCAATGATAACTAAAAAGTCAGAGGTACAAGACTAGAATTGCAAGAAAACATTTAATAGTCCTACATTCGTACATTTCCTCTACAATACAGACCATCAGTCGGTGGAAGTGGCTTTTAAATAGCTGATCTGTAGCGATAGAATACAACAGCCAATGCGTATGATCATCCTGGAGACGCTTTCTAAAATGAGATTCTTCGATCGGGCGCTATATAATCTGCCCCGTAAATCGCTCACAGCTGATCTCGTTCTGTATGTAAAAACTCGACAATAATCAAACATCTCGTTTCCAGTTGTCTTCAACTGAATCAACGGACGAGGATTAAGTAGGATGCGATTCCATTCTACATCAGCAGCAGTTGAAGCAGCAGCAGCTGCTGTAGCTCATCTACAGTAACTGTTGGCGTCAGCTGCTGTGGAGCATGCGCGCATCGATACCAACTGATGCATGATGGGATGGATGCCATTGGCTCAGTTGGTCATTGAAGGTCGAGTTATCGCTTTCAACAAAGAAAAAGGAGACAAGAAGAGAATTAAAGATACCATTATACATGTATTGTATATGCGATTGAAAATGTCCGAAATGTGTGTGTGTGTGCGCGTACTAAAAAAACTGTGTAGGTCTATATTATGACATTTAGACATGACTCTATAATAGACCTGTGCCGCCTGCGAAGAGTGTATGATCATATATACACCGTGATTTAAAAAAACTAAGCCAAACTGTTTTTCATATATCTCAACTGCCTCATGACATATCACACAAAAATTTCCGAATATTTAGAGAATTGGACCAAGAATATAATTCGAAAATTTCATGAGATAAAGTTGAACGGATAAAAAGATATGAATCTTTCAACTTCATATGCCGAAATTTCAGTTTACAAGCAATTTTCTGTCAGATTCAATAAAAAAAATGTTTTCTTATATCTCTAATGCCTGATGATTATTCATTCTAAAATTTTCCAGATATGTAGAGAATTGAACTAACAATATGACTCCAACAGTATGGTTTGATTATTTAATTAAATAACATGCTCATAATGTCCTCCTCCTGCTTGCACGCAAGCCTGGAGGCGCTGGCGCCATTAGGCAACAGCATGCATCGTCGATTATCCTCTGGTCCAGGCCATCCCACACTTCCAACAAGCGTTGCTTCAGATCGTTTATATCATGGATTGTTGTCTAGTAGACTCGGTCTTGCATCACGTTCCAAACTTTATAGTCGACAGGATTCAAATCTGAGCTGTTCGGAGGCCATAATGTGATAATGTGCATGGGAGAAACGAAGTCTGGCGTCTCTCTTGTCAGCATTTTTATGGTTTCCTTGGCTTTGTGGGCTGGCGCTGTTCTGCTGAAAAAGAAAACATACTTCTGGGGCTAGATTTCTGATTACAGGTAGAAGATGTTGTGACAGCAGAACGTCGCGATAATAGGATCCATCAATTTTTACTCCCGGATCACTGAAGACCACAATTGGGAACTATCAAGTGTCGAAATCGCAAAGAACTCCATAACAGACTTGCTGAAAACTGAAATTTCGGGAGATGAAATTGAATTATTCATATCTTTCAATCCGTTCAAATTTATGACATGATATTATGGAATCCTATTCTTGGTTCAATTCTCTAAATATTGGAATTTTTTTTAGTGTGATTGATCATCAGGCATAAGATATAAGGTACACAATACGACTTACATTTTATTGAATCTAGCAAAAAATTGCTTGTAAACTGAAATTCCGGCATATGAAGTTAGAGATAATTTTATATGAAAAACTGTTTGGCTTATTTTTTGAATCACGATATATATATATATATATATTATATATATATATATATTATATATATATTATATATTATTTCTGCAAAAAATCCGCAAAAACCACGGCACAAGTGACAGAGCGACCCAGATGCTTCAAGGTGTCATGATGTGGAGCTGACATGCAGAGACCAGTCAGGCCAGACCAGTGGAGAGAGTCGGGGGAGAGGCGTGGGACACATACGGGCATTGACCCAGGTTGTCCTTCATGCCTCTCTTCAAATATTCTCTTCAATCAGACAAGGTGGTCTAGCTGCTCCAAGATGTTAATGGTATGGACCTGCTGACCGGACCAGTTGAAGCTGGGCAACATGACGCGAGACAGACTCAGACAGAGCGCGGCGTCGGACCCCTACGGGCATTTAGCCCAAGGATTTTGATGATGATGATTATATATTATTTAAGTGGTTCCCAGTCTTTCTTGACTTTAGGGCCATTTTTCTAAGTTGGAAGACACGACTCACACGAGGGCCACATTTTCTTAGTTGAATTCAAATATTTTTTAAAATTCTTTGCGAGATGAGGATGATTTTTTAGGCCTGGTGCGTCACGGGTTGGGAACCACTGTATATATATGCATAATTATATATATATATATATATATTTGAAAAGCGGTTCATGTACGTGTAGATGTCCATCTTTGTCTGGTAGGGATTTATAACGAATGCCTCAACTCTGTTAATCTTGTAAATTTCTTTTAAAAAGTACGGTTTTCACCAAATTCATTACATAAATTTAGTCGATAGTTCAATCATTTTCGCCAGATGGCGGAGTTTTCGTTATCTGACAGTTTTTCTTTTGAGTTCTTTTGAGTTCTTACCATTTTCATCAGACTAACTAGGATTATAAGATCGATAAAATTCTAAATCAATGATGAGAGAGCATAAATAATTCATGCTCTCTCATTTTTAGTGGGACACAAAAAATTATTTTACTGGTAGCCTACTGTAGCCTATCTGACAAAGAATGACGCTTCGAAAGTTTATTGACATTTCTTTGCAATAAACACATGCAATGGGGTTTTTTGACCTAACATTGGTTACTTCACGCTATTCACAAAACGTAGGCGCGTGTATCCAATAGAATGGAATTTGAATAATTTTATTTTAGTCGAAGCTCAACTGCAATAAAATGGCGTCTTCATCAATAAGAACGAAATAATTATTCAGATAAATGAAAAACAAGAGCGAAACAACCACATTTGCCACACATCAAAAACTACGGAGGCAGAGCTGCATGCTATCAAACGCGTTCACAAGTGGCGGATAACGGAATGACTTCTAGATAGAGAGGTTAGCTGCGAAATAAGCAGGTGCATCCTGACGAATAAGCAATCGCGGAACAACAGCGAAAAGGCTACCAAAGCGCGGTGTGAGACAAGGATGATGCAATTAGGTTATCCCTCAAGAATTATCCCTCAAGGGTGGTGTTACTAATTTATCTCTCAATTTTTATTCTTCAAGGGTCATCCCTCAAGGGTGTCGTTATTACATTATCCCTCAATGGTTATCTCTCAAGGCTACCTTATTAGGTTATTCTTCAACCAAATATAGGCCAAGATAAAATATGTACATGTAAGCCGCACTATTTCATAATGTCATAAAATTGCATGAAATGTTAAAAGATTTAAAAGTGAAAGTAGGCCCCGACTTAGAATATCGCCATTTGCAACAAAGTAAGAGGTATTCGCGATCAGGAACAAACACAGATTAGCCTAAATATATTACAATGTTACATAAGTGCCTAATTATATGATCTGGACCTCGAAACAATAGCTTAATTTGGTGCATGCAATGTATTTCTCTTTTTCCATTAAGTCTATTTTCATGAAGGAATCATGCTCTGTGTAATCGTTTAATATGAGACCTATAATATTACACCTTTAATGCAGGAATATCAATTGTCATGGGAATTATGCATTTATGTTTTTGTTTTTGTCTGTTAGGCCTACTGTGCTGCAATATTTGGTTAATGAAAGATAAAGTCATTAAAGTGGTTGAGAGAAAGTCACGCGAAGGTTACGATGGACATACCTTGATAAAGTCTCTCATAGGCCCACACATGGGCGGAGTTTGGTTTCCGTTTTTGGAGGGGAAAAATGAACTTGGGAAGAACTTGGGCTTTGTTGGGAGCGACGCCGACAAATGTTTTCTCGGCTTAGCAAAGTTGATGACTATTTTAGTCTGAAATTCTGAAATCTCGCCGAAAAATACAAATGTTTTCGGCCAAAAGTTGATGACTTTTCCATGTCATTTGGAAGTTTCGTGTTCGTGAACAGAACCATTTTCCCCGAACAAATTATTTTTGAGTCTGCGCCTTCTTGGAGGGCTAAAACCGGGAAAAAATACCATATTACACAGTGAAAATGAACCTGGGTCTTCTTGAGGGGGGGGGTTTAGCCCTCCTGACCCCTGATAAACTCTATCCATGAACCCACACAATGATTGCTCTCTGGTATTAATAGCAGATATAATCGATATAGGCCTATCATTGTTTTGTCGTATGTGCGCTTCTGAACTTTGAAAAGAGGTCAATATCAACTACATGCACAATTGTTGTATTGCGTTAGTGCATTGTATTCTGCGACGTCAGCGCAGCTGATTGTTTTTTGGCAGTTGGCACACCTCGCCATGACGCGTTCCCCGCTTTCTCCGTTTGGGTCAACCAACTGACACACCTTCACTTTATATCTGTGCCTTGCCTTAACCATGGATTCCGAAGTTCGTTCGCATTTGGTATCTTGAATTTCATTTTGTGCATTAATATCACCTCAAAACCGCGTAGACCTACAATGCCTACATGTATTGGCCACTTTCCACTAAACTCAAGCCTCTCCAATTAGAAATCAAAATCGTCATCTATGATTAGGTCTACAATTATTTTTGCAATCAAAGACAATTCAACATCTTTTGGAACACCAGCAACAGTAGGCCTAATTGGTTAATCGAAAATGTAAACTATTTTTTTATCGGAAATTGATACAATATGTTTAAAATATCCAATAAAAATTGACTAAAGCAAACAGTTTCAAGGAAAATATTTTTAATGACAATGTAACCTTTCGACCGTAGGATACCGCAACAACAAAGTGATTGGCTGACTAAATAAGCTTAAACGCATAGAATTTTCACATACCGTGCATATAGCAGGAAAAATATAAAGCCTCATCGTCATCATCGTCATCATCATCATTTTCATCATCGTCATCATCATCATCATCATCATCATCATCAATTTCCAGCGAGAGCAAATTGGCTTCCATGAGCTAAATATGAAGCCTCATCGTCATCATCATAATTATCATCATCAATCAGCCATTTGGTTGCCATGGGTACAAGACTACAAGTACAATGTTTTTCATTGACCTACGCCATAGGCCTATATCATGCAGATAATCTTATGTAATGCAATACGAGAAAAGTGATGCGAGGTATTGAAAAATCATAAAGATCGATGTTCTAATAGATTTAAATAAGCAAGTCAAAGTAAATGCGAAGTATTGGAAGCTAATAGCCTAAGCGTCGCCATTTTTTTTAAATCTGGGCAACTAACTTAGCTGCTTCAATCCCCGTTAAAATCTCTTTGTTATTAAGCTTACACAATATCAACGCACCAGCCAAACTTAGCGTGCTACGTTTAATGACTCTCTTGATTAAGATATATTTCAAAGAAATTTCTTGGAGCTCAAGAAACATTATGACAATATTTAATCAATTACTTAAAATCGAAAATTAAAATTCGTTGACTGTCCGATCCGTTGTCAGCCACAAAGAGTCGACCATTTATCTCATCCAGAGAAATCCGACGTGGACATTGTAAGCCGTGTTTTTCTTTAGAAAGAATTTCTTTCTTAAATTTCAGATTTGAATCCAATAACACAACTCGACTGTTCTCCCGATCAGCGACCATCACGAATCCATTTGCATCAACGGACAAGCAGATTGGAAAAGTAATATAGGCGATGAACGATTCTTGTTTCCCGTCAAAAGTCTTCTTAAGGTTTCCATCTGCGTCCACTATGCAAACCCTGCGCAGCATATTTTGGCCAAGGCCATTACTGATCACAAAATCACCATTGATCAGTTTTATAGCATGCAGTGGATGATGACTAGGACTACATACGTCGGACGAAAGATTTATTTTTCGTATCAACTGCCCATCTGGTGAATACTCCTTCAAGTTCTTTGGCCAAGGAAAAGCTAAAATGACATTTGATTCATATGTAACAGACAGACTACTGACCCAACTATCTTCGTCTGACCATTTCTTTATTAATTTTCCCGCTGGATTAACTCTCAATATTTCGATCTCGGTTTCTTTCCAATTGCTTATATAGAGGCATTTATTTCTTTCACAGGACACTATATCTGTTGGATTGGTACATTCTTTCAGATCCCATAGACGCCTTAGACTGAAATCCATCGAATCGTAAACTTCAACTTCTGAACTCATCCGAGTTACAACAAACAATTCTTTGTCTAAGATCGCCATTCCGCCGATGCCTTTGCTTTCTCTTCCGATCCACTGTCTTTTCTTTCTTTCGGAATTTGTGTCGATCGTCTGAACTAAAACTGGATCCGATTTGTATCGAAGTTCAGCTGAAAACAGAACTAACAGGCTGTTAACTATCTTAAAATGGTAATCATATAAAGCAGCTGCATTTGCCTATAGGCCTATGATTCTTTTTATGTTATCACGTTGAACTTAACCGAAATTATTATTGTCATGAAATGCCAGAAATTCCGCTCAAATTGGAAACAAGCAGATGATGCAGAAAATCGCGATGAAGATGCTGACATAAGTTAGAAATGCACACAGGTGCCAGTTAGCGCCAGCAAGAGATAACTACTTAATGCTTCTTCGACAGCTATTATACAAGTAAAACAGTATTTGCGGCAAGGCAAAGACAAAGTCAAAAAGAGAAGTGGCCAATCAGTCATTTGACCAATCAGCCTATGACCAATCAGCCTATGACCAATCGGCCTATGACCAATCAACCTAGGACCGTTTTGTAGGCCTATTTGTTGTTACGTGGTGTATTTTTTATATGCATTATGCAAGTAAACCAAAGTGCGTTTTGCAGCTGGTACAATAACGAATATTGGCTATTTACGTTCTTACTAAATGAATTTCGCAGAAACAGAACCTGATACATATAGATTGAACTGTTGCAGTAATAAGGCTTCTGCATACCGAGTATTTCTAGTTTCTTTTGTGCTAGTACCGTCATCAGGTGTGCGTTGTCGTTTAACTCATGTTTCAGTTTCTCTTTAGCGTCCAAAGTCTTCTTTTCGTTCTCTGCAACATCAACACTTCATGCTTTTAATTACGAAATTTCCAACTGTAGGACTAAATATGATCTAAGAGGAGAGTGGTGTTGTGAGATCAATATCAAAGACCTATTATTTACGGTGCCGGTATCAATATAGTTGGAAGCGTTTTGACGGGGCTGTTTTGACCGGACTATTTTGACGGGTCACCCCGCTGACGAATTGTCCGGGAACCCCCTGCAAGACTCCTCTGCACTGAGTCCTGGCGGCCTGTATCTAGGGCTGCACACACGTTCTCCAAATCCTAAACGTACCGTAGTTACTTTTCTACAATTCTCATACTGTGCTTTTCTTCCATGTGGATTCCAAGAAAAGTACATGTTTGACTCCAATGCAAAGTGCGATCACTGATAAAAGCAATAACAGCCATCATAGAACTTAATTCAATAATGTAGACATCTTCTTCGGATAGCCTAGTTAGCTACACCGGTAAGCGAGAGCGGCATAGTCTGTTGGTTGCAACGGACTGCGGTTCAGGCCCCGGGCTGGGAGTTGACATTCAGAGATTTAGACATCTCGGGCTAGCACGTACGTGTGGGACGCAGGGTTGCAAGCTGCTGCAGAGCGACCTTGGGCAAGTTGCTTACCCATCATTGTCTGTGGGGAAGGCAACAGAAACCACCTCACTCATCTCATCCCCAGGGGCGTAAAGCCAATGAACCTGCCTTCGGACAGAGCACCATCATCATCGTCATCATCAGCCATAAATTTGATTGAGCTCCAAGTAGCAGTATTGACATAGAAAAACAAAGTACAGTGTGAAACAAACTATCTACAAGAGATCAAAACGACGTGACCAATAGGGTGGAGTGAATTTTTTCCCCTCAAATTTCAAATTCCAATAGTGATCAAAAGTTGCCTATGGTATCACAGAATTGCTACAAAAAATTTGTCCTTCCTATGTTGACGTCTTCTGCCCTCTACCGGACGATTTATGGACGCCATATTGATTTTCAGTACTGTCAAGCATTTTTAGACCAGGCTTGGAATCTGAAAATTGCACTGTCAGAAGCAAATTATGTAAAATTTGCTAACTGGTGTTTCTAAATTAATTTGACCCTCCTGAAGACGAAAATCGCGGTTAGTAAGCTGGATTTTTAGCGGTTCCATGGGAAAACAAGATGGCGGACAAAATGACTGCCAATTGCTTCAAATGACTAAAAGTAAAGTATTGCATGTGTTAGGAACACGGTTTTAGACTCTAAATTAAGATGATAGGGTTCAAGGAATGCAATGGAATCAAAGACACATATGTAGCACTAGACAACAACCTGTGTGTGAGGGGATGAGATCGAAGTCTAATCTTAAAGAGCGAGATATGAGTTAAATTACGTATGGTGATAGGAAGCGGCGGAAGTGGAAAGATGTCTTCTAAACCAGTGGCGTATCCAGGAATTTTTGATGGGGGGTTTTATGGCCAGAAACCTTGTTTTTGCTATTTTTTCTTACTTAAATGGAAAAATAACCTTAACAATTTTTTTACCGGAGACAATGTGGGGGGTTTAACCCCCCTTTGCCTACGCCACTGTTCTAAACTCAAAAGAAGGAAGATGTCTTACTTCGGTCATCTGATGAGGAAAGAAGGAAGCTGTCTGGAATAAGAGATTATGCAGGGCACAGTACCGGGGGAAAAGAGCACATGAAAGACCGTGGACGAGCTAGATTGCAAATATCGGAAACTGATTGGAGATGCTTTTCGATCAGATGATGGGAGAAACAAAGGATCGATAAAGATGGAGAAAACTTGTCCGTGGAGCGACCAGCCCTCGATCCGAGGACGGTTAAAGACAAGACAAGAATGGATGACAGAAACTGATCATACTTATACAAAATCATCATTTCATGTACCTACTATATGCAATGTTATGCATACATTGCAATAATAATAATAATTATGTGTTCGCAGTGAAATGAGAACGCAACGTAGGTCAATGAAAATTACTCTCAAGTATTTCTCTTACAACAGATTAAATGCAATTCTGTTCTTCCCGAATATTAATATAATTAATAATTGGAAATATAAGTTTTCTGTGCGATAATATCTCATATCTGTAAAACTGCTGAGAAAGAAAACAGTGTAGGCGAACTTACCTTCAAATTCACCAATCAAGTTGTCACAGGTTACATCGAGAACTTCTTCGAGTTCTGACTTTCTGAAGCGGAAATTGATGGACTGAATGTCTCTATCAATCAAAGGTTGACATTGTTTTTGCAATTCAACCGATCTACGCATTACGTCTGGAAATGCGCCACAGATGTCACTAGGTGAACCATTTGCCATCAACTTCTGGCAATAGAAACTGTAAGTTTCCAAACACGATAAATATGCATCAATGTCATCTGTTTCCATTTGAATTTCTTTCATTTTGACTTGCCTCGTCGAACACAGGATTTGTAAAAGTGAAGTTGCATGCTTATCTATCAGTTGTTTTAGTTCATCTATTCTCTTAGACACATCAGATTCTAATTTTTCTACTCTTTCCTGTATATTTTCCTTTACCACCAGAAGCGCTGCCTGCTTCACCTGAGCTTTGGATCTGCACTCATTTATTACTACTTCATTGCTTTCGACCTGTTTCCTGAAACCATCCACGAATTTGTCAACATGAGAACCTTCATGATTTTTATGATCGTCAATGAAGCAGATGGCACAAACAACTGTTTTGCAATCAGCACAATATACATCCAGAACCCTCTGTTTATGTTGTTCACAAAGATTTGATGCTAGATAGGTCACCACACTTTGGTCGTCTTTGTCTTCGGTTATCGGCATCAAATTATGATTCCGTGTTAATTTATTTTGTGTGTGTTCACTGCAACATGTTTCACACAACTTCCGCTGGCATTCAACGCAGTTTCTATGAGCTGTTGGAGTGTTGTTTCCTTCCTGATCCTCATTTATCTCTGAACAAACAGAGCACAAGGCTCCTGATACCGCAGACCGATCTGAGGGTTTTGATGCCTGTGTCAACCTCTCAATAAAGAAATGCTTGGGCAAACCAGGAAATCCATCTGCTGGAATCTTGAAAAGTCGTCTACAGATTGGACAAGGCATCTCATCTCCTGTTTTTTTGTTGCTTCTAAGTCCAGTCTCTTGGATGCATTTCATGCAGAATGTATGAATGCATGGCAATGCCTTCGGATCGGTGTAGACTTCGGTGCATATGCAACATGTGGTAATATCGTCGACCTCTTGCTTTCTAACATTACAGTCACTGTCTAAATCTTTTCCAGCCATTTTTAGAATATCTTCGATACTAAAATCGAAAGCACTTTCATTTTCACTTTTAATGCAGCGTAGTCCTATTTACCATCAGATCATTCATATGTAGACCTATGTGCAGGTCTAATATATTCCATGGGAAAACAATTTTATGTCATAGGCTCCATGAACTATAACACAAAAGAGTCTACCTGATCGCACTTCTAACACCGATCAATCTGAACGAAATAAGTTAGGAAATAAAGTTTTAATAGTCGGAAGACTGATTGCGATGTTGCCAGTTGTCGATTCGCTAAACATAACTCAAAGTCAGATGATCAAAGTTCTCAGGTGACCTTTATCGACGTTGGCCTATATTGGGCACACCTAATTTAAGTGTGTAAACAATTTAAATATGATTTAGCGCAGGCATTTATTCAGAGCTCGAATCTGAAATCATCTCTGGTTTCTTTATGGCTTTCGGTCTATTGGCTGAAACCACCCACAATCCCACATATTAAAATAATTTTTGTAGATATGAAAAGCTGATAACCTTCCTGCCATCTGGCTGAAAGTGGCTGCAATCAGATTAAACCGTTTGTCTTGTCCTGTGTCGGTCAGAGGTTTGGTCGCTACAGTCATAAGTAAGTAGGTTTAATATCAATTTTGTTCTGTTCTCTGTTTCCGTCAAGAATTAACCGATCGAATGACATTTTATCATCCAGGTTCTGATATTGTAGTACCTTCCCATTCTTAGTCTCCTTGTGTTCTTTATCCTGCAACCGTATTCTGCACAATCTCTTTTCACTGCAGGCAGAATCCCTTATTTCTCCCCAGGTGTCCGAAATAAGAAGTTTCCCCTTTTTTGATCGAGTTGCACAAACTAATTTTTCCTGCCGCTGTCTCCAACACTCGCTTGTTTTTTTTCCATTCATGAACTCCTAGAATCTGTCCTAGGAATTTCATCTCGAAATTTCCCTGTTCTTTAATTTTATTTTTTCTTGGTAGTCCAGTTTTCACAACCAAACATTGTGACTGGTCAAAGCGTAAGTCGTACCATGGTAGCGTTTAGTTTTATCAGTATTAAGGTCCCAGTGCACGGACAGTGCTATCTCGAGATTCATATCTTTGAAGTAAAGCATTCATCGGGCAGATAAATGTGATCGATCTATACAGGCCTTCATCCTGTAGCAGGATGAAGGCATGCATTAATCTTACATATAATTTTATATATATATATATATATATATATATATAGGCTATATACAGGGTCCGCCGAAAAAGACCCCCTAGGATTTTTGCCATAATCTTGGCCAGAAGTAAGAATATCGAAATGAAATTTTAAAGGCTTAAAGACAATTCATAACTACACATTATGGCCAGATTTCATCAAAATATTTCGTACATAGCAAAAGTTATGCCACTTTTATTGAGAACACCCACCGTTTTTTGACGATTCAAAAACGAAACGCAACAAAAAGTAACAAAAACACGATTTTATGAAGTCTCATCTCAAATAACTGTTGTCAAATGAACTTTGTGGTGCTTTACAACTTGTGTTCAATGTGCCCACCACCAGTGTCAAAACTTCTTTTGAGTCTCTTTGCAAAGTTCTTGATGGACCTGTAGATTAATCTGACAGATTTCTTATTTACCAATTTTATTGTCATCTTGCTAAGTGACTTCTCAGTGAAGCGCAGCTACGCTGGTACCCTGTTTCTTTTTTAAATAGTATTAGTAATAATATTGATCATCTGACAATATCAAGAACATTTGATACCAATTATTTGAGATGAGAAAAAATTGTGTTTTTGTTACTTTTTTGCCTTCCGTTTTTGAATCGTCAAAAAACGGTGGGTGACCTCCCTAAAAGTGGTATAACTTTTGTTCTGCCGCAAATATTTTGATGAAATATGACCATCATGTGAAGATATGAATTGTCTTTACGCCTATAAAATTTCATTTCGATATTCTTACTTCTGGCCAAGATATTGGCAAAAACCCTAGGGGGTCTTTTTCGGCGGACCCTGTATATTCTTACTTTTGACCAAGATATTGGCCAGAATAGATTCTAATTAGATAGGTTTTTTTTACTTTTTGTTGGGTCGTGCATTTAAATCGTCAAAAAACGATGGGTGACCTCACTAAAAGTGGTGTAACTTTTGTTGTGTTAGAAATATTTTGATCAAATCTGACCATCATGTGTAAATATGAATTGTCTTCAAGACTGTAAAATTTCATTTCGAAATTCTTACTTTTGGCCAAGATATTGACAAAAAACCTAGGTTTTTTTGGCGCACCCTGTATATATATTTCAGTAAGTCTGTGTGTTTGTTTGTGTGTTAGCCAGGCAGGGTCACCGTTTTGTCGACCCCAATCCTTCGCAGGGGATTGGGGTCGACACGACACAGGTTATTGTGGGTTGGTGAATCTCTGCAACCATGGGGGGCCATTTTCCCTACTTTTTCAGCCGTTGCCGTGCATAGGTTCACACTTATTCACCTGAAAGGTTGCAACTACAGAGATTTTTACACGGGCCACCACGCCTCCACCAAACACACACCTCGGCCCGCAGCCGAGGTGTGTTTCAGGTGGGGGAGGGTGGGTGGGAGAAGAAAGTTTTTCCCGAAAACCTAAATTTCACTGGAGGCTTACCGGTGGAGGTCGGAGTGTGGTGGGGTGTCGTGGGGGGTGGGGTGGGATAAAAAAGCAAATTATTGAGGGCTCACATCACACCAGGGCCGTTTTAAGGAGTTTTGGGGCCCTAGGCACAAACCCTAATCCTAAACATATCCACGAGTCTAATCTACTCTAGCCAAATCAAGGTTTCTGGGGACGGAGAACAAGTATTTACACACACATTTTTGTCGGTCGATTGCTCGAGACGTGTAGCGCCGAGACGGGAGGGCTATGGGAAAGGAATGTCCGAATGTGTCCCTCCATGAAGTCAGAAATTGTTGAATTTTCACATTGCATTTTAAGCTGCCATCTTTACAAAATTGCTCAACATTCGCAGTGCTGACATGCCTAGGCCCTAGTCTAAGACTTCTATGATTGTTCTTGCAATTATAATAATTCCTTATTCAGTTTCCACATTGTAATGATAGGCCACATGCAGCATTGTAAGCTGGGATCTAAGCAAAATTACAGATTATTATTTCAGTGCTGATTACATCATTACAAGAGTGGTTGAAAGTTTCAATAAAATTAATATAATTATTATTACAATCATAATTTCTTGACGTATCAAATTCAGCAACTCAGTTCTGCTGCTTCTGGACCTTTAGGCCAACTGCATAATAGGCCTAGTAGCCTAACGAATAACTGCAGACAGATCTAGGCTATAATTATATAGGACCTACTTTCTTGCATTGGAATTGGCTTATTCCCGCGCGTTGCTAAAAAGGCTTGTATTGTTGACCATGGAGGATAGGCCTACAGTTCTCGGAATTGCCACAAATGTTACACAAACCAAGGAAGAACCGCCAAAATCTGGAAGTCGTGTAGTAGGCCTAATGATTCTGTTTTACTAAGTGTTCAAGTAACAAAACCTTTTTAAATTTCGACAGTTTTAAATTTGAAAGGTAGCACTAAAAAGTCGAAAATTGGTTTTACAAAAATAGTACTTGTACAAATATTAAGAGTAAATTATACTCATTGTAAGATGATTGTATCATATTATTAAATTAATAGATTTTATCGTCATAATATCATACAATAGTAAATAATATCACGGTATATTACTAGAGTTCGTGTATTATACAATAATGTAAGCAGCAATTCAAACTTATAATTTGGTAAAATGTTTTGGGTAGTCATTTCTGGGTGAAGTTCCTTCCACACTGGGAGATGCTTAGATTAAACACTGAACGTAACCCGATTCCCGTCTCAAACTCTTAGTCTCAGATATAGAGTGCCGGTACTCTATTCATGCCTTCTATGGGCATGTGTGTCATTTTGTTACGTTTATTAATATTGATAGAAGAACCTAGGCCTATACACAGCTAGAGCACAGCAATCTTTGTATTACAAGTGTACTGTGTAAAATAAATTTAAGCTTAGCACACGTTAAAGTTCGTATAACATGTTGCTAATTTGTTATGCAATGTAGCATTTTGGGTCGCCGCGGGGCCCCCCTGTTGCGCGGGGCCCTAGGCCCGGGCCTCGCGGGCCTGTGCCTTAAAACGGCTCTGCGTTTTGTACCACCTTAATGCCCTTATTATGCCCTGCACTCTGCTGTGATTATAATTATGTTTTAATGGGGTTCCAAAAGCTTGGATCTTGCAAAAGGAAATCTTGTGGGATATCCATGGAAGTAAAAAAATTGCTTTGTGTTCCGTGACACAAAACGAGACAGCTGTTTTTCAGAGATGTTGTCACTCGAACTGGAGAATCTTCTTCACCAAACTTACTCATGGCTGCAACCATATAAACTATTTCCATAACAGAAAGTTCAGAATAAAAAAAAGACAAGACCAAAAAATGACTCACTCAAGTGCCGCAAATGTCATATGAAAGTCTTTATGGATACACCTGCAACGGGTTTGCTTGCACTCCGGTAGACTACAAGATCTTACAATATGCGTAAGACGTATCATGGAGCAGAAGTTGCTGATGTGCATGTGTGCCATGCTTTGAGATAATTGTAGTCTAACCACAAAAGAATATGTTAAACTGTTAAGCCCAGGCAATTAAGAAGCTGTCAAACGAAACTGTGGGTGAAACAAGTAAATTTTTAGACTGTTTAAAAAATTTCCCGTCCATTGTGCCCTGTGGTAGGCTTCAAGTGTGATGATAAGGATGTCTGAATTGCTGGCAAAAGGTTAATTTCCTACAAACATCAGCGACAACTGCATCAACTCCTTGTAGTCATCTCTTGGATGATACTGTTGCAGCTACTGACGAAGAAATAGGATGCAATTGTCTTTCAGCGGTTTGAGTTCATAGGATGAAAGTAATATCAATGTGAATCCATGCAGCAGAAAACCTTACAAAGAGACCGTCATTTGGGCCACTAGAACATCCCATAAGCGTGTCAAATACTTTTGCGACAATTGGTTCGTGTAAATGATCCCTGCCTGCATGCCACGTTAACGAGCTGCTTGTGAAGTTTTTGCTACATTATGTGACACATGCTCCCGCTTTGTTGTCTTGGATACTAGTACTTGTGTCAAAACACATCAGCTGGACACATTCACTGAGTTTCCATTTGTCAATCATTTAAAAGACTGTGCCTCACCAGAACCACTGCATAACTTTAGGACCCTGAGAAGCTTCATCTCACCATCTCCATGGTAGCACCTTGATTGACTAGCAGATCAATGCTGTCTCTACCTGTTAAAGCAGTCATTCTCTTACCATCCCAGTGTATCATCAGAGGACCAGGAATACCATCAGAGTAAAATGCATACTTTTTAAAGGCAGTAGATGCACGATGCTGCCTGCTTGCCAATCGTACGGATTCCTTGTTAAGAATTTATTCAAATGGACTAGAGATGAGGCCGTAGCTGCCAAGAAAGATGCT
Source organism: Lumbricus terrestris (assembly GCA_949752735.1). Taxonomy (NCBI): domain Eukaryota; kingdom Metazoa; phylum Annelida; class Clitellata; order Crassiclitellata; family Lumbricidae; genus Lumbricus; species Lumbricus terrestris. The sequence continues at coordinate 72,571,772 of OX457037.1, forward strand.
GCATTAAATTTTCTCTCCAATGCCTATGTTCTATCCTGCAGTGGTGATACTGCATCATGATTAATTATATGTACTTTTGGGTTTGTATGTTTGGTATGTGCTTTGGGTTTGTCTTCCTTTCCTTTACCGCAGGAATTTTCACATCACTGCCTTCATCTCCAGCTGTATTGCTTCCATCACAATCTGTATTGTTATCTGGATTTTCAATAAAACTGTCATCTAGCTATAGGCCTACCTTACTCCCTTGTTATCTTTTTCCTCCTGTTTATGGTAACCTGTTTTCTCTTACAATGACGGTGTTCAACCCGCGCAAATTTCAAGTCGATGGGTCCCGGATTTTCACGTTTTCCTTTCCTCCTATGTGCTAGTGATGTTATGGAATAGAGATTTAATATAAAGCATACATGTAGATATAGTATAGAACTGATATAAAGCACAGATACAACCAGAACTGTTAGTAATCCACAGAGTTAACAACTTTTCAATATTGAGACTGACCAATATGTCAGAATTAACTAGCAGTATACGCACATATAACTATATGCAACTTCAGGGGCATGGTGCATCCTCTAAATGTTCATATATTTTATTCATTTTTTCCTTGATTAACTTCCATATATAAAGGAACATTCTCAGAGGGTGAGACCGCAGAAATTCAAAACTTTATTTTTTCCTGTACATTTCATTGGTACCCTAATATATATATATATATAATTATATATATTCTAATTGTCGACAGGTAGCGTACAGCGAGGCGTCGTAAACTTTTCAAGACCGGCTATCTAAAGAATGAAATAATCAGTTACGCACGTTACTGTAAATAGCCTACAAAATTATTGTTGAAAGCTGATAAGCGTCTCTCTATTTCATATCCATACACTTGAAGGGATACAACCCGTCCAGTCCAAGTTCAGTTAACTTGTGGAGACGACGCTACGCTCTTTGTTATAACACAGCGAAATTAAACATCGACAAACCAACCAAACTTACTTTTCTAAGTTAAAAGACACTCTTGATTAAGCAATATTTTTTATGTTAATTATTTCTTTGAGTTTCTGGGACATTTTGATAATGCTTACTAATTATTTAAAATGAAAAATCAAAATCTGCTGATTGTTCGATGCATTGTCAGCCACAAACAGTCGACCATTTGTCTCATCCAGTAGAATCCTGTTTGGACATCGCAATCCGTGTTCTTCTTTTCCTGAGAGGATTTCTTTCTGAAGTTTTAAATCTGAATCTAACACTACAACTCGACTGTTCGCTCGTTCGACGACCATCACGAATCCATTTGCATCGACGGACAAGTAAGCTGGTTCATCCATCTGTTCTGTGGCAGATCCACATTTTCCACCAAATGATTTCTTAACGTTTCCATCTGCATCCACTATGCACACCCTGTCTGTGACTTTACCAAGGAGCGAGCTATGGCTGGTCACAAAATCGCCATTGAACAGCTTTATAGCATGAAGTATAGAGTGAGAACATACATCGGGCGATAGACCTAGATTTATTTCTCGTATCAACTCTGCATCTTGTGAATATTCATTTAATTTGTTTTTGCTATATACAGCCAAAATGACATTTGCTTCATCTGTGACAGACAGACCGTATCCCCAATCTTCTCTTGTTGACCAACTCTTTATTAATTTTCCCGTTGGATCAACTCTCAAGATTTCACTCGTGGAACCGCGTTCTATACTATTGTTGACGTAGAGACATCGATTTCTCACACAGGATACAATGTCCTTTGGATCAATTAATTCCTTCAGATGCCATCGACGCTTTAAACTGAAATCCATCGAATCATAAACTTCAACTTCCGAACTCTCCCCACTCACAGCAAACAATTCTTTATCTAGGATCGCCAGTCCACCGACATCTTTGCCTTTTGTCTTGAACCACTTTATCTGCATTTTATCGGAATTTGTTCTGATCGTTTGAACCAAAATTGGATCCGATATGTACCGAAGTTCAGCTAAACCCAGAAATAAAAGATTTTTATAGCTATCTTAAATAGTATAAAACAGCTAATATGGCTTCCAATTTATTTATGTTATTACAGTGAAAGCATCCTAACCAAATTAATTGTCAGATGAGACCGTGATAATGATCATAATTATTAATTTTATTTTGATCTGTTGCAACCTTGCTTTTTCCTAAAGTACCGAGTAGTGTTTATCTCGCTTTCACTAAACTTTTTTATTTCTACGGGTCCGTTAACCTATAGAATTTGTCATACGCCATTGTTTGAGCATTGCAGCTTTATGTAGGCATTTTGGAGGTCGAATAATTCAAAATTTGGCAATAATTACCTCAAAATACATGTGATACCTTAAGCCTATAAACATTAACTTTCGGAATGAATATGACAAATCAGCTATGAACTCCTTGTAACAATTTCGCATTTAGCTCTAAAACATTCTCTAAGCTCTATTTAATCATACCGAGTAGTCTAAGTTTCTCTTCTGCTAGCGCAACCGTCAGTTGTTCGTTCTTGGTTAGCTTTTGTTTCAGTTTCTCTTTAAGGTTCAAACTCTTATTTCGGTTCTCTGTAGCAACAACAACAACAACAACAACATATGACTGATTTTTAGTTTCGATATTTTCAAATATTGGATATATAATATATTATATATATATATAATTATTATATATATATGATCTCAGGAAACTTAGTGTTATGAGATCAACAGCGAAGATAGGCAATTCAGGATCTATTATTGATGGTATCCACGTTGTTGGAACCGTAGCCAGAGATTTGCTAGATATGCAGGGTGGACCAAAAAAGTAATAACCTACTGTGTTTTGGTAATATGTTGGTCACAAATTAGAATTTTTCGAATCACGTTCTACGGACTTAAAAGGTAATTCATATATACGTATGTCGTACAATAGCCACATTTCATCAAATATTTGATAGAGAACAAAAGTTATATAACTTTTAGTGAGCCCACCCACTGTTTATTGACGACTCAAACACGTAACGCAACAAACGTAACAAAAAGGCATTTTATTAAGTTACATTCTCAAATAATTGTTATCAAACGAACTTGATATTGCCAGACAATTATTATTGCTATTATTTAGAAATGAAACATGCACCAGCATAGCTGCACGTCACTGTGACATCATTTTGGCAAAATGACTGTGAAGTTGCAAAAAATAAAAGACTTTTCAGATCAAAATTTTGCTATTAAAAGAGTAAAATTGAAATTTATGAGACATTAAAATGACCAAGGTTTCAATGGCAGACAAAATGTGTAGGTCTATTCAGACACTTCATGAGCAGGGTCTTGAAGCTAAAGCCATAATCACAACTTACCCTGATGATTGATGAACAGTGAAAGCGGAGAAATTATTAGTTACATTGAGAGTTAAGAAATATGCTGTCGATGAAGGGAAATTGGCCCAACCTCAAAATAGATTACTGTTCTGGTGTCCATTAGAATAGCCAATAATCTCCGGATGTTTACTCGATACTAGATCAAGTGTGGAGATCTATGCCGTAAAATTGCCATAATTCGCGGTCAAAAACCATGAGTGATAAGAGAATTGATGGTCGCATTGAAGTTTATATGAGAAGACCACATCAAGGACATTAAGAACTTTACAAAGAGACTGAGAACAAGTGCGAGCATTGGTGGTGGACACATCGAACACAAGTCGTGAAGAAATATCAAGCACATTTGATAACAATTGTTTGAAATGTGACTTACGAAAATCGGTTTTTTATATTTCTTGCTGCGTTTGAATCGCCAAAGAACTGTCGGTGGGAACACTTAGGCCTACTTTTGCTCTTTTTCAAATATTTTTATGACATTTGGCTATTGTTCGTGGATATGAATTATCATTTAGCCCGTAAAACTTGATTCGAAAAATTCTTCTTTTTAGCCAAGCTATTGCCAAAATACCGTAGGGCTTACTTACTTTTTTGAACCCGCCCTGTAGGTTATAAGGTTAATAGTAGCCTATTATAACTGTTTCTAATAAATTGGCCAGTCATTATGTCTTGGAATTCTACACAAAAGAGTCCCATTTTGGGTAATCCATCACATCAGCGTTCTAAATTATTGGTCACTGCATGGGTTGTAACGTTGGCTGCACGCACTTAGAGTGACGAGAAGAAATCGTGAATGATACATAGCGAATTGACACAAATACTATTGTTACTTAATTTGAAGCTGGATCGATGAAAAGATTCTGGCTGAAATTTGGAACTGCATTTATGAAAAATAGTCGTTATTTGGACAGACATTAGATTGATGAAAAAGTTGTTGCTAAAATAGAATTTGGATTGACAAAAAGAATATTCGTATAAATGGAAGATGTATTGATTAGCCTAAAAGGATTGATGCAAAGTAGAATTCTGACTGATGAAAAATAAATATGCTGCGCCGGTCGAATAATTTAGAACGCCAAAGCGAAAGATTTCCCTATTAGAAAATTTCGTTTGCATAGGCCTACTACTACTGCTGCTGCTACTGCTACTGCTGCTACTACTACTACTACTACTACTACTACAACTACTACTACTACTACTACTACTACTACTACTACTACTACTACTACTACTACTACTACTACTACTACTACTACTACTACTACTACTACTACTACTACTACTACTACTACTACTACTACTACTACTACTACTACTACTACTACTACAACTACTACTACAACTACTACTACTACTACCACCACTACTACTACTACTACTACTACTACTACTACTACTACTACTACTACTACTACTACCACTACTACTATTAGGCTACTATTACTATTATTATTATTATTATTATTATTATTATTATTATTTTCATTATTATTATTATTACTAGTCGTCTATGCGATAACTGCGAAGGCTTGTGAAACGACATACAGGAGAACAGCGTATACTTACCTTCATATTCACCAACCAAGTTGTCACGGCCTGCAACTAAAAACTCTTCGAGTTCTGACTTTCGAAAGCGAAAATTGATGGACTGAATGTCTTTATCAATAATTACAGGTTGGCATTGTTGTTGCAACTCCTTCGCTCTTCGCATTATGTCTGAAAATGCGCCACAGATGTCACTGGCTGATCCGTTAGCATTTATCTTCTGACAGTAAAAACTGTAAGTTTCTAAACACGATAGGTATGCATCAACATCGTCTGTTGTCATCTGGATTTCTTTGAATTTTGTCTGCTTTGCCGAACACAGACTTTCTAAAAGTGAAGTTGCATGTTTGTCCACCAACTGTTTTAGTTCATCTCTTCTGTTCGCGACGTCACATTCTAATTTTTCTACTCTTTCCTGTATATCTTCCTTTACCAGGAAAAGCTTTGTCTGCTTCACCTGAGCTATGTCTTTGCAGTTATTTATTGCTTCTCCATTGCTTTCGATCTGTCTCCTAAACTCGCTCACATATTTGTCAACATGAGAACCTTCGTGATTTTTATGGTCATCAATGAAGCAGATGGCACAAACAACTGTTTTGCAATCAGCACAATATACATCCAGAACCTTTTGATGCAGTTCACAAACGCATGATTCTGGATCGGTCATCACGATTTGGTCATCTTTGTATTCGCTTATCGGCATCAATTTATGATTCCGTGTTAATTTATTTTGTGTGTGTTCACTGCAACATGTTTCGCACAACATCCGCTTGCACTCAACGCAGTTTCTATAAGCTTTTGGAATGCTTTTTCCTTCCTGATCCTCATTTTCCTCCAAACACACAGAGCATAGGTCTCTTGATAATGCAGACCGATCTGAGGCTTTTGATGCCTGTATCAACCTCTCAATGAAGAAATGCTTGGGCAGTCCAGGGAATCCTTCTGCTGGAATCTTGAACAGTCGTCTACAGATTGGACAAGGCATCTCATCTCCTGGTCCTTTGTTGCTTATAAGTCCAGTCTCCTGGATACATTTCATGCAGAATGTATGAATGCATGGCAATGCTTTCGGATCTGTATAGACTTCGGTACATATACAACATGTTGTTATCTCGTCGACCTCTTGCTTTTTACTATTGCCGTCGATGTCCAAATCTTTTGCAGCCATTTTACACGTATGCTAAAATCGAAAGCACTATCGTTTTCTATTTTAGTGTATAGCCTCGGCCTAATGTTCCTGTGCTATCAAATGTAAATGTAGGCTTAATATTTGCCGACGAAAAGGAATTTTGGTCGAATAGGCACGACGAACTCTTAAAAAATAGTTTTGGCTATACCTGATCGGTCGATTTAAGCGGAATAGTAGGCCTATTAATTTATAAAATTAAAGTGATAATATTCACTGAAAGATTGAATACAGTAATATTAAAAAAATTACTGTTGCTTTGCTCTGTGTCGCTAAATATGTTGTTGTTTAGAGCTGCTGTTCATGAAATAAAAATATAGGCCTAATTATTCCGAAGAGAGCAATTCCTTCATAGCAAACTGAACTATACCCACCGACGCAACCTAATCGAGAGTAGGCTTACGTATTATATGGGAGGATACACTATCTTATCACGAGTCATAAGACTTTGCCCTTGCATCTGAGTCTGATAACAAGTAGGGCCTACAGGCAGGCCCAGGTCTAAAATATGTTTAGCGCAAAACATTTATATACATAGAACTGCTATCTGATTGAAATTTGTTGATCTTAGGCATAATGTTTATAATTTTTCATGCCTTTAAAAGAACTTTCCTAGATGTGTCCATTGCTGTAAGCATCCTCTAACTTAAATGCAGATGCAGTCATTGAAATTGATCACTAGACGGCTTGTCTCGAATATAGCATATAAATATTATAGCATAATTATAGCATAATTATGGCAATAGGATGTAATTATAATTTAATGACTTCAGGACATTGTTGACCTTGATCTTCTGGTACTGCATTGATGACCACTAGCCTACTTCAGGTTATCTGCATAATGTTTAACATAGATAAAATAAATTATGCGCAAACTTATTAAATGGATGCCGCATGCAGTTTTGGAACTCGCAATTTGTCAGATGGCAGATCAGCCGCAGATGGTGAGACCGTTCAGCAGTCGAGTCTCGGTATTGTTTCGAGAACTTGCAATGATTGTTGACTAACCGGTTGACTGGACAAAATGATAACAGGGTGACGCTTGCATAGTGAACTGGGGTAGACCCTATAGGGTCTATGCGAATTAGGGTTAGTAACTCAGCTTTGAAGTGGATGGGATTTTCAGACAATTCGCGGTCAAGTTTACTGATCCCATCATCAATGTGCAACGTACAAGAAATTATGATCGCATAGTATAGGCTAATAAATAAACATACTTCAATTGGCTTACACAGTGGTACAATGAGAAAATTTGCTAGGAAATTACGTTATGTGAGCCAGCAGATTTATCAAACAAAATTAATAGCAATCACCAGAGCCGTTTTACGGAGTTTTGGGGCCCTACATGTATATACACAAACTCTAATCCTAAAGTCCTAAACGTAACTATACGAGTCTAATCTATAGTTCCCATCCTCTGGGGATCACGGTTTCTGGAGACGGAGAACGAGTATTTGCCGGTCGATCGCCGAGACGCGTATCCTCGTACGGGTAGAGACATGGGGAGGGAAAATACTCCTCCCTACCATAAATATTTGAATTTCCACATTGCAATGGCAGCATTTTAAGCTGCCATCTTAACAAAATTGCTCAACTTTTGCAGTGGTGACATGAGTAAAAGTCTAAGACTTCAGTAAATATTTTGCAATTATAATATTTTATTTTTCAGTTTCGACATTGGTATGATAGTTGGCACACACCTGGCCATTGAAGAGCTCCCCGCCTTCTCCGATTGGATCATCCAACTGACACACCATTACTTTATATCTGTGCCTTGCCTTAGTAATGGATTTCGCATTTGGCGTCTTCTTTCAGCATGTGTTGGACTGGGAGTTCCGTCGAATAACAAATATAGGCTAGGCCTGATGATGTTGCTGAGTCGCTATTAAAAGTAAACGCTCTCATGGAATGAATTAATTAAATTTCCCATGCAATACGATGTCAACATATTCACAACGTAGGCTACCATTCGTTACTCAGCGCCCACCCAATTCTTCTGAAAATTTTATTCCTTACGCCAGATGTAGGCCAATCATCCGATACTTACGCAAATTTTCTGTTTTCTTTCGTCGAAAGATAGCCGAATATCACGGTACTAATAATTTATAAATTGAAATCCTTTTCGAATTGGAACCTTTGCCTAATTCTCCCAAATCAGTCGATAGCGAATCCGAGTTCATGTCTCTTTTTTAAAATCTAGGATTATAATAAAAAAATAATAGAGTCATGATTGTTGACTTGTCACGGCTTCATCTTCTCCCGAGAAACCGATTAAATACATTTCAATTTTATCTGAAGTTCATTCGCACTAATTATTTTTAATTTCTTTTCGTGCATCAATATCACATCTTAACTGCATAGGCCTATGAGCCGCACGAAATTCAGGCCTCTCGAACCACAAATCACAATCGCCATCTATGATTAAGCCTACCATTATTTCCATCAAAGACAATTCAACATCTTTTGGTTAATCGTAAATCTAATATGTTTTTAATCAGAAATTGATGGACTATGTTCAAAATATCCAAGTGACTAAAGCACACGGTTTCAAGAAACATATCTGTCGTCGTCGTCGTCGTCATCATCATCCCCACCACCACCACCACCACCACCACCACCACCACCACCACCATCATCATCATCATCATCATCATCATCATCATCATCATCATCATCATCATCATCATCATCATCATCATCATCATCATCATCATCAACAACAACATCATCATCAGTTTCTCACGACAGCCAAGTACAAATGCATGATTTCCATTATCCTTCTCATAGACATAAGTCATGCAAATAATATTATGTAGTCTTGATCAAATACGAGAAAGGTGATGCTAGGCATCGTAAGGTCATTAAGATCGATACTCTAATAGAATTGAATAAGCAGTTAAGCACGTCAATGTAAATACGAAGTATTGGAAGCTAATAAGCGCCGCCATTTTTTTCAAACGTCAAGTTGGCCTATATCTGTCTCAATAACCGATAAAATCTGTTTGTACAAACCAACCAACTTAGCCTACTCTGATAATTATGCTTAAAGACTCTCTCATTTAAGATATATTTTAAAGAAATATATTGGAGCTCAAGAAACATTATGATTATGTTTATTTAATTATATAAAATCGAAAATCAAAATCCGTTGATTGTCCAATTCGTTGTCAGCCACAAACAGTCGACCATTTATCTCATCCAGAAGAATTCTCTCTGGACGTCGCAATCCGTGTTCTTCCTTTTCTGAGAGAATTTCCTTTTTAAATGTCAAATCTGGATCCAATAACAAAACTCGACTGTTCTCTCGATCTGCAACCATCACAAATCCATTTCTATCGATCGACAGGCAGGCTGGATGATTCAATTGTCCGTTGGACGATCCACGTTTTCCACTAAATGACTTCTTAAGGTTTCCATACGAACCCAATAAGCACACCATGTGCATATGCACACCAAAGAACGATCCATGACTGCAGATCACAAAATCACCATTGATCAGTTTTATAGCATGCAATGGATGATGAGTACATACATCGTACGATAGATTTATTTTTCGTATCAACTGCCCATCTGGTGAATATTCATTTAATGTATTTCCCAAACAAACAGCTAAAATGATATTTGATTCATCTGTAACAGACAGACCCCAGACCGAACCATCTTCTTCTGACCATTTCTTTGTTAATTTTCCCGTTAAATTAACTCTCAAGATTTCGCTCGCGCTACCGAATTCTTTTCTGTGGCTGATGTAGAGACATTTATTTCTTTCACAGGATACAATGTCCAGTGGATTTATTAATTCCTTCAGATTCCATTGGCGCCTTATACTGAAATCCATCGAATCATAAATTTCAACCTCTGAACTCTCCTGAGTCACAACAAACAATTCTTTGTCTAAGATCGTCATTCCGCCAATATCTTTGCTTTCTGTTCCGAACCACTGTTTCTTCTTTCTTTCGGAATTTGTGTCGATCGCCTGAGCTAGAACTGGCTCCGATTTGTATCGAAGTTCAGCTGAAAGCAGAACTAAAAGGCTGTTAACTAGGCTACACCTCAAAATATTAACCCTGTAAAGCAGCTACATTTGGCTCTATGATTGTTTTTATGTTATTACGTTGTGCTCAACCGAAATTATAATAAGCTTATATGAGAATTTATAAGGCGTCTCGCAGGGCTTTTTTAAAGGAATTTTTAGAACTGCACAACTTGCATGGGCGAAGTTTGGTTGCCGATCTGAGGGGGGGGGGCTAAGAGTTGAAAATCTCATAAAAACATACCATTTTGCCGTACAGTGATAGTTCTTTTTAAAAGTCCATTGCTTTGAAATGTCCATAATTGCAATTATAATAAAAAAAGGTGTTCAATTGCAAATGTGTGCCAAAATTAAATATTTCAGTTTTCTCAAAAACCTGACGTGCTACAAGAAAAACAAAAACACCACTGCATTCAGCATTAATTGCAATTATTGTAAAAAAAATGGTGTGCAATGACAAATATGTGCCAAAATTATATATTTCAGTTTTCTCAAAAACCTGACGAACTACAAGAACAACAAAAACACCACTGCACTCAGCATTAATTGCAATTATAGTTTTTAAAAGGTGTGCAATTGCAAATGTGCGCAAAAATTAAATTTTTTCAGTTTTCTCGAAATCCAGACGTGCTACAAAAAAACAAAGCACCACTGCATTCAGCATTAATGGCAATTATAGTAAAAAAGGTGTGCAATTGCAAATGTGTGCCAAAATTAAATATTTCAGTTTTCTCGAAAACCTGACGTGCTACAAAAAAACAAAGCACCACTGCATTCAGCATTAATTGCACTTATGGTAAATAAGGTGTGCAATTTCAAATGTGTGCCAAAATTAAATATTTCAGTTTTCTCAAGAAAAACAAAAACACCACTGCATTCAGCATTAATCGCAATTATAGTAAAAAAAAGGTGTGCAATTGCAAAACCAGTGTCACTAAATATCAAATAGCATACTGTCAAGTTTTTTAAAAACTGAAAAGAAGACAAATTAATTGAAATTATTCCAGAATCTTGCAGCGTTCGTACACATGTCGAGTGATTTTAGCGAGATAACGCTACGCAAACTTGCGAAAGAAACTAAGAAGGACTCATCACACGTACACTGTGTTACAGCCTAGAGGGGGCGATCAATTTTCCTTCCACTCAGTTCTTCTACTGTAAGAAGAGTTCCAAAATGAGTTAATGATTTGGTTAGGCTGGTTTCAAAGTGTAGCTACAAGCTTCAATCACAAAACTTGCATTAAAACTACAATAGGCTTCTCTAAATGTTTTTTTAGACTGGCGTGTTATTCAAAATCGGATGACAATGAAATCTAAAATTATTTTTTAGCTGCACAAAAATGATTTTACAACTGCACAAATCCATTTAGAACTGCACATTTTGTGTAGAACTGCACGTTAAAAAAAGCCCTGGCGTCTCGTACGGCAATGGCTACTCAGACGACTAGAGGAAATAAGAAAGAATACTGAAACCATAAAACTTACGGCACCTGTGATAGTTGGAAAGTTAATCGAGTTCAAAATAAAATGAGGACGTTTTTATGTTGCATTACATTTGACAATACTTACATGCTGAGAGCACCTCTAAATGGTGTATTCTGATAATAGGCTATTTAGCCTAGAAGCACTCTCAGCATGAAAACCCTATGGAATAGACGTCTTCAAGCATCTGGTAGATGAAATTCCTGATAAATCTTAGTGAGCACTTACGAGAAAAGCATAATTTTAAGAAGGAACGACGAATCTCATAATAGCAAAGGCGCGAATTCTATTGTAGGCCCCTATTGCATATAAGAATTTATAAACCCGTCTCTTATTTTGGCTATACCAGTCCTTTCCCGAGGGACGAGGAAATCTAGACGGTTTAGAGAGAGGAGAGGAAAAAACTGTCAGAGGTGGGTTTGCTCATCAGATTTATAAATAATAGGCTACAGGGCTGTTTTTAAGGAATTTTTAGAACTGCACAAACTAGGCCTACTTCTTTATTTCCCATCCTCCAATTCCTCCATGGTAAATTACTCTCATTCGGAGGAAAATGGCCTTTTCAACTAGTTTTAACTGCACAGAAGTGCTTCTACATGTTTCTACAACTGCACAAATCCATTTTGAACTGCACATTTTGTGTACAACTGCACGTTAAAAAAGCCCTGATAGGCTACTTGGGAGTCCGACCTTTGCGTCCTTGCGGAGTTCCGAAAACGATGAGCATTATCTTATCTGAAAGCAACGAGAAGCCAATGCAGTTTGCCTTCATACCGAGTAATTTTAGCTTTTCCTGTGTAAGTACCGCCATCCGCTGTTCGATCTCGTTTAACTCTTGTTTCAGTTTCTCTTTAGCGTCCAAACTCTTCTCATCGTTGTCTGTAACAGCAACATTTACTGAATTCAATTGTAAGATTTCAAACACTATGTCTAAATATGATATAAACAAGGGGTGATGTGAGATCAATACCAAAGATGGGCAATTCAGGACCTATAGGCTATATTGATGGCATCAATGTAGATGGGACCGTAGTTAGACATGCATAAAGACCTGATAGGCTGTGGCTAATAATATCACAATTTTCTTTTAAAACCATTGACCATTCATTATTTCGTGGAATTCCACGTAACAGACTCATCTTTGTCACTGTTTTGAAGCTCAAAGCTTTTATGCGTCAAAACAATTTCGGTTAACAGAGGCCGGATGATATTTTTAAGCCTTAGAGGAGAAGGGCTTTTTAACGTGTTGAAAAGGTCATTCTCTTCCGACTGGGTGCAATTTAGTGAATTTACCATGGAGGATGGGAAAGAAAAGAAGGAGATGTGCAGTTCTAAAAATTCCTTAGAGGAGTGACACCAAAACGCTAGCCTAGAATTTCTTTTTATGTCTTGTGCAAAGAATTATTCTGCAGCATCTCATCTCAAATACCCGCAATAAACGTTCATTATTGCCATGCTTATGATCATGGCTGTACTCAGAACGTTCGAGGTGAGTACACGCTGCCGTCGAAAAATTTCTGATGATTTCTTGATGTCATCGAAATTTTTTCAGTCATCGAATTTCGTTTCTTCGTGATTTTTCGCCCGGAAAACCTTTGAAACAGCTTAAAACGCTCTACTTTCATGATTTTACTCTTCGTAAGTCGCTATTTGTGCCTGCGTGTACCCTCCTGGTCTTACTGAGGTGGGTATACGCTGTCATTTTTTCCCGGAGGTGAGTATACGCCGCATACTCGCGTATACCCTTAAGTACAGCCCTGCTTACAATGATGAGGATGATGAGGATGATGATAATGATGATGATGATGATGATGATGATGATGATGATGATGATGATGAATTTTCTGCCCGAAGCATAGACGTACGAGGCGGGGTCCAGAGGGGCAAATGCCCTCCCCCCCCCAATTTCGGGCAAAATTGGCAAGCAGACCCGGGAAATGACCAAAAAAGGTCATCAACTTTTAGGGCAATTTTGGGCAAGTGTGTGTTTCGGGCAAGCAGACCGGGAAATGACTATTAAAAGGTCATCAATTTTTTCGGGAGAAAGTTTTATTTTCCACGAGATTTCAGGATTTTCCTTCGAGCAGAAGTTAAATCTTTGCCCCCCACTGCTGAAATCTCCCGTACGCCTATGGCCCGAATGCAGGTTCATTGGCAGGTTCATTTACGCCCCTGGGATGAAATGAGCGAGGTCACTGAGGTGCTTTCCCATTGCCTTCCTCACAGACAATTGTGGGTGAGCAACTTGTCCATGGTCGCTACGTAGTGGCTTGAGGTAGATTCTAACCTGCGACCCTTCTGTCACAAGGCGACGAATTTGGCGTTAAGCCAACGCGTCCTGATGCTAGCCTCAGATTTTTGCAACTCTGAAATAAGCCACCTTCGGGAAGCGAACCCCGGTCCACACGCTCTCTTTCACAGAGTCAAGCGGGACACGGCCAACGCTCGTACCGATGTAACTAACAGGATTAGACAATAGACGTGCTTATTAAACGGCGAATTCATGTCTTGATTGCCATTAGCTAGCATCATGTCTTTCTCTTGCACCTGATAAAATGGAGATGCACTGTGAGAATTCTGTTCTTCTCATTATAACAATATTTTTTTGATAAGTAGGCTAATGCTAAATAAGGCCAACGCATTTGCTATACGATAATCGCGAGGGTCTGTGAAACGACATACAGGAGAACAGCGTAGGAAAATGCTTACCTTCATATTCACCAATCAAATTGTCACAGCCTGAATCTAGAAATTCCTCGAGTTCTGATTTCCTGAATCGGAAATTGATGGACTGAATGTCCTTATCAATTATAGGTTCGCATTGTTGTTGCAACTCCTTAGCTCTACGCATTAAGTCTGAAAATGTGCCACAGATGTCACCCGCTGATCCTTTAGCCGTTATCTTCTGACAGTAAGAACTGTAAGTTTCTAAACAAGATAGGTACGTTTCAACATCATCTGTTGTCATCTGGATTTCTTTCAATTTTACCTGCTTTGCCGAACACAGACTTTCTAAAAGTGAAGTTGCATGTTTGTCCACCAACTGCTTTATTTCAGCGACTCTGTTCGCTATGTCACATTCTAATTTTTCCACTCTTTCCTGTGTATCTTCTTTTACCAGCAGAAGCTCTGTCTGCTTCATCTGAGCTTTGTCTTTGCATTCATTTATTGCTTCTCCATTGCTTTCGATCTGTTTCCTAAAACCATCCACATATTTGTCAACTTGAGAACCTTCGTGATTTTTATGGTCGTCAATGAAACAGATGGCGCATACAACTGTTTCGCAATCAGCACAATATACATCCAGAATCCTCTGTTTGTGTAGTTCACAAGCACTTGTTCCTGGAACGGTCAACGCAATTTGATCATCCTTGTCTTCGGCTATCGGCATCAAACTGTGATTCCGTGTTAATTTATTTTGCGTGTGTTCATTGCAACATGTTTCGCACAACTTCCGTTTACAGTCAACGCAGATTCTATGAGCTCTTGGGGTGTTTTTACCTTTCTGATCCTCGTTTTTCTCTGAACATACAGAGCATAAGGCCCTTGATACCGCAAACATATCTGGGAGGATTGATACTTGTATCAATCTCTCAATGAAGAAATGTTTGGGAAGTCCAGGAAATCCTTCTGTTGGAATCTTGAACAGTCGTCTACAGATTGGACAGGGCATCTCATCTCCAGGTCCTTTGCCGGTTTTTAGTCCGGTCTCCTGGATGCATTTCATGCAGAACGTGTGAATGCATGGCAATGCTTTCGGATCGGTGTAGACTTCGGTGCATATGCAACATGAAGTAATATCATCGACCTCTTGCTTTCTAACATTACCGCCACTGTCCGAATCTTTTGCAGCCATTTTCTGGTGTCCCGTAAGTTAAAATCGAAAGCACTTTCGTTTTCTTTTTTAATGTAGTCTAGTCCAATTGGTTTAACGGTCTTTTGCTTGACCGTCAAGTGTATAATTATCCGGATCCAATATAATTATGCCGACGGAAAACAATTTTTATGTCATAGGCTCGATTAACTTACTCTACATGTAACAGATCGCAAATCTAACACCGATCAATCTCATCGGAATAAGTTAATAATTACCGGTATATACAATGTTAGGTCTAATATTAGCTGGTATATATAGCCTACTGAATGCAATGCTGGCTGCTGCTGACAGTTGCCGAATCGCTAAATATAGGCCTAGCTCAAAGTCATCTGACTTTGAAAGTTTACCATCATCGACGTAGGCTTATAGAGCACACCTAAAGGTGTAAACAATATGAATATGATTTAGCGCAAGCATTTACTCCGAGCTTCAATCTGAACTCATTTCTTGCTTCGTCGTTGCTTTCGGTCTATTGCCTGAAACCACACACATATTAGTAACTGTTGTTTCAATGATATGACAACCTTCCTTCCATCTGGCTGAGATATGCTGCGATCAGATTAAAACGTTAGTCTTGTCCTCTGTCGGTCGGAGCTAGAGGTGTTCGCTGCATAGACAAGTGGTCTCAATCTTATTTCGGTTCTCTGTGCTAACCGTTCTCTGTTTTTGTTAGGACCCGATCGAATGAAATTTTGATCCAGGTTCTGATTATTGTGTATCCATCCCATTCTCGGTCCCTTTGTGCTCTTGCTCGTGGTACCGTTTATACCTCGCACGATCTCTTTTTGCAGACAGTCTCCATTCTTTCTCATCAGCTGTCCGAAATAAAAGTTTCCACCTTTTTTTTATCGAGATTCACAATGCACAAGCTTATTTTCATTCAGATCGTCTCTAACACTCGTTTGTTCATTTTCCGTTCATGACACTCTTAGAATCTGTCTTAGGAATTTCATCTCGAATATGCCTCTGTTCTTTCTTCTTCTCTTTTCTCAATATCTTGGTAGCGTTTAGTTTGATCAATATTAAGGTCCCCGTGCACGGACACGTCGGACAGTGCTATCTCATAATTATCTCTGAAATAAAGCAAACCTAAGACAGAGAAATGTGATCGATCCATGGGTCTAGACCTTTGCCCTGTATCCTGTAGCATGATAAAGGCAATTAATATCATTAATGTTCAAGTCGTTGCACTGCTCGACCTGATCTTCTCTCCAGTGTAGCCTTCCTGTTAGTGTCTTACAGGATCTCATCTCGGTCTCTTGGTATTCAAAATTTTCACATTATTAATCAACTGCATATCCAATGACTTAAGAGTTCAATGCAGTGTTTAACATTGATATTCTTTCCGAACCACTGATCAGGACTCACTCGAATTAAATTCTGTGAAATAAGCAGGTGCATCCTGATAAATAAGCAATCGCGGACCAACTGCGTGAAGGTTAATTAAGGAAGCGCGGTGTGGGACAAAGGTGGCGTTATTAGGTTACCCTCAAGGATTATCCCTCAAGGATGACGATATAAGGCCTATCTCTGAACAAAATATTGGCCTAGATAAAAAGATGAGAGCTACACTATTTTATAATAGTCTATCGTAAAATTTTTATGAAATGTTAAAAGTTTTAAAAATGAAAGCAGGCAAGGCCCTAACGTAAACTTTTGTCTCGTGCAACAAAATAAGAAGTAGCCTATTCGCGATGAGGAAACAAACACAGATTACATTATTTAAGCCCTTGATCTGGATCTCGAAATGAATGTCAAATAATTTGGTGCTTGAATCGTATTGCTCCGTTTCCAATAAGTCCATTTGCATTAAATTAAGGTAGGCCTATATTTCACTGTGTAATCGTTTAATGCGCAATACCAGAATATCAGCTGTCCTGCGAATTATCTGTATGTTATTGTTTTGCTTTGTTTGTTATGGCGCTACAATATATTTTTGTTAATGAAAGATTGATAGGCCTATATGAAGTGGTTAAACAGGAAGTCATGCGGAAGTTATTAAGTATTCATGCCTTGATGAAGTCTCTTGTAGGCCAACACAATTATTTGCTCATTGATACAAAAGGCCAATCGATGTTTTGTCGTATGTGCGCTTCTGAACTTTGAAAAGAGGTCAATATAAACTACATGTAAGTATTTGTCGTATTGCATTAGTGCATTGTATTCCTCAACGTCATTGTATAGCTGATTGTTCATTTGGCAGTTGGCACACATAACATCTCGCCAATGTCTCCGATTGAACTATCCAACTGACACACCTTCACTTCATATCTGTGCGTTGTCTTAACCATGGATTCCACGCCCCCTTTATACTGTGGCGGACAAGCCACAATTGGCGATACGTGTAAATGATAACTTTCCGGTAACTCGCGGGAGTAACCATGACTCTGGTTGGGTAGCCATTTGGCTTGGTGGAAAGAATCTGAAACCGGTTTCACTTGGATTTCGGTTTCGTTACAGTTTATACGGAAGACCGATTAGGCTTTTCAAGCCAATTCATAGAGTGTTGCCGGTGGAATAAAACCTGCCACACGGTGCGCTGCTTATATCGTGGAGTATTACCGACTACTCCATGTATACTATGTTTCGGTTCTTCGTTCATAGGGTTTTCTGATTGTGTTCGTCTGTCTCGACAGTGGTGGCATTGGCCATACGAATACGATTTTTGGCGATCCTGGTTCATAGTTGAAGTGACGCTGTTGGGGTGAGAACTTTCGGTGACGATCTGTCAGGTTGTTTCCTTGTCATCGATCTCACGGGGTTTAATCTTCTGTCCGCCGAGCGGAGGTTAAGGGAAGGGTACAGTATTCGCGAGGCGCCGTGTAGGTGATCGCAGTATCCTGTGACGGTTTCGGTCACAAAGTTTCCAGTCAGTGTTACTTGAACCTGAGTGTACGATTCTGCAGGACTGGGTTGGGCTCCTACCTGCAACGGACGTGCCGGGTTGTATTCACGATCTTGCCGTGTGGGCGATCGTTGAGAGTCTTTTAGCGTAACGTGAAGTTACGGGGTTTCTTATTGGAGACGTTGCGACTCCAGGTGTTCGCATGAGACCGATGTTTCGGTGAGATACGTTCAGAGAAATTATACCCGCGAGTCAGTACACGTAAACTGTTCGGCACTGGGTTGCCGACAGTTGAGTCTCGTGGTGCTCCTCGGACAGTAATAAATTGATTTATCGGGTCATATTTTGTTGCTCTCCTCGGGTAGAGGATCGTTTGTGGACTTAGCAAATTAGGAGCGTGGGAAGCAGAGTAAAACTTGAGAGTAAAGACCAAGTTTTGAATCAGGGTTTTTACGTTGAGGTCCGTAACTGCTGAGAGTAAGGGCGAACGGCGCCGGTAGACAGTCCTACAAGTAATAAGTCTCTTCGGAGACGGGTTTACCCGTTACCTGTTCCACAAGACCGCCAGGTCTTTTTTTTTTCAGAAAGAAAACGAACAGCATCTACCGATCCGCTCTTCCGAGCGGCGGAGAAGACCAAGTCTCGGGCAAGTGCCGGTTTTCGTTGACAGTTTCACGGGTGAGGCGAGCACCCAAGGCGCGCCCCGCGTACTTTGTACAGGGCGGCGGCGCGTGTTCCGTTGAGAGATATTGTAAGAGGAGTTGGGAGTTTTGGCTGCTGTTGGTCTCGATCGCTCCCGGGCTTCAGCTTGACTCTGCCCGCTAGTGTGTTGGCAGCGTTGGTCATCTCTCCGTGAAATTCATCGGTGACAAGATGGGAACAGGGTCGTGGCGCAAACTCGGGTTAGGCCCGTTGGAATGGTGGTGGTTCAGGGCATTGTTGTGCTCGCCGGTAATTGGAACGTGTTCAGTAGTCCCAGTTGGTGGCGACTGTTCGAGTGCTGCCAGATGCAGCGTGGTGCGCAAGGGTACCGACAAGTCGGTTAAGAAGACGAAGACCGTAGCCGCGAAGGGTGGCGCTCGGCGAGGCCGCTCTGCCGGTGGGACAACGGACCCTGTGTTGAGAGTCGGCCATCCTCTTACTCAGGACGTCGCCTATTCGGTGACCTCGGCCGGGGCAGAGAGTGGGTCCGACGATACCTAGCTGTACACCCGGTCGCAGGCGTCAGTGTCGGGGTCTTCTTCGACTGTCGGTGACGGCAGCGACGGTGCGCACGCAGCACACAGTGACTCGGGAGACTCAGGCGATCCTTGTAAGACGGAGTACCTCCCGGGTCCTGGGCAGTGAAGGCTCTTGGTGGTGCAGGGGCCACCGAGAGAGAACAATCCGGTCTGACAGAGGCGCTTCCAGGTGATAGCAGAAGGGAAGTGTCACAAGCGTTGTCTGTTGGGGCGCGGACGCCACAGTAGGCCTACAATCAGTTGACGTCTTCTTTCAGCCTGCAGTGTGGGACTGTGAGTTCCGTCGAGTAACAAATAAAAGTATAGGTCTGGCGATGTTGTTGAGGCGCCATTTACAACGCACCGTTCTTTTCTCAGCCCCCAGCCTCCCACCCCATTTTCCGGAAAATTTTATTCCATACACGCCAGATGTAGACCAATTATCATTCGCTAATTATAGCCTACGCAAATGTTCTGTTTACTTTTCTTGCGTCGAAAGATAGCAGAATACCACGTACGTACGGTACTAATCTATTAATTGAAATCCTTTTCGAATTGGAGCTGGATCCTATGCCTAATTTTCCCAAATCAATCGATAGAGAATCCGAGTTCATGTCGCTTTTTTGGAAATCTAGGATTCAAATAAAAAATACAGGTTTATGATTGTTGATCTGACACGGCTTCATTTTCTCCCGAGAAACCTTTGAAAAACATTTCAATTTTATCCGAAGTTTGTTCGCATTTGCTATCTTGAATTTCTATTGTGTATATTAATATCACCTCGAAACCGCGTAGGTCTATGGGCCTCTTTCCACTAAACTCAAGCCTCTCGGACTACAAATTACATTCGCCATCTATGATTATAATTATGCCATCAAAGACATTATTTTATTCAACATTTTTTGACCAGTAATTGGTTAATCGTAAATCTAATATGCTTTTGATGGGAAATCGCTAGAATATGTTCAAAAATATCCAACTGACGAGTCCAAACAGTTTCAAGGACTTTATTGAAATGAAACATTTCTAGAGTAGGATACCGCAACAACAAAGTGATTAGTTAACTAAGCAAGCTTAAACGAATAGAATTTGCTAATTAGCGTATAGCAAGCTAAATATAAAGCCTCACCGTCATCATCATCATCATCATCATCATCATCATCATCATCATCATCATCATCATCATTTTCATCATTTACATCATTTACATCATTATCATCATCATTTTCATCATTTACATCATTATCATCATCAGCAGCAGCAAAATCATTATCATCATCATCAGCGTCACCATCATCCTCATAAATTTCCCACGACGGCCATTTGGCTGCCATTGGAACAAGAAAATGTTTTTCATTGTCCTTCGCCATTGATCTATATCATGCAGATAATCTTTTGTAATCTAATACGAGAAAGTCGATGTGAGGCATAGAAAAATTATAAAGATCGAGGTTTTAGTAGATTTTAATAAGCAAGTCAATGTAAATGCGAAGCATTGGAAGATAATAGGCGTCGCCATTATTTTTTGTTTATCCGGGCGACTACCTTAGCTGCTTCAATCCCCGTTAAAATCTCTTTGTTATTACACAATTTCAACAAACCAAACAAAATTAATTTGCTGCGTTTCAGAACTCTCTTGGTTAAGATATATTTTAAATAAATTTCTTGGAGCTCAAGAAACATTATGATAATATTTAATTAATTACTTAAAATCGAAAATTAAAATTCGTTGATTGTCTGATTCGTTATCAGCCACAAAAAGTCGACCATTTATCTCATCCAGAAGAATCCGACATGGATCTCGCAATCCATGTTTTTCTTTTGAAAGAATTTCTTTCTTAAATTCCAGATCTGAATCCAATAACAAAACTCGACTGTTCTCTTTATCAGCGACCATCACGAATCGATTTGCATCAACGGACAAGTGGGTTGGGCGATTCAAATGATCGATGAACCATCTTTGTTTCCCCCAAAATGACTTCTTAAGGTTTCCATCTGCATCCACTATGCTCACCAAATGTATACGTGTATATTGCGCAACATCCGAGCAATGGCTGATCACAAAATCGCCATTGATCAGTTTTATAGCATGCAGTATATAATGACTACATGCATCGGGCGATAGATTTATGTTTCGTATCAACTGCCCATCTGGTGAATACTCATTTATTGTTCTATTGCGAAGATTAAACAAAATGACATTTGATTCGTATGTAACAGACAGACTCCGGACCGAATCATCTTCTTCTGACCATTTCTTTATTAATTTTCCAGGTGGATTAACTCTCAAGATTTCGCACACACCTTTCCAGTTGCTGATGTAGAGACATTTGTTTCTGTCACAGGATACAATGTCTTGTGGACTGGTACATTCTTTCAGATTCCATCGACGACTTAGACTGAAATCCATCGAATCATAAATTTCAACCTCTGAACTCTCCCGAGTTACAACAAACAATTCTCTGTCTAAGATCGTCATTCCGCCAATGTATTTGTTTTCGGTTCCGAACCACAGTCTTTTTTTTCTTTCGCAATTTGTGTCGATCGTCTGAACTAAAACTGGATCCGATTTGTATCGAAGTTCAGCTGAAAACAGAACTAAAAGGCTGGTAACTATCTTAAAATGGTAACCCTATAAGCAG
Source organism: Lumbricus terrestris (assembly GCA_949752735.1). Classification (NCBI taxonomy): domain Eukaryota; kingdom Metazoa; phylum Annelida; class Clitellata; order Crassiclitellata; family Lumbricidae; genus Lumbricus; species Lumbricus terrestris. The sequence goes on from OX457037.1 coordinate 72,593,945, forward strand.
CTACATTTGTCTACCGTAAAATGGGGTAACATTGGCGCTGCGGGGTAACTTTGGCCCAGGGAACCAGGCTATGTATTATAGCCTACACAGAGAACCGTGTTAATTCATATGCCTCACCCTCCCACCCCCTAAGTGAACGAGGACGGTCCATTGAACGTCTACTGGATGGTGCAGAACCAGTATCAGTCGCAAGAACCGTTGGCTGCCAGCTTGATTGAGATGCTCAGAGAAAACCGCTGTCAGGTTGATTTCATACATTTATATAGCGCCTCTTCAAGAGTATCTACTCAAAAAGTGATGAGGAAAAGAAAATAATGGAAAAGAGGGAAGATATTGGATACAGCAGGAAAGCAACGCGGATTGATGAAGTAGACTTGACGAGAGCTTAACCCCATTTTGAAAGCAGTTTTTGGTTTCCGGTACCAGGATAACACATTTTGTGGTTTCGGACCATACAAGCTCAAAATTGTTATAAAATCGGTCTCCTTGGAAGGATTTATGATTTGTAAAAAGATTTGGGCTTGGCATATATGCGCAACACGTTGTAAAAACGTTTTATGATGCCAAAGTTACCCAGGATGGGTCCAAAATTGGTCTCACGTTGAAATAATACATGGTGCCAAAGTTACCCCAAACCCGGGGTGCATATTTCCAAAATATACATGGCAGCTGCAACCGCAGGCTTTTCAGCCAATCACAAATCACGATACATATTTAACTGTCAGCGCTCAACAACCAATGACAAAACAGTGTCGTTACTAATCGTAAAATATAAAGTCCTTTTACAATCTTCATTAGTTTTATGCTCGTTATTTTCAGCTTCTCTCAACAATTCCTTCCACACAATTTTACGTAGCCTAGGCTTTAGGCCTAGCGATGTGAAACTGAATTAAAAATCAAAAAGTCAAAAAATGATTTCGAAGTCGAGTGTCATGCTAGTAGGCGTAGGCTATAAGCATTGTACATTTTGGAAATGTGCACCCGGGGTAGCTTTGTCTTTTTTCAAATATTTTTAAAGTATAGAAATATTTTTTTTAAATAAATTTTCAAATTATTCAGGGTCATAGGTACCATCCATAATGCTCATACTTTAAAAAAATCAAGTATTTTGATCGACTCGTTTAGGTATCCACAAAAACCCTTCAAACTATGCCAATGTTACTCCATTTTACGGTATATATTTGTCCTTATAAATTATTATCACGTTGAACTTAACCGAAATTACTATTGTCGTCAAATGCCAGAAATGTCGCTCAAAAATGAAACAGGCAGATGATGCAGAAGATCGTGATGAAGATGAGGATATAAGTTAGAAATGCACACAGGTAGACGCCTGTAAGCGCCATCGAAAGAAAGACAACTACTTAAAGATAGTTCGACAGCTACAGGTAAAACAATAGCTAAGAAAAGACAAACGTCAAAGTCAAAAAGAGAAATTGATACACACAGAACATAATACAGAGTGCATCAGTTGCACAGTCAATTAATCGACTAGGGTTTCTCTCGAAAATAGGCCTACGTCATCGTCCACTTTACAAAATCGATAGCACGCAGAGATAATATTATAGCCTATGACTCCTTTAATTTCAGGTTCAAATGTTCCATTATAGTGTAACAAGAATCTAAGTTAAACAATAATTAATCATTACTGGTAGTGGTCAAGGTCTCTGTGCACCCTCTTAGACCCACTACTTCTTTATTGTAGGTCTACCCTATCGAATTGTCCATCCTATAGTTTCTGTGCACCTACTACTTCTATATTTATACCCTGGCCAGTGGCCATCCTGAAATCGAATTTAACCATCGGAATTCAATTATATTCATCACAATTGACACTTTTTTCTCAGAAACAAAAACCTGATACATCTAGATCGATCTGTTTCAATAATTACGGTACACTTCTTGCACAAAGTCGCTGGCCAATCAATCTTTAACCTCTCCAATATAAGACACTAAGTCTTGTTTAAGTCTATACTTTTACCGCTTTTCATGAGGCCTTTTTCAAGGTGTCCCTAAGCTTAACTACGTACATGTATAAGCGCCGAGTTAGCCAAAAGACTGTGAATTCCCTGCAAAAGTGCGTATAAATGTAACCACGAGGAAAACATTATTTTGTGAGACCTTCTTGGCTTTCTATTATTCTGCTGGCCCTGATGACCTATTTCTGCGATTTGCAACACGGGTTCTAATTTAGGCATCACTGTCTCTTCTCTCTCTCTCTCTCTCTCTGTCTGTCTGTCTGTCTGTCTGTCTGTCTGTCTCTCTCTCTCTCTCTCTCTCTCTCTCTCTCTCTCTCTCCATCTCTCTCTCTCTCATCACTCATGTCTCTACTCTCTCTCTCTCTATCTTCTCTCTCTCTCTTTCTCTTTCTCTCTCTCTCTCTCTCTCTCTCTCTCTCTCTCTCTCTCTCTCTCTCTCTCTCTCTCTCTCTCTCTCTCTCCATCTCTCTCTCTCTCTCATCACTCATGTCTCTACTCTCTCTCTCTCTCTCTATCTATCTTCTCTCTCTCTCTCTCTCTCTCTCTCTCTCTCTCTCTCTCTCTCTCTCTCTCTCTCTCTCTCTCTCTCTCTCTCTCTCTCTCTCTCTCAGTTTACTCATGGGCGTTGTGTGTTTGTACACTCTGGTGTCTCTGATCAGCATGTTATTCGAGAAGTACCTAAGAAGCTGTTGGATATTTAAATATAATATATTTACTCTGCGACAGCCATAATTAATGTCCGCGTGTCACTAATTTTGCACACAAAAAACATTTTTACTTTCATGAGAGAATAAAGGGCAAATCGTCAAAGTTGTCTTTTATTTTTGCTTAAAACAAAATTCATATTGTATTGTACCGCATTTTGAATTGTATTGTATATTAAAATTGATAAAGCGTCTCATACAGCACTAGCTATTCAGAGGCGCTCTTAGCGTGACAGCCTATAGATGAAACCGGAAATAATACTGAATCCATCAAACTTACGGCACCAGAGTGATAGTTGGAAAGTTATTTGAATTCAAAATAAAATGAGGATGTTATAATGCTGCATTATATTTGTCAATAACTTACACACGCTGTGAGTGCCTTTAAATATTAATAATAAGCCACATGCCATTTAGAAGCAGTCTCAGCGTTTAATCCCGGATGGAATAAAAGTTTTCAAGCATCTGTTAGTTGAAGGTGGGACCCTTGCCAAATCTTAAAGAGCACCGATGGGAAAATCATTGTTTTAAGAAGAAATAACAAATCTCACAATATCAAAGGCGCGATTTTGGCCGAGAGACGAGGAGATCAATACGGTCTAGAGATGTGAGAAGACAAAAGAGAAACAGCCAGAGATGGGTTTGCCCATCAGATCACAAAGATACTATGTATCCTTGATGAGTTCAGGAAATGACGAGCAATTTCATATACCAGATTCGGGAAGTAACAGAGGCCAATGCATTTAACCTTCATACCGAGAATTTTTAGCTTTTCCTGTGTAAGTACCGCCATCCGCTGTTCGATCTCGTTTAGCTCTTGTTTCAGTTTCTCTTTAGCATTCAAACTCTTCTTTTCGTTGTCTGTAACAGCAGCATTTACTGATTTCAATTGCGAAATTTCCAACGCTAGGGCCAAATATGATCTAAGCAATGGATGAAGTGAGTTCAATACCAAAGATGGGCAATTCAGGATCTATTATTGAAGGCATCAGTGTAAATAGAACCGTAGTTAGGCATGCATAAAGAGAGGCACTGGATAATAAAATCACAATTTTCTTTTAAAGTCACTGACCATTCATTATTTTGTGTAATTTCCCCGTGGCAAACTCATCTTTGTCACTGTTTTGCAGCTCAAAGTTTTCATGCGGGAAACAAAATTTTTCGGTTAACATAGGCCGGATGATACCTTTCAGCTTTAGAGTAGTGACACCAAAACGCTAGCCTAAAATTTGTTTTTATATCTTGAGCAAAGGATTATTCTGTAGCACCTCATCTCAAATACCCGCAATAAACGTCCATTATTCACATGCTTATGATCAGGGCTATACTCAGAACGTTTGAGGTGAGTAGGCCTACACGCTGCCGCCGAAAAAAATCAACATTTTAGGCCAAAAATTTCTTGTGGCTTTTTTATGTCATCGAATTTTTTTAGTCATCGAATTTTACGACGACCTTTTTTTTAGTCATCGAAGCTCTTTTTTCGTGATTTTTCGCCCGGAAAACCTTTCAAGCAGCGTAAAACGCTCTGCTTTCATGATATTTTTGCCGTTGTGATTCGCGATTTTTGCCTGCGTGTACCCACTTGTCTTACTGAGGAGTGTATAGTGTATACGCTGTATACCTGCGTGTACCCTCATTTTCTGAGGTGATTATACACTGTCAAGATGTCACTGCATGCAATGAGACAACTAAAACACGAATCTGTTTCGTTTCATCCGGGTGGGCATCTTACTCGACCTGGGAATCATGTAGCACTCTTCCCTAACTGACTCTACTCGCTCTCTCTAATTACTCAAGGGCGTCTTGCGGTTGCAGACCCTGGTGCAGCTTGTAATTTAAGAAGTGCTTTAGAAGCTGTGCAGCGGCGCTAGGGCGGCTAGGGGAACTAAGCCCCCATAAAAAGGCCATCCATTTTTTCTCCCGTGTAAAAATAAAATTTTCGCACGATAAACCCCCTTTAGACCCCAAAAATAATCGCAAAGGGACGCATGCGGTTTGCCAGACAGTTTGGCGGACACGAAAAAGGACCAGTTTCCAAGATTTCGACCAAACGACTAAAAAGAAGGTCATCAGAAATTTTGACGGCCGAAATGAAAAATTTTCCCCGCAAATTCAGCCCCCCCCCCAAACTGAAATCCTGGCGCCGCTGTTACGAAATAGAGTATCCCCCGTATTAATCGTATCCCCCAAATGAAGAAAAGTCGAAGAAGTCACTTCAGCGCCTATTTTTGCTGCAAATTAATTTTCATCTGCTTTGTTTTGAACAATGACACTAACAGGTATGTTAATTCCTATTAGATATTTTTTTGGCTTTGGTTTTACTTTTAGGGCACTTAAAACTTTTAAAACACTTAAAACACTCAGAGTCACTAAATAATTTCCAGTTGCCTTTCTCTGAACATTGCTTAGGACACTTAAAACAATAAGAGTCACTTCAAATTTTTATAAGAGCACAAATTTGTCAATTATACGCATTTTTCAAAAAGGGGATAGACTGGTTCATTCCCCCGGATAGTCTAGGCCGGTTAATTCCATCCGGAGGGATAGATTAATTCATCCCCCCGGATAGCTTCAGGGGGGATACTCCGTTTCGTGTCACCGCCACTGAAGCTGTTAATTATCTATAGGCCTACTCTGCGATAGCCATAATTATTGTCAGTGTGTCCATAATTATGCTAAAAGCGAACCATTTCTACTTTCACGGCAGAATAAAATTAGCTTAATACAAGAATTTATTGTATTGCATTGTAGGCTATTGTATTTTATATGAGAATTTCTAATGCGTCTCTTGCAGCACTAGCTATTCAGAGGCGATCTCAGCGTGAGAGTCTAGAGGAAATAAGTAAGAATAGGGCCTACTGAAATAATAAAACTTACGGCACCAGTGATGGTTCGAAAGTCAATTAAGTTCAAAATATAATGATGCCGCTATTATGCTGCATTACATTTGACAATAACTTAGGCCTACACGTGGAGAGTGCCTCTAAATAGCTTATTCTTATAATAAGCTATTTAGAAGCCCTCTCTCAATGTTGAATCCCCGATGGAATAAAAGTTTGCAAGCATCTGGTAGATGAAGGTGAAATCCCTGCCAAATATTAGAGAGCACAGATGGGAAAATCATAATTTTAAGAAGCAATCTCACAATAGCAAAGCCACGATTTTGGCCATACCAATCCTTTTCCGAGGGACGAGAAGATCAAGACGGTCTAGAGAGCAGAGAGGACAAACAAGAAACAGTCAGAGATGGTTTTGAGAATCAGATCACAAGGCATACTTTTGAACCCGTCATAAGCATCCTTGTTGAGTTCTGAAAAGATGAGTGTTTTTCTTATACCCGATTCAGGAGGCAACAAGAATCCAATACAGTTAACCTTCATACCGAGAATTTTTAGTTTCTTTTGTTCGTTCTCGTTTAGCTCTTGTTTCAGCTTCTCTTTAGCATCCAAACTCTTCTTTTCGTTGTCTGTAACAACAACATTTACTGATTTCAATTACTGCGAAATTTCCAACATTGGGGTTAAAAGTTAGCATTTAATATGATATTTAAGTATGATCTAAACAATGGATGCTTTGAGATCAATATCAAAGATGGGTAATTCAGGATCTATTATTGATGGTATCAGTGTAGATGGTATCATAGATACACATGCATAAAAAGATCTTTGGCAAATAATATTGCAAGTTTTTAAAAAGGCATTGACCATTTACTAAGCTTATTTCATGTGCTTCCACCTGGAAGACTCTTCTTTGTCACTGTTTTGCAACTCAAAGTTTTATTGTACCTCAGCATACATCAATTAACTCGGAGTATAATTATATCAATAACATTTTGAAGAAGGAATTAAAACCAGTTTACGACAGACTGGACACTTCTGGAACGATCTCAAAACGACGACTATACACTGACAACGCCGTTAGCGTTTTCTAGCAGGATGGTGCGCGAACACATAGGGCCTACATCTGTGTTTCGCGAGCATGGCTGAACGAAAATAGTCCTAACTACATTGAAAACTGGCCTCCAAACTCTCCTGATCTCTCACTGATTGAAAATCTCTGGAGTATACTCTCAGGCAGTGTCTACAAAGATCCTGAACCAAAAACTCCTGCTCAGCTAAAACGCCGTTTGCGAAAAGCATGGAATTCGATATCGCTCGAAACTTTGTACAACCTCATCGAATCTTTGCCCAGACGAATGAAAGCCGTTAGAGCCAGCAAAGGCAACACTATAGCCTATTAAATGGTACAATAATTATTGATTTTTGTTGTGTATTTTTTTAAAAACAAACTAGCAAAATCGTTCACGAATTTATTGGACACCCTGTAGTTATTGGACACCCTGTAGTTTGTAACATGCTGTGTTACGGTGCCATAGAAATCGTCACTGTTGTTATTATTGTCACAATTATTATTACTATTATCATTATTATTATTATTATTATTATTATTATTATTAATATTTTTTTTTTTAGAAATTTAATTTTAAAATGCCCTGAGGTACTTTGTTCCCCCAGGGACTTATAAAAAGTTAAAAGCAATGTGCCTGGAACGGCTAAACCTCATCCATTTCGGGCGTGGGTCTTCTAAATGAACCACTTATTATTATTATTATTATTATTATTATTATTATTATTATTAATATTATTATTATTTATTATTTATTATTATTATTATTTCTATGCGATAATTGCGAAGACTTGTGAAACGACATACAGGACAACTGTTACAGCGTATAAGTCTTACTTACCTGTATATTCACCAACCAAGTTGTCACGGCCTGCAAATTGAATATCCTCGAGTTCTGACTTTCGAAAGCGAAAATTGATGGACTGAATGTCTTTATCAATTACAGGTTGGCATTGTTGCTGCAACTCCTTCGCTCTACGTGCTAGGTCTGAAAATGCGCCACAGATGTCACTAGCTGATCCCTTAGCCATTATCTTTTGGCAGTAAGAATTGTAAGTTTCTAGACACGATAGATATGTATCAACATCATCTGTTGTTATCTGGATTTCTTTCAATTTTACTTGCTTTGTCGAACACAGACTTTCTAAAAGTGAAGTTGCATGTTTGTCCACCAACTGCTTTAGTTCGGTGACTCTGTTCGCTACGTCACATTCTACTTGTTTCACTCTTTCCTGTATATCTTCCTTTACCAGCATGAGCTTTGTCTGCTTCAACTGAGCTTTGTCTTTGCACTTATTTATTGCTTCTCTATTGCTTTTGATCTGTTTCCTAATGTCATCCACATATTTATCAACATGAGAACCTGCGTGATTTTTATGATCGTCAATGAAGCAGATGGCACAAACAACTGTTTTGCAATCGGCACAATATATATCCAGAACCCTCTGTTTGTGTAATTCACAAACACTTGTTGTTAGATCGGTCTTCTCATTTTGGTCATCTTTGTATTCAGTAATCGGCATCAAAGTATGATTTCGTGTTAATTTATTCTGTGTGTGTTCACTGCAACATGTTTCGCACAACTTCCGTTTACACTCAACGCAGATTCTATGAGCTGCTGGAGTGTTTTCTAATTCCTGATCCGCATTTTTCTCTAAGCATACAGAGCATAAGGCTCTTGATACCGCAGACCTATATGGGAGCTTTGATACTTGTATCAACCTCTCAATGAAGAAATGCTTGGGCAGTCCACTAAACCCTTCTGCTGGAATCTTGAACAGTCTTCTGCAAATTGGACAAGGCATCTCATCTCCTGGAACTTTGTTGGTTTTAAGTCCAGTCTCTTGGATGCATTTCATGCAGAATGTATGAATGCATGGCAATGCTTTTGGATCGGTGTAGACTTCGGTGCATATGCAGCATGTAGTAATATCGTCGACCTCTTGCTTTTTAACATTACAGTCACTGTTTAAATCTTCCGCGGCCATTTTCTGATGTTCACGGATTCTGAAAGCGAAAGCACTTTCGTTCTTACTTTTAGGAAATATCACTAGGCCTAATGGTCCTTTGTCATCAAATGCATGTCTATACGTAGGATTGTAATCCAAAAGAATTTTGATAGAATAAGCACGATGAACTCTTGCAGATATAATAGTCTACCTGATCGCAGTTTTAACATCGATCAATGTAAACGGAATAAATCATGAAATTAGGCTATATTGCCACTAATATATTTCCTAAAAGATCGACGTAGACCTAAGTTTATGTTGACCATACCAGAGTGTATTAAAATGGCAGTTGAATTTGATTTAGCGCAAGAATATACGTTGAGCTTGGATATGAACTCATTTATTGTTTCATGGTGGGTAAAGCCAACCATAGGCCTAGTTATTGTTAGTCATGGTCAATATGTAAACCTTCCTGCTACCTGGCTTAAATATGCCACAGTTGTCACACTGCCACAGTCTGATGAAAGCGTTCTGTTTTATCAATTATAGTAGGCCTAAGATCACCATGCAGGGCCTTGCTAGCTCGAGGTTCATTATACTATCTCTGATAGCATCTCAAGTTCTCCAACCGAGCCATATCCAACTCAACACCACGCCTTTGGAATGATCTGCCTCCTGAATACCGATCCATTATCATTACTAATCACACACCATAACCTTCCCCAGGCTCCTCTATCCATCACACCTCGGGCTTTTCATTCGAAACTTAAGACACTCCCTTTCACGAACTCTTACCCTGTCTCAACTGATCCTCCACCCTCCAATTCCCGGCCCAGACGACACCTGCCTTAGTAGCTGGTCCGCCCCTCTGATTCTATGGTAACTCAATCCGGACCACCACGGACTACTCTCACGGACAATCCTTCTAACTGAACGCAGCGCTCGTGAATAAGCTGGTTCCTCGCACTTGGCTTTCTAGTGACGCTTTAGAAATTTCGAGTTTACGATTGCGATATAAAACAAGCATCAGGCTGCGAAATGTGATCGCCCCATATATAGGCTTCCGTGGTAATGTGAAAGTGATACATTTTCCTTAACCCTATGACGCACACCTGGGTCCATTGGACCCCAGTGGTGCAACTTCGTTGAAGAGCTATATTGATATGAATAGTAAATGTCTGAAATAATTCTTGTTCCTCAACAATTCATCCCTCTACATACACTGATAAGTTGGAAGACTGTAGCATTCTTGGTTCAATGGAAAAATTGAGAAAGACACCTAGGGCATATTCAGTATACTTGAGGTCCAAGCGATAGTCGATGGGTCATGACCAAATCAATGTTACAGCATGGGGTCCCCATGCTGTAACATTGATTTGGTCATGACGCATCGACTATCGCTTATCACAGACCATGTCACATTGTCACTTTATGTTGTTCCAATGTATGACAATTCAATTTCGTTAATATTTCTGTCAAAAGGTCCTATTAAGTTATTAGTTCAAATAATATTATGTGGGACAAGTCACTACAAGACGTCGGAAGAAGGAAGCTGACCTATACGTCGGTCAACAGCCTGGAGCGGCAGTAAGCGGCAATAATGTGAGTGAACTGGTAAAAAACTTGTACTTCCATTGTGCAGTAGGAATTTACCGGAAGTACTTTAATTCCGTTGAACTGGCGTCTGACTTGCTCGCAGTTACAGAAGAGGACAATACGGAAAAATTGCAATAAGCTCGAGAATAGACCCACATCGTGGCACAATTCGGCAAATTCTGGACATGGTGATTTCGACCACCTATAATTCGTCTATAATACCTGTAAAACCCGTCGCATTTTTCTCAGCATCATTGATTTCACAGAAATAACCAAATAGGCCTATGTCGTTTTGGACAGCAAGCATCTGGAATATCGCAAGGTTCTAACCGCAAGAAACATCTCTTCTTGATGGAATTGGTTACGAGGTTGGTTCATGGTCAACTGTAATATTACTCGTCGAATGAACAATACTCAGGCGATGCAAGTCAACGTCAAGCTCGCTATCAAAGATATCAACTTGGACTATGCTTAGGATCAAAATTTCAGGCAGTATCTGTCCGCATTCGGTCGATCGCAAGACAAATGCGTGGTGCAATGAGTGCTGCAACACATGTTGTTATAAGAAGCAACAAAGTCGTCGTGACAATAATAATTATGGGTGTTTTATGGGCTTTCGGGTTCAACTTCCGAAATATGCAACTTCCAAAGTTTTTTTATGTTATTCTGTTTATAATCTCTGTGTATTTTGCGATAATTTTCATCGGAAAAACCACGAAATGGCAACCCCTATTTTTCTGACTATGCCACTGGTGAAAATGATCGAGCAAGTCACAAATTCATGGACATTTTTTGAAAAAGTCACCCATTTCCACACATATTAATTTATTTTGAGCGCCTTCTGTTATGAAAATTTATTTAGCATGACAATGTAGCGGACATTGTAGCCCCATATTCCCTCTATATACATGTAGTGGCATTTTCTTCTTCAAAATAAATGACTGCTAAGATGCTATAGTCGACAATTTAAGTGGGTGGTTCCTCACCCCATTTGTACCTCGGGTATATCTGGTTTAAATTTTGAACGGTATGGGTATCTTCAGAAATCTTACCTCAAAATGTGTTTAAATGAACCGCATACTTAAAAATTTGAAATTTTATTCCATATAAAACAAGTTTGATTCTGGAAAAATCTAAGGCAGGGGATACCAACCCTCTTGGTAATGTAAAATGTAGCCTAATGTAATGTAAATCTTCGAGAATTTCTCAGCGCCCACAAAAGTCACGTCAGGGAGACCAGCGTATTCCCAGGCGCTATATCAAATAAAAATCCGCAATAGCCAGAGCTGCCTTTTTCGTTCCGGTGCCAGGTCAAAATCCTGGAGGTCAAGTCGAGAGACAGCGTGATGCTATGGTGGTTGTCGGTGATGGACTGATGGTGGTACTTGGGCGGAACCTGATTAGAATCTGGATAGGATATAGTTTGAAGAGTTCGGTTTGCAGTCGTGAATTGACAGCAGCAGAGGAGAGTGCAAGCGGAGTAGAGGTTGAATTTGGAGGTGAGACTGCAGGAGAGATAGGAGGCTGAGCGAACAGGCGGAGGTCTGTTGGGAATCCGTTCCAAAGGGCAGGCGCAGCATAGACTAAGGAGCGGTTACAGAATTTCAGAGAGGATGATACTTGAGGCAGAGAGAGAGAGAGAGAGAGAGAGAGAGAGAGAGCGAGAGAGAGAGAGAGAGAGAGAGAGAGAGAGAGAGAGAGAGAGAGAGAGAGAGAGAGAGAGAAAGAGAAAGAGAAAGAGAAAGAGAAAGAGAAAGATATGATGAGTAACGAGTAGACTTGGGTTGTTGGATGGTGAATAGTTGACGAATGTAGGAGTGCTGAGAGGTTTGAAGAGCGTTGTAGGTTAGAGACACAATTTTGTAATCGATGCGCTGAGGGACTTTGAGCCAGTGAAGAGACTTGAGAAAAGAAGTTATGTGGTGATGTTTGGGAGTCTTAGTGACAGCGCAGGCGAGAGCATTCTGGATAGTCCGCAGGCGTTTAATTTTAAGAGAATCGATGTTATGTAAGAGCGAATTACAGTAGTCGAGTTTGGAGTGAACTATTGAAGTGGCTATTGTGCAGGCGGTCTTGTAATTGAGAATTGGGCGCAATCGACGGAGGTGCGGGATAACTGGGTGAAGTGATTGGAAAAAGTAAGGTTTTTTTTATCAAAAATGATTCCAAGATTGCGGACAGGAGAAGAGTATGGCGCGGGAAGAGTTAAAGCTGTTTGAAAAAGTCAAGAGAATAGGCTAGTTTGTTTAATTGCTCGCGTAGGCCAATGATGATAAATTCTGTTTTTGAGGGGTTGAGGCAGAGCAGATTGTCGGCATAGAGATGATGATCAGCAGAGGATGAGGAAATGCCTTGATGAAATCTTTTATAGGCCAAGGGGCGGATCCAGGGGGGCAATCCATGGCCTCCATTTAGAAATTTCTTTATTTTTTACCAGCCATTCTGGTCCGGAAAGTTGACGTGGCCCCATTCATGAGTAATTCTGTAGCCCCCCTCCCCCGACACCCACGCCACACCCACGAAATTCGCACACGAGACCCGTACGACTATAAAAAAGGTCAACTTTTTGGCGTATAAAATGGTATCTTTTCTTGGGAAAAGGAAACAAATGACTTTAAGAAAAATGTCACCAACTTTTTATGGCGGCTAAAATGGTATTTTTTTCTTGGGAAATGTAGACAAATGACTAAAAAAGGTCATCAACTTTTTTGGCGACCAAGACTAAAATTTTTCCCTGCCCCAAGACCGAAAAATTGACCCCCTTCGAAAATTCCTGTATCCGCCCTTGTATAGGCCAACACTATTATTTTCTCTAAGCTATAGCTTGCGTAGGCCAAATATGAGAAATTATGATGATATAGGACATTGATAAAAGGTCTGTCGATGTTTCATCGTTTGATCTGTGCGCTTCTGAACCTTGAAAAAAGGTCAAAATGTATAATAATATTGTCGTACTGCATTAACGTCATCGTATAGCTGATTGTTCATTTGTCAGTTGGCACACCTCGCCAATGACGCGTCCTCCGATTTCTCCGATTGGGTAAATCAACTGACACACATTCACTTCATATCGGACACACCATTGCCTAATATATCTGTGCGTTGTCTTAACTATGAATTCCGGGTCCTCTTTACACAAGTATTTGACGTCTTAATTCTTTCAGCCTGTGTGGCACTGGGAGTTCCGCCGAGTAGCAAATAATAATAATAATAATTATAGCCCTGATTATGCTGTTTTGACGATATTAAAGTAAATGCTCTGACGGAATGAATTATTATTAGTTTTCCCGAAAATTTTATTGCATAGGCCTATGCCAGATGTAGACCTAGACCTATCATTCGTTGCCTACGTAAATTTTCTGTTTTCTTGCGTAAAAAGACAGCCGAAAACCACGGCAAAATACTAATTTATAAATTGAAATCGTTTTCGGATTGGAGGTGGAACCTTTGCTTAAATCTTACAAATCAGTCGATCGAGAATACGAGTTCATGTCAGTTTTATTCGAAGTTCATTCGCATTCGTTATTTTGAGTGTCATTTTGTGCATTATAATTATCACATCGAAACCGAATAGGCTTATGGGTCACTTTCCACGAAATTCAGGCCTCCTGAACCACAAATTAATTGTCCACAGTTGCCATCTATGATTAGGCCTGCTATTATTTTCCATAAAAGGCAATTCTATGACGCTTTTGGAACAGAAATTGGTTAATCGTAGGCCTAGATCTAGCCTGTTTTTGATCAAAAATTTATGGACTATGTTAAAATATCTAATTGACTAAAGCACACAGTTTCACGGACAATATTCTTTATGGCGATGCATCATTTTTATAGTAGGACACTGCAACATCAAAGTGAATGGCTATAACAGTAAACTTCAACGCAAAGAATTTTAAAATTAGCGTGTAGCAGGCTTAATATGAGACCTCATCATAATAATCGTCGTCATCATCATCATCATCATTATCATCATCGTCAATCATTATCACCATCATCTTCATCGTGGTCGTCGTCATCATCATCAACGACAACAGCAGAAGCAGCAGTAACAGCACAAGCGTTATCATAATCATCATCAGTTTCTCACGACTGTCGTTTGTTTGCCATGGGCACAAGTGCATGTTTTTCGTTGTATTTCGTGATAGGCCTAATTATGTTAAGCAAATAATAATGCAATCTATTGCAAAAAAGTCATAACGGTCAATGCTCTAATAGAATGGACTAAGCACGTCAATGTAAATACTAAGTATTGCAAGCCAATTATAAGCGAGGCTATTATTTTTTGTTTATCCGGGCGTCAATCCATGTTAAAATCTCTTTGTTATTAGGCATACACAATATCAACGAAAAACCAAACTTAATTTGCTATGTTGTTGTTTAAGGACTCTCCTGATTAAGATATAATGTTAAAGAAATTTCTTGAAGCTCCATAAACATTACGATAATATGTAGTTAATTATTTAAAATCGAAAATTAAAATGCGTTGATTGTCTGATTCGTTGTCAGCCACAAACAGTCGACCATTTATCTCATCCAGAAGAATCCGATATGGACGTCGTAAATTGTGATTTGCTCTTGAAAGAATTTCCCTCTCAAGTTTCATATTTGAATCCACTAATAGAACTTGACAGTTCCACTGATCAGCGACCATCACGAATCCATTTGCATCGACCGACAAATAAATTGGTAAAGTTATTTGCCCGATGGACGATCCAAGTTGTCCACCAAAGGACTTCTTGAGGTTTCCATCGGCATCAACTATACTCACCAAGTGTACATGAACCCCAACGACCGAGCCATGACTGATCACAAAATCACCATTCATCAGTTTTATAGCATGCAACAGATCACGAGTATATACACGACATGCATCTGGCGAGAGATTTATTTTTCGTATCAACTTTCCATCTGGTGAATACTCTTTTAATTTCTTTAGCCTAAGAATAGTTGAAATGATATTTGATTCATATGTAACGGACAGACTATAGACAGGACCATCTTTTTCTGACCATTTATTTGCTAGTTTCCCCCTTGGATTAACTCTAAAGATTTCGCTCACGCTGTCGGTTTCTTTCCAGTGGCTTATGTAGAGACATTTGTTTATCTCACAGGATACAATGTCCTTTGGATCAATCAATTCCCTCAGTTTCCATCGGCGACTTAGACTGAAATCTATCGAATCATAGACCTCAACGTCTGAACTCTCCTCACTCACAACAAACAATTCTTTGTCTAAGATCGCCATTCCACGGATATCTTTGCTTTTTGTTCCGAACCACTGTTTCTTCTTTCTTTCGGAACTTATTTCGATCGTGTGAACTAAAACTGGGTCCGATTTGTACCGAAGTTCAGCTAAAAATAGAACAAAAAGGCTGTAAAACTTCTCAAAATGTTAAGCATACAAAGACTTTAACTTCTGATGATCAGCTAACAATGTAGCCTAATGTATAAGTCTGATCAGTATAACGCAAAAATATTGATACAGCTAGTGAGAGTGACCCAACGTTCCCAAAGTGGAACATGTGTAAATTCAACTGCGTCGCTCACTCATAAGGCACTCCATTAAAACATTTGACCATAAGTAGGCACACTAGACACAATTCAACCCAAATAGACGATAAAAGCAATTAATTATCATGCATTTGTAATTTAAATTAATTTTAAATATTTATTAGCATAAATGTCGTTTTTTGACAAAATTGCATCAAAATAATTATTTTATTCAGTTGCAACAGACTTGAAATAAAAGTAAATAAACATGCTCCCATCGTTGGACGAGTAAATGAACATGTATTAGATGACTTACAGTAGGTTCTACCGTCCCTCCAAATTGTTTCAAAATATGTTCCACTTTGGGAACGTTGGGTCAATAAAGGTTAAAAACAGCCCTGTCACAATTGTGTGAGCCTTTCTCGTTCGTGCTATTCGCAATGCTACTGAATACGATGCACGTCGTAGAGCTTACTCATTTACTGCGCAGTCATGGCGAAAGCTGTTATTTTTGCCTTTCTGCTTTAAGTAGGCCTAGCTTACAGCTCCTTTTGTCGCTCGAAATATTCCTTTGGCTTATCGGCAACATCTGCATGCAATGTCGTTAAATGGCGCTTTAATGGCGCGGGTTTCATTGAATCCTGATTAGACAGAGTTTGCACACTCATGACATAACACAAAGAGGTCGATCAGCATTTGTTCCGACTGCAATGAAACCATAATGAAATATACTCTGAAAAGTGTGGATCATAGGCCTAGGCCTACTTGCGGAAGTTTTTCTCTTTCTCACATATGTCTTTGTCGTCAAAATAGTCTGATTTCATCCGTTTTCTCTTTATAAATTTATCTATGGTTAAGAAGAACGTTGAAAATATTAACATTATTTTTTTTAATATAGCAGCAATTCCTTCTAGATGCAATGGTGTCTCTGTTGGTATACGTCACAATTACACTAACGTGCACTAAAAATAGCTCCAGAAGGAACTACTGTAACTAGACAAGTAGGCCTAAGTAATAACCATAGATACTCAGATGTTTATAGCTCAGTTAGTGTATAGCTCAGTTATTTTAAAAAGTTATTTAAAAATAATAATATTAGACGATAATGAAAACCTTGCAAATGTACAATTTTTTAAATTGTTTTTTGGACCTGCTTTGCAGACCCCTTGGCGACAAGCGACGGACCCCCAAGGGTCCGCGGACCACAGTTTGAAAACTCCTGGCTTATCAAACCAGCTCTCTGACAACGAAAGCAAACTTCAACCTGACGAAAACACTTTAATTGCATAATATTAATTAGTATTCTATTCGTAGGCCCTACTGCTGGCGTCCTCAAGGAATCTGTCATCAGTTTCCTATTATTTTCGATCTTCAAATTCTTAATCAGCGGCAGGGGCGGATCCAGGGGAGCCAATCCGGCCATGGCCCCCATTTCAAAAATTTCTTTCTTTTTACCAGCTATTTTGCTCGGAAAGTAGACGTGGCCCCCAGGAGTAGTTTCATAGGACTTTGGCCCCCCCTTCGAAAATTACTGTATCCGCCCTTGATCAGCGGAATAGCCAATATTCTGCCTTGAACTTAAAAGTTAATGCAGCAGTATGCCAACATTAACGATGCTTTATTTACTCTTTGAACTCGTTAATACGTAAGGACGGGTTCCGGATTCGCAGGAATTCAGTTCTGTCCATCCGCAAAAACGCACTGAACATCGGCGGGAATTATTTACCAGGTAGACCTGTCTTTAAACTAGATTCAAGTTTCCTAGGATTAACTTAGACATTGGTTAGTGAGTAGGTACCGGTAATCTAAGTGTCAGTTTTTATGCGTCGAATTTATCTCTATTGTCTAGGCCTGACTGTTTAGTTGTAGGCCTAATCGTATGACGCGGGTCCTTCATAAATTCTATAATTGACGGCACTTTAGATAAAATATTATCTCTATTGATTATACAGGCAGAGGCATTGATAATGTACTATAATATTATAGTTACTGGTTAGCGTCGGCTATTAGTCCATGGCCAATGGCGAATCACACGTGACTTCCGCAGGTTGAGTTCCGCTTAGGGCAGCGCGTGCTTGTTCATATGTAAAACCATGTTAAATTTGTAACTTTAACGGCTATTTTCAAGACATCTGGTCGGTGGCCGCAAAACATGGTTAAGTTGATAGTTTTGCATGTCACTCAACTCAAAATTCCCAGGCTGATTTTAAACAATTCTGTCATCATCGCTGAGAAATTTGCGTTTTAATGCGAAGTGTTGTGCCGCCTATCCTTTGCTATGATTTGCCTCTAGTCTAGCGATTCTGGGATTTGCCCCAGAGAATCCTGGGATTAGCCTCAAGGAACCCTGAGATTTGCCCTAAGTGAGCGATAATCCGAACTTTCATAGCCAATTAACTATTATCCAGTGACTATATAGTATATCAATGTCTACTGGTATATTTTCCTTCAAAATTTGTGTACGGCCCATGTCGCATAGGCTAATAAACGTGCGAAAAAAAAATTTGATCAGATAAATATAACGAATTCCTGTAAATAAAAATCAACATCGATCTACTGATTATAACGGTTATATAGTTATGATATAGTTTATATAGGCCCCATTATACTCTAGGGCCTAGGCCTAGTCTATTTTCATGTTGATTATATTATCGGAAATCAACAATCTTCAGCATAATTATAGCCTAATAATGTTATAGGCTATGTTAAAAAATTCAAGCTCCAAGTTTTGGCAAACGCAGCGCCAGTTATCGTTCTTCAACAAATTTCGTTGGTAGACACCACAGGATCTATCTATGTTATATAAAAAATGCGAGAAATTGTTTTATTAGACAAATATGACGAGCTCCTTAAAATGTTATCTACTTGAACTTCGCTGCCAGATCAATTGAACGAAGTCGTCCCAGTTAGAAAGTGAAAGTGTTCTTGTAATTTTAGCCGCTGATAATAGGCTATGCGCTGATGCATTAACTTGCACCTGTGTTAGCACCAATAGAGAACTATTATTTAGTGCAAGACATAATAGATTTCATTCAATCCAATGTCTGGTAGATTAAATTATAGACCTATTACAGACAGATTTATAACTTCAAAATATTAACAGACAGTGCTTGGTTACTCTCTTGGCACTCGTTCCATTTTCATTACAATATTCACTATTCAGGTTGCAAAACACCCGTAGGCTAGGCCTATTAGTAATCAATTATAAATTTTATTGCAACAGTCGTCAGTGGCAATATTGACTTCATAGTCGTGATTTTACTGGCCTAGTAAGCTGCACCGGTAAGCGAGAGCGGCATTCGTCTGTTGGTTGCAACGCACTGCGTTTCAAGCCCCGGGCTGGGAGTTGACATTCAGAGATTTAGATATCTCGGGCTAGCACGTGTGGGACGCAGGGGTGCAAGCTCCTGCGGAGCAATCTTGGGCAAGTTGCTTACCCATTATTGGCTGTGGGGAAGGCAACGGGAAACCACCTCACTCATCTTATCCCAGGGGCGTAAAGCCAATGAACCTGCCTTCGGGCAGACCACCACCATCATCATCATCATCATCATCATCATCATCATCATCATCATCATCATCAGTCATTGTTTAAGACTTCAAAAGTGTATCTTGCCATTGTTTAAAATTGGCTAAATTTCAAACCTGTGGCAGTAGATTTTAAGCTGACAGATAGCAAAATTGTTCATGATTTCAGTGCACAAAGATACGGATTAAGACTCAGGTATGTATGCACTCTCCATTGTTATGAAATTTGTATTTCGCTCAATCTGATGGTAGCATTTTAGGCTGTCATCTCAACTGAGTTTCTCATAATTTCGTTGCTCACAGACGTGGTTTAAGACCTCAATAATTCCCCCTTTCCACCGTTTAAATTCCTTTATAATATTATTTGCGCATTGTATTATTGGCATTTTGAGCGCATCCCGACAAAATTACTTTTGATTTCAGTACCTATAGGCTACACAGTGCTGAAGATTCAATGAATGTGTCTTGCACATTGTCTAAAAACATTTAATTCATATGCTGCAATTTTTATTGTAGCCTACCATCAATTTTTAGGCTACAATCGTAACAAAATTGCTCATTATAAATAAACGCTGTATAGCAGTGAAGAAATTTATAATAATATTTTTAAATAGGTCTCAAATATTGTGGATACAAACAACTCCGTCTACCCAACCACAAACATTGGGGGTCCGTCCCTCTTTCAAATAAGATTCCACCCATATTGAAGTCTCTTTTTTGGTTAGATTTAATTACTGATTATCCTTCTCAATCGCAGTCCCACAGTCGCAATGTGTGAATTAGTTTCAATCAAAATGTAGGCTCGGCGTAGGGTCGAATATTGTATGGGGTTAACTAGTGGGGAAGAAGGAGATTATGGGTGGGACAATTCGAATTAGCGTCTTAATATATCGGCGACATTCTTTGGAAGAATGCTTTCCAATATACCGCTGGCAACTTAAGAAATAGTACCGTAAACTGTAATTTGGCGTTTAGCCAGAACAATTTCTTCTTTTTTCTTTTCAAATATCTTGCTTCCAACGATATTCCTCACTACATTTCGATATTACTAACTTTTCAATTTATTTCATAAGTGTGACATTTCAAAGAGAAATCAAAAGATATACCACGATATAATATATTATGTACTGTGCAAAGTAGGCTATAGGCCTACTATCACTTCACGCTATGCGACAAAAGTTTCTCCTATACGGTCTTTATTGACATGCTTTGTAAATCAGTGGCGTAGCAAAGGGCTTCACCGTCAAAGGTCATGACTTAATCACTTATCTTATCTTATCTTATCTGACCATTTATAAAGCGCTTCTCGCAGCAAGAGCCTTTCAGAAGCGCTCCCAGTGCATTTAACTCCGAGAAAAAAGGCAAGTTTTTAGACGAGAGAAAGACGAGGACACACTACCAGAGAGGATGGCAGAGCGAACTGAAGGGGGAAGCCCATTCCATAGGGAGGGACCAATGCAGGCAAATGATCTGGATTGAGCCATGGCAGTCCTGACTCGGGGGACAAAGAGGTCGAGCCGATCAGAGGACCTAAGAGGACGCAGTGAACTGGCAGAAAGGGGCCGATGTATCTGATCACACAGATACTTCGGAGCAAGACCCATTTGAGACTTAATGACCAAAATCAGGACTTTAAATTGAATACGGGCGGAGAGTGGAAGCCAGTGAAGTTGTTCAGTCATGAATGTAGAAATGTGGGAGAATCGAGGAAGACGGGCAATGAGCCTAGCAGCGGCATTGAGTACAGATTGCAGAGGAGCAAGGCGAACCTTAGGCAGTCCAATAAGGACAGAGTTGCAATAGTCGATCCGAGAACATACAAAAGCATGCACAATTGAGGTAAAGATCGATGATGCGCCCCTTCTGATTTTTCTATTTGAATTGTTTCGTCCATATCATGATAGTAGTGAGTAAGGGATGGTTCTATGTCAACTACGTCCCCTCATTGAAAAAGAAGTTAACCAAAGTTAGCCGTCTTCCCACCCAAATGGGCTTTCCCTTTTCTTCTTTGAAACTCCCATCACTCATCCCTTTCTCTCTCAATGTCTTCCCTCACCCCTCCATCCTTTCATACCTTCATTCATTCCTCTCTTTCCTCATTCCTATCCCCCTCCTTCCATGCATTCATCCGTCACTCTCTACCTCCCAACTTCCAATCCTCTCTTTCTAACTTTCTTCTAACATTCAGACTCTCCTGCCATCCAAAGAGGCGCGAATTTGGCGAAAGTACGCAATGGCGAGAGCTTGGAGCTATGACTTAGTGGCAATATTCGTATCCTAAGCGTACATTTGATGGCAATCGTGTAAGAACTTAACAGGCATATACATGTAAAGACAAAAAATCGAATTAAGAAAACTGAGAAAATATATTGATCTCATGCTCCAAGTAATCGGGAAGATAAACTATGCTCAAAATCGTATCAATGGATCACACTATACAAAGGATCCGAGTGGTTACCCCCCCCCAGCGAGGGATTAATCCAAACCAAAAGAAAAGAAGAATAAAAACTGGTGGGTTACTAGGCTATCGCTCAACCAAATAATGTCCTTAGATAAGAAGATGTAAGCTACACTATTTTCATAATGTCATAAAAATTTATGAACTTTTGTAAGAATTAAATGAGAGTAGGCACTAACCTAGACTATTGCCATGTGCAACCAAATAAGTATATCGGTAAAAAATTATATACATTATGCAAACCTATGAATACAAATAGGAGAATATTGGAGGCAGCGCACCATAGGTGGCAAAGAAGAAACTCGCACGTTTCTTGAGGAGACGAGACAAAATACCAAATAAAAACATAAGAGAAAGAACGGGGCAAGATAAACTGGGGAATGCCAACGAGAAAAAGCGACTGAATTGGATAGGACATGGGCTACGGATGGGCGAGGATAGGAGAGCCAGCCAATGGATTCCAGGATGGAACCGTGGGAGAGGAAGGCCAAGAAAGAATTGGAAGTAGACGATACGAGAAGATCTACACTCGCACATGCTCTGTTTACATTTCCAGCTTCGAAAGATAGCCGAATATCACGGTACTTATTTACGAATAGAAGTTCTTTTCAAATTGGAGATGTAGCCTTTGTTTAAATCTCACAAATCAGTCGATTGAGAATCCGAGTTCTCTTTTTCTACGTAAGCAAGCAAGTAAGAATATTCTTTATTGTACCACCAGCAAACGCACAGTATGCCCTCGTATACAGAAGAAATAAAAAGCATTTATGCAAGCTATAAATCATATAACGTTCTCATAATAAAACTTCTTTTGGCAAAAGAATCAACTCTGGAAAGGGTCAAATTATGTGGCCTGGTTCGGGTATTGTAACCTTGTAAAGAGTAAACCTTATGTGGAGGAAGGCGGTCGTGAATTTAAGAGGATAGGGCGGGAAAAGAGCAGAGTCAGCAGAGTCAGCTCTAGAACAAAGTGCGTCAAAATTAGGAAAATCAGTAGGGAAGAAGCTTGAACGGGTCAATTTTCTTAGAAGACCGTTTGGACGTTTACGCTCCATTGCGTTGGCAAATCCCCACCCAAAAAGGGGAGGCATAAGGTAGCCTAATCGTGCTCTGGTAGTAGCTATAACAACGTCAAACAGACGTTGACCGCGGAGGCCATTGGCGACCAAAACACGTAAAGCAAACACGGATTGGCGGGTTTTGCAGCATAGTTTGCTAATGTGAGCCTTGAAGTCAATCCGATCAGAGATGGTGACGCCAAAAATAAACATCTGCTGGACCCTCTCGATGGGAGGAGGGAGAGCAATTGCTTGAGACCGAGGTCGCCTGATGATCATTTCACTGGTCTTAGCTTGATTTTGTTTAAGATTGCTAATGGATGTCCACTGTGATGATAATATTATGGTCAAGTTCAAAAAGAGTGGTGTCAATGCAAGAAGCTGGGATCATTAGGTAGCTATCATCGGCATATTTAGGGAGACGTTTCCACTAAATTTAGGCTTGAGACTAGAAATAGCAATGACAAAATCAGCAGGTTCAAGGTTGCATTGCACACTAGTAACATTTATGCTGCAGAGCGGAGATATTTCACCCGAAATTTCGTGCAGTGCTCACACTCGGAATCCGGAATGGGTTGTGATACTAATTGACCGGCGAGGTGCTTGTGTCTAATAGTGTCAAAAGCCTTGCTAAAATCAAGGGACATAAGTCTTACATAGGGCTCAGAAACGAGCATGGTCTGAAGTTCATGAGTAATGGATAAAAGCGCGGCAGATGTGGACCCAGAGAGGCGGAAAGCAAATTGATGTCTAAAGATCCGGATGAGCAGGGTTCGGTGATGAAGGGATAAAAGTACTTAGGTTCGACAATTTTTTCCAAGGTACGAGAGAGGTTCTAAGCGATAGAGATGGGTCTGAAGTCAGCTCCCTTGACAGGGCGGTAGATCTTGAGCATGGGGATAATCATGCTGAGGCGCCACTGTAATGGGCCATAAGAGTTATCAAGAGAGCAAGTGAACAGATCCGCAACAGAAATCGACGATCAGAAAAAAATAGTCTACAGTCACGATTGTCAACTTGACAAGGCTTAATATTTCCCCGAGAAACCTCTGCAAAATATTTAATTCAGAACTCATTTTATGAGCAATTTCATACGAAGTTCAGTTGCGCTAGTTATTTTTTGAGTATCATTTTATGCATTAACAGGGACAAATATCAAAGCTTGACTGCATATGCCTATGGCTACTTTCCACGATCTGTTATTAGGCCTACCACAATTTTCTATCAAAGAAAATCCAACATCTTTTGGAACAGTAATTGGTTAATCGTAAATCTAATCTGATTTTGATCAGTAATTTATAGACTATGTTCAGAAACTCAATTGACTAAAGCACACAGTTTCAAGGACGATATTCTTCATGGCAATGTAACATTTGTAGAGTAGGCTATAACACAGCAACAACAAAGTGATTGGTTAACATAGGTAAGCTTTAACGCATAAAATTTGCAAATTAGCGTATAGCAGGTTAAATATAAACCTCATCCTCAATCTCATCATCGTCACCTTAATCATCGTCATCTTAGTCATCACCATCGTCGTCGTCATCATCCTCATCAGCAGCAGCGTCATCATCAGCCACATCATCATCAGTTTCTCCTAGCAACCATTTGGTTGCCATGGATATAAGTGCATGTTTTTCATTGTCCTCCGCCATATGTCATGCAAATAATAATTGTTCTGTAATCTAATACGAGGAAGGAAGGTGATGCGAGGCATCGTAAAGTCATAAAGATCGGTACTCGAATAGAATTGGATAAGCACGTCAATGTAAATGCGAAGTATTGGAAGCTAATAAGCGTCGCCTTTTTGCTTATCAGGGAGTCAATCACAGTTAAAATCTCTTTGCTATTAGGCCTATACAATATCAACAATCCAACCAAACGTACTCTGATATGTTTAAGGACTCTCTCGATTAAGATACATTTGAGAGAAATTTCTTGGAGCTCAGGAAACATTAGGATAATATATAATTAATTACTTAAAATCGAAAATTAAAATTCGTTGATTGTCTGATTCGTTGTCAGCCACAAACAGTCGACCATTTATCTCGTCCAGAAGAATCCGACACGGACGTTGTAAATCGTGATTTGCTCTTGAAAGAATTTCCCTCTTAAATTCCAGATCTGAATCCAATGATAGAATTCGACCGTTCCATTGATCAGCGACCATCACGAATCCATTTGCATCGACCGACAAATAGATTGGTAAAGTTATTTGTCCGATGAGTTGCAGTAGTCAATTCGACAGCAAATAAAGGCATGAACAATGGTCTTAAATACAGAAGACGAAACAGATCTTCTGGTGGCTCTCAGACGCCTCAGATGATAGTAACATGAGCGTGTCGGCTGTGAGAGGTGATCAGAGAACGAAAGGGTGCTATCAAGAGTTACGCCCAGATCACGGACACTAGATGAAAATGTAAAGTCAGGGCACATTGAGGACAAGAGTGGGAAATTAAGTTTAGGGAGCTGTTGTTTAGTACCAAACCAGATCAGTTGCATCTTAGTGGCATTAAGGCAAAGTCGGTTGGCCGACATCCAAGAGTGGGGATCATGTGACAAGGAGTCGATCAGTCCCCCAAGAGCAACCTGATCAGTAAGAGGACCATGTACGAAGGTCTGGACATCGTCAGCATACAGATGGCCAGTGACCAAGTGTTTAGCAAATAAGGAAGGAATGTCAGCAGTATAAAGTAGATATAATATTGGGCCAAGGACCGAGCCCTGTGGGACTCCAAAGTTAACTTTAGCCCAGGTCGTTCTAGAATCACCAAGGACAACCATCTGAGAACGATCTGAAAGGTCAGATTTGAACCAGTTAACAGGGGTCCAGATAGACCACAAGAAAGTTGAAGACTCTGTAACAGGATCTCATGGTCAACCATATCAAAGGCAGTGGAAACATTAAAGAGCGCCAGAAGTGTTGAATGTGACTTATCAATGGCCGAGTAGATATCAGAGAGGAGAGATAACAGGGCAGCTTCTGTGGAGTGATGCCCTCTAAACCCAGATTGGCTAGGTGGCAGGAGTCCAGAATGCTCAAGGTAAGGGAGAGGCTGGATTGAGACAAGTCTCTCAAGAGTTTTAGAGATGAACAAAAGGTCAGAGATAGGACGATAATTTTGACAGAGATTTTGGTCAAAGTTAGCTTTCTTAAGAGTAGGGAAAACTATAGCCCGTTTTTGACATGCTGGGAGGTGACCCTCGGTAAGGGACCTATTAAACGTATATAAACTAAAAATGGAGCAATGGCATGTCAATGTTAACAATAACAAATGGAGGAAGTGGATCAAGTTCACATGATTTCTGGTTCGAAGAGTTGATAACCCGACGGAGTTCATTCTCAGTGATGGGGCGAAAGCAGTCAAACTAGAATTCTGTCCTAGAAAATTTAGGTAAAGGAGCGTCGGCAGTTGATGCACGAAGGCTTGCAATCTTCTCCGTCATCATCTTAAGAAAGTCATTGACAGAGAAGGAAGGAGCAGCAGACGAGCGTTGTAGACTTTCTGCCTGTACTCTCTCTTAACCCATATCAACCCATAACAGAAATTAATGGTTTCTTTCACATTTTCATGTTTGTCTAGACCCAAAACCATCGTATTCACCCAGATTTTAATTTGTTTTTGCAGATGTAGACAGTTGTAGGCATGGGCGTAACTTTCCCCGTAAAAGTGGTGGTGACTATTCCTTGGCACACAACTTCTCAGTTCAATTCTTTCCTCGGCTTCCTGTACCCCAGCGGTTCTCAAACTTCATTTTTATTGTACCCACCTTGTGTATTAGAGTCGTATTAAGGATCAAAATTTAAAATATATGTATAGTTTTAATCATGTAATCATGCTAGCAAAAAGGCAATATTGTCTATAACCCCTGTAAGAAAGAGCTAACCTATAGCGTTATGGTGTTGTGTGCTTGTTTTTACTAGCACAGATTTAAAATATCTGGTTTAATATTTGTCAAATTGAAACGTAAATTTTTGGCCATATTTGTCTTTGACAGGAAGAAGCGTTTTAGAACCAGTTCACACAGATATGACATGCTGAAAGGAATCAACAATTTTGAAGCTCGACCAGAAATTAATCGTTAGGCAAATATTATTCAGCTCTCCCCCATTTTGAGCTCTAGGCTATAGACCTACGCTGACAATTTCTGGCTCACATTTAAACACTATTTGTTTCAAAAATTAAAATAATATACCTAAACAAAAATATGTTGCATATACTAAGCCTATATAGTATGTGAGTCTAATTATATGTTGTGAAAGAGATAAAATATTGATTATGCTGTTATATGTTGCGACGTTAAAAATCTTTGTTAATCAAAGAAAGATGTACACAAAGTCCATAAACACAAAGAAAATTTATATTTCTGGAATATTTCACCTAGGCCATACCTCTAACCGGTGCCTGGCGTACCATGTATGTGCGCAGTGTGAGAATCCCTGCGCTGTACCCCTTCCCAAGATACAACTTTAGTATGAAATCTGGTGAGAACTCTCTCACTCCCTTCTCCATTATCAATCTTTCCCATTTCATCTCTTTCGGTGGTGAACTCCACGATCTTTCCACTCACAGATAACTAAATCAATTTTAAAAAACAGCTCTTTCACAAATTTTTTACAGATTCTTCCTGTTCCATTCTTGCTGACCCTTTCCTAAAATCTAAGCCAACTTTTTTTGGGAGGGAAATAAAGGTATGGAGGTCCCTTCAATGCTATTTTGAAAATAACAATGATTCCAGAAGGTTTTGTGAGGCTGTTGGCATGCCATGCACTGCCTCGGAGCCTCAACGATTTGTGGGAGAGAATTGCTTCACGTTTCCTCCTCAAATTTGGAGTGGTAGGGAATTCCTTCCCTTCTCTCCTTATGATTTAAGCCATGACTGTGGGCAATGAACACGCTCTGGAGTGTGGACAGTGGCGTCCTCTAGGCTATCAGCATTGGCGCCATTGCGATGTTACTCATGAATAGCCTTTATTGTGTTAATCTATGTTAGACAGCCAAAATGCTTTCATGTTTATACAAAAATATTTCCTTGTCGGACCAAAAAGTGGTGGTGACTGTCACCACCACTTTTAAAAGTGGTGGTGACTGGACACCACCGTCACAATAGAACGTTACGCCTATGGTTGTAGGCACAAATATGACCGTCAGTTTAAACTGAAGCTAGCCACAGGAGGGTACATCTACATAAACCATGACTACAAAAAGAAAACATGTTTTATTTATCTGAAACATTTAGACTACTCTGTGAATTGTTGGCATAGTGCCTAAATAGATTCGTAGACTCAAATTAATTCTACAGTAATAATTATGAACTGGTTCTAATGGGTCTAGGACATTGCCCCGGCCCATTATCCCTCCCCCGACCATTACACACCGTAGAACATAACCTCGCCACTACCTCCCGACTGTCTACATTTTAGTTGAGTGTGTGTGTATGTATGTATGTATGTATGTATGTATGTATGTATGTATGTATGTATGTATGTATGTATGTATGTATGTCTGTATGTATGTATGTATGTATGTATGTATGTATGTATGTATGTTTGTATGTATGTATGTATGTATGTATGTATGTATGTATGATTGTATGTATGTATGTATGTATGTATGTATGTATGTATGTATGTATGTATGTATGTATGTATGTATGTATGTTAGGGTGGTCCTCAAAAATAATTTTTTGAATTTCGCTGATGGTACCCTCTCATTTTGTTACCTTGCCTTAGTGATGATTAAGTGCAAAATTTTATTCCGGTTGAGGGATATTTAGTGGTCACTCAGTGCTCTTGACTTTTCACCATTCTTGACAATGCAAAAAATAGGCAAATAAGAGCATTAAACTCTACTGACAAGGACAATTTTTAGATCAAAGAAAGAAGCTGACCAATTTAGACTGTAAGAGGCTGAGTGGCATATAGATCTACTGAAAACTGATATAAAGTTAATAATTGAGTTTTGATATAATTTTTAAAAAATTATTGCAAATGCTGCCATTTGCTGAACATGTTCTGTGCAACAGTTATAGAGGGTTTTCGAATGTTGGAGTCTCCGCACTGTAGGCTTACGCAGACTTCTTAGCCTCAAGAAACTGATTTCTGTGTTCAACTTGCATTAGGTATATCTCCCCAGGCCCGGATTAAGCCCTTGGAGGGCCCGCCGCCATATTCTAAGGGGGGGCCCCTAATCGACCCTTGCCTTCCGAGACCATACTCCTCGGCCCACAGTCCCGCATGTTTATGCATGCCTATAATTGACTATATAAATCAAACTTAATTATATGTAGCTGAAATACCTGAATATTTTTGTAAATGACATTTTATAAACGTCAATGCATTAGGTATTGCTCAGTTTAGCAGCTTAAATCCTATGATACTCATGACTTTGATAACACGGAGACCTATAAGGAGAACAGAGTGTGGTCCCCAATGTTTGTGGGTAGGGAAATGCTTACATCCCCATGCAATATACTTCAGAAATATTTTATAAATATCATACATTTCTTCAATTTTATCCACTGAGCAATTTCGTTATGATGATAGCTTAAAATGCTGCCATTACAGTGCGCAAATTAAAAAATTCAAACAATTGTAGGGGAGAAGTCTTCACTCTTAAACCACGTCAATGGCACTGCTATATCATGAGTAATTTTTAAAGATGATTGCTTAAAAATTTACGGTTACAGTGTGCAAAAAATTGTAGACAATTATAGGAGGAGACACTCTGAAGTCTTAATCATGTCTTCCATCAAATTTAGTTGAGGTGACAGCCTAAAATGTTACCATTAAAGTGTGGAAATTAAAAAAATTAAGCGATTGTTGGAGGCGCTTTTCAAGCCTTAAATCACGACTATGAGCCCTGAAATGATGAGAAAATTAATGTCTTTAAAGTGACAGCCTAAAAATAAATGGTACTGTTGCAGTGTGGAAATTTAAAACGAATTAAAAATGGGGAAGTGATGCGCCCCTCCCCAAACCCCTCCGCTTCTAGGCGCTTCGATCCTCGGCGACCGTCTTCCAGTTGCTCGCTCACCACCCCTCCTCAAGCCAAAACCAAGCCTCCGCCTATGCGAGCGCCCATGCTTCACATTTTTCTGCTAATAGCGGTGGCAAACTGGTGAAGAACGTCATTGAAAGAAACAGTATCTAAATAGGAGACCATAGCAGAAATAATATGCGTTGTAACCTTTAACACAAGACGCACAAATTTCAGGTTCTTTAGATGTAGGCCTATACTTTCAGTGCATGGCGCTCAGGGCCTAACTATAGGCTACCATTAAACATACCGATTCATCTCTTTCCTTTGACAGTTTGACCCATTAATTTTGGACTTTATGAAAAAAATCCAGTTTTGGAACAGAGGAATTTACGCTGTTTTCTTACCAGTGCACCATGGGTTCTTTGGCTATTCGCCTTTTTTGAGCACTAGAAAGCTGAAATATTTTGTTTTTTGACATCGTTTGCTTTCTTCATTAGGGCCTACAATTATAATTATGCCAGGGATCTTATAGGCCTACCGGTACTCTAAGAGTTACAGGCGACCCGCAGTGTATTGCTCGCTCATAAAACCAATCAGCAATTGACATAAATTTACACGCTGTCCTTTAAGTGAAGTTGAATAAATGGGAAAATGCACATCAAAAATTCTTGTTGTTCTCGCACGGGGGGCCCCCTGACGACGGGGGGCCCGCCGCCATGGCAGACATGGCATACTGGTTAATCCGGCCCTGTATCTCCCAATTCGTTGTCAAGTTTTACATCCCTCTCGGCAATGTGGTTTACAACTCTGAGACTCTGTGCATCATTTTGCATTCTGAAAGTCATCCACTTTGTGTCCATTGGTCAGTATTAATCACAGTTATTAACTTGCATGGCAGTTCTAGTATCCCCATTAAGTTCAAAGTACTGGCTATAATAAAAGCTTCCAGCTGTCTATATACTGCTCACCTGCATGCGAATGCTTTTTCAGACGTGCGTTCTATTCTGAACTATGAGATGCCTTTATCATCTTTCGCTGCACAAGTTCCATGGTTGATGACAGGGTCAAAACAAGGCCAGGGCTACCATCCCCTCACTCACATACCACAAATCCGTAGAAAGAGCCTTATTGGTTGCTGCAGAAGTGATACCATTTGTATATGGACTCCTTGTACTTGAAGATAGACTTCAGCTCAGTTCCTTAACGCAAAGAAGTCTGCCCTAGACCAACAGTACTGCTGAGACTACAACAATCGAAAAACCTCTTAAACTGTTGCACAGAGGTATTTCATGGTAGTCATCTCAAGGCTGGTTGCTAAAGTCTTAAGAGCTCTTTTGAAAGTCTGAGTTGTTGAGTGCCAAAAAATCTGAGCATTTCGGATCTTAAACTGACGTTTTGGAGTGATTTACAACAGTATCCATGCATGGCGATCTCTCAGAGACGCGCCTTCAAAAGTATGATGTCTGGACCACTTGATGATAATGCAGATGATTGTTTGAAAGCATGACCATTCCATGCTGTAATTACAATGCAATAAGTCCTTTCCATTATTGTCTCAATCAGAGAGCATCCTGTGTTTGATGATGTAGTATTGAAGCACTTCACTTTGACTCTGTCATATCAACCACAATCTTTCAACGGAGTCGCAACAGCTTGTCTGATTTTTTCTCCTTTACCATGACTTAATCTTAGCGCTCCAAGTTATTGATCCACTTCATATCCTAAAACCAATAACCTATTTGGCATATCTATCAACTGGTTTTTTCCTGTAGTAACAGGAAGGATCTTTTCATCCACCAAACACATGACTATCAAGTTAGTACCAAGTACATCCATAAATTTATCCCTCCCCTCTTACTACTGAAACAATGATCCAAAGGTCACATGCTCTTATAAAAAAAAAATTGAAGGAATAACAACATCAGGTTCTACCTACAGACTGATAGACACTATCAAAGCATGGCATCTATGTAGATGACAACCTCTAATTATAAATAAACGAATGTTGACATAATGTACAGTTAGAGCACTGCATGGTATATCTGACTATACTCTCACCTTGTTGAGTGACCTCTAAATTTTGAGCAATTTCAATAAAACTTGGTCAGAATCATTGTCACATGATGCATAACAGAATAAAAGGGTACCATCACGCAATTTTTAAATTTTATTTTTTCCCATGGCTTTGTGGACCACACTAATGTATGTATGTATGTATGTATGTATGTATGTATGTATGTATGTATGTATGTATGTATGTATGTATGTGTGTGTGTATGTATGTATGTATGTATGTGTGTATGTATGATTGTATGTATGTATGTATGATTGTATGTATGTATGTATGTATGTATGTATGTATGTATGTATGTATGTATGTATGTATGTATGTATGTATGTATGTATGTATGTATGTATGTATGTATGTATGTATGTATGTATGTGTGTGTGTGTGTGTATGTATGTATGTATGTATGTATGTATGTATGTATGTATGTATGTATGTATGTATGTATGTTTGCAGGTATGTTTGCAGGTATGTATGTATGTATGTATGTATGTATGTATGTATGTATGTATGTATGTATGTATGTATGTATGTATGTATGTATGTATGTGTGTGTATGTATGTATGTATGTATGTATGTATGTATGTATGTATGTATGTATGTATGTATGTATGTATGTATGTATGCATGTATGTATGTATGTATGTATGTATGTATGTATGTATGTATGTATGTATACATACATACATACGTACATACATACGTACATACAAAAAAATACCCTGGCCATCCTAACATCTAATCTTCAATGATATTCGTCATCGGTACAAGAAACTGTCAGCTGAACTCATGGGCGCCCGCAGAAATTTTTGCAGGTGGGGGAAAAAAATTTACGATATACCCTAGTCACGCTTAAATTTTTTAGTAGCAAGAGCTTGAAAAATGCAAAGCTGGAAATTAAGAATACGGGTATATTTCAAAGAGGTTCCTTATGCAAATTTCTTAGTTTCATTTTGTGTAGGCCTATAATTTTTAATACGAATAGTTTCCTTAGAAATTTGTTAAAAATCCAAAAGCAGATGATAAAAAGTAGTTTCCTAGAGATGCTCTATATAAGTCCATAGAATGAATGAATGAATAAATGAAAGAAAAATAGGTGTCAGTTTTCAAGGGGCAAGTGCTCCTCTAGCAGCTTCTAAAGTGCCACTCGAAAGTCAATCGCAGGGCACCTGCTGCATCGAGTCAGAAACCTATTCCAAAGAGTAGTCAGAAAGAGGTCCGAGTCTGCAGCCAGAGGACCAGAGTAACTGTTAATGCGGGTGTCATTTAGGAAGGTGGAGGATCCGAGTGTGGGCATAAATTCTTTTGAACAGATCTCTTTGTCAGTTTGGGGTGTAAATCCTGTGGCGTGATAACCAGAGCCCCTTATCCAAGTTTACCTACAGTTTGACCTCCCTGGATTCTGTACTGGCAGCTTGCAAAATTGACAAATATGGAACCTGGTTTATAGCAGACTTGGTTTATATAATTACAATACTGGTGAATAAGCAGATGTCCCTGATGTAATTTCTGTGCACTTTGAGAAATTTTCAAATTTTTGCATTAGTATTTAATTTTTTTGCAGTTGTAATTATTTGCACTGCAACTAGATTCCACTCAAGTACCGGTAGGTCATAATCGATAAGTCTGCTGTTTGCATGGGCGACCGCAAGAGGGTTGAAAGCCAATTAATGGTCATTGTTACACTTTTTTAGAAAGAGCTTGAACATGCAAGGCAGAAAGTTATAAGAGCATGTTTACTTCTATAGAGATTTCTAAACGCAGATTTCTGACTTTCACTGTCTGTATCATTCGTATCATTGGTGCATTAATGCAAAGAAATTTGTTAAAAACCCAAAAGTAGTAGTTAAAAACCTAGATGTCCATTTTCCAGGGGGGGCAAGTGCAACCTGCGCTTAGGAGTTCGACGCTGGTGACTTGTGCTTCTCGATCACAGACTCACGTCTTTACGGGATAGGCACCGTTGTGGGCTGATAGATTTGTTTTGTAGGCCTATTTGTTTTTACCTGTTGTGTTTTTTTATATGCAAGTAAACCAGAGTGCGTTTTGCAGCTGGTACAATAACGAACATTGGCTACTTACTTACGTACTTACTAAATGAATTTCGCAGAAACAGAACCTGATACATCTAGATTGAACTGTTACAGTAATAAGGCTTCTTGCATAAAGTTGCTGGTCAACCATTCTTTAACCTCTCCAATATGAGACATTGGTTTGTGTCTATAGGCTACTTTGACGCTTTACATGAAGCATTTGTAGGGTCCCTAAGCGTAACCATAATTTATAGGGGCGAGTTAGACAAAAGACTGTGAATACCCGGCGAAAATAGGTATAGGCCTAAATGTAACCTCGAGGAAAAATGTTTGAGACTTTTGTGGTATTCTATTATTCTGTTGGTCCCTCCGTGATTTCCAAACTGACTCTATCGGAGGCAACGCTGTCTCTACTCGGTCACTTTGTTGACTGAATGGCGTTGTGCGCTTGCAGGCTATGGTGCCTCTGATCAGCTTGTAATTCGGGAGATGCTTTAGAAGCTGTTGGATATCTATTATAGGCGTATTAACCTATTCTGCGATAGCCAAAATTATGGTCAGTGTGTCACTAATTTTGCTGAAACCAAATCATTTTTACTTTCATTGCAGAATAAAAAGAAAATCGTCAAATTTTTCTGTGAATTTTGCTTAAAACAAGAATTTTTATTGTATTGCATTTAAGAATTTATAAAGCAAGTCTTACAGCCCTAGCTATTCAGAGGCACTCCCAGCGTGACAGACTAGAGGAAATAAGAAAGAATACTGAAAGCATTAAACTTACGGCACCAGTGATAGTTGGAAAGTTAATTGAGTTCAAATTGCAATGAGGAGTTCTTATGTTGCATTACATTTGACAATACTTACACGCTGAGAGCACCTCTAAATGGTGCGTTCTGATAATAAGCTATTTAGAAGCACTCTCAGTGTTAAATTTCCGATCGAATAAAAGTCTTGAAGCATATGGTAGATGAAGGTGCAACCATTTCCAAATCGTAGAGAACACAGAAATGGGAAGTTTTAAGAAGGAATAACAAACCCCATTATTTCAAAGGAGCCGTTTTAGCCACACCCGTCGTTTCCCGAGGGACGAGGAGATTAAGACGGTCTGGAGAAAGGAGAGGACAAAAAAGAGCAGAGATGGATTTACCCATCGGATCAAAAAGATACTTGGGAGCCCGTCCTAAACGTCCTTGCTGAATTCTGAAAATGATGAGCATTGTCTTACTCCGGATTTGTGAACAGACGGGAAGCCAATGCAGTTAGATTTCATACCGAGTATTTCTAGTTTCTTTTGTGTTAGCACTGACATCAGGTGTGTGTTGACGTCTAACTCTTGTTTCAGTTTCTCTTTAGCGTTCAAACTCTTCTTTACGTTCTCTGCAATATGAACATTAAATTTCAACGCTTTTAATAACGAAATTCCCAACTGTTACAGTAGGCCTAAACATGGTCTCAGAAGAAAGTAGTGTTGTGATCGATCAATATCAAAGATGGGTAATTCAGAATCTATTATTGACGCTATTAATATAATTGGAATCGTAGTTAGACTCTACATGTGCCAGAGATAGGCATGGTTAGTACTATTACAAGTTTTTCAAAGGCCATGACCAGTTACTATGTGGTGAAATTCTATGTGGAAGACACTTTTTGTTATTGTGTTGCAACCTGCTGAAAGTGTTAAATGCGTCATAGCCTACTCGCTTCGTTAACATACTTATAGGTGGCTCCTATGGTTTTAGTTGACTTTGAATGTTGTTAAGTAGTTGTTTTTAGAATCTGCTTGCAATGATCAATGATCGTACATCCGATCAGTGTTGCACCTGGAATAGTGAAAATGTTGATGATATTGCTAAAAGACAGAGTTTGAAAAAGTTATTATGTTCTGATGTTTTTGAAATAGACCTTCTGATTTACGAACGGTTATAAATTGCAGTGGTGTTACTAGGATGTCCATGTGCTGGTCTGCGGGCCGAACTGAGTGATACCTTAAGAGGTGACACCAAAATAATGACTGAATAAAATTTGTTTTGAGTTCATTGTTTTACATCTTCTGCTGGCATCATGTGCAAAGAATTCTTCAGTCCGCTTTTCTATCACGTCAAAACACTTCAGATTTAAACTCTATTTAATCAGGTCAGACTACTTGTCTGATAATTTGTACCTACTTGTTTTTGATTGAAGTATATACTATATAGGTCTACCGGTATAACATTATCATTTCTACGCGCGCTCAGCTAATTTTACATGTTGCTTCTTTTTCAGATTGTGTGGTTGAGAGTTCGAAGAAATATAATAAAAATGATAATAATAAAATAATAATAATTATTATTGTTATTTTTCACTACCTTTATTGCCCATATTTAAAGTGATTTGTGATTTACGAACCCTATTGTATTTTCTCAATTTTACTTTCGCGGAATATGATCAATTTCGTTACCTTGCTCTACAAGGTGCCTGCGTGAATGGCAATGAGCCTACATTCAGAGCACAGGCTATAATCATATCCAAATTTTATAAAAAAAAGTTTTTAAATTTCAGAATTAAGTTTCTTCAAAAATGGGTATACTGTGTATGGCGGCGATGATTGTCACAAGCGATACTTCGGTAGTAGCCTACGTCCAACATTATTACGTAATAATAGCCATAACCATAACCATAAAATTTGATTGAACCCATAGTGACAGTATTGACATCGAAAAAACACAAGTAGGGCCTACAGTTCGAAACGCACTATCTACAAGATATCAAAATGACGCGACCAAAAGGAACCTGGGTTCCGCTAGAGGGGCCACCTGTAATACCGAAATAAATTTTGGCAGACGTAGTATTGAAAAATAAGTGCACAACTGTACATTAATACTTGACTAGTTAACTAAGTTTAGGCCTAATCTAATTGACGATCGAGCACTAGACATTAGACAACCTGAGTAATGAGATGAGATCGAAGTCTAATCTTAAAGAGCGAGATATGAGTAGTGTTGTTTTCGTTAACGAAAACGAAAACGAAGATGGTAATTAACGAAAATGAAACGTTTACGTTAACGAAAACGATACCTAAAACTAAAACACGCTGACAACGAAAAATAAAACTAAAACGAAATATGCAGCAATCAAAAGTAAAAGTAAACGAAAATTGATCAAACGAAAACTAAAACGATATTTGGCCAAACGAAAACTAACTAATTTGCTCGTAATTTCACCTTACTTTTCTTATTAATTTGTGCGTATTGTGCAAATGGCGTATTTTAGTATTGTGAGGAAGCAGATTACTCACAGAACAGTTACTCATTTTACCTGTGTACCCGGGGTCATAATTATGGCTCTAAACCTGTCCAAACTGGTTTGGGGGTTAGGGGCTATTAATATGCAAATTGGAGTAATGCAGGGCACTGATTGTCTGAGGAGACCTTGCAGGGCCGACAGGCAGAGTGACCAGTGGAGTTAGGTAAGATATGATGGGCCAGTGAATAGGGAGAAACAAAAAGGATGAGGCCCGTGAGAGTGAACAAAGGCTGTCCGCTGGCAAGGAAGACTCTGTCTTGCTGTGGCTGGCTATGAAAAGTATAGTCGTCTCCAGGGCCGTCTTATGGTCATTGTAGGCCCTAGGCACTTTTGCATATTAATCTATTCGTAGGCCCCTATGGCCTACGATTAGATTAATTCCGCACCCAGACTTTCTACGTGATCATAGACAGACTTAGATCTATTACTGAGATGGGAAAGCGGCTAGCAGCTTACGCAACACTACATGAAAGATTCAATTCTCTTCTTGACAGAACTTTTTCAACTGAAGAAATAGTGATTAGAGCAAAGGCATTAATTGAGATATATCCATGTGATCTAGTTCGAATATGCATTTATTGACGAATTTCTTTTGTTTTCTCGAATGTTTGCAGACAATAAATCTGTAGGCTAGCTGAAACGAATAGAATAATAAATAGCTGACAATTAAGCTGCAGTCTCCAGTTTTTCAAATGTCAATATTGCTTTTCGAATTTATCTTTCTATTTTTGGAACAAGTTGTGAAGGTGAACGTTCTTTTTCGAAACTGAAAATAATCAAAAATTACCTTCGGTCAACGATGGGACAGGCACGATTATCCTCCCTTGCATTACTTTCAATTGAAAACGACTTAATGCGAGAAATGACATTTGAAGACGTTATAAGCGATTTCGCGAATTAATGCAAAGAGCCGCAAAGTTAGGCCTAACATGATATAACTTGGCCAATGTTACTGTTTCATTAGCTAATTCTAGCCTTAAAAATTTAGCTCGTTAAAATTAAATTTGCAAGTTTTCGTTTTCTGTTTGCTTTTTCCGGTCATTGATTAATCACTGCAATTATTTTTTAATATATTTTTTTCAGGATTTCGTAGGCCCCTGGTAAGTTCGTAGGCCCTAGGCACAGTGCCTACTGTGCCTACTGGATAAGACGGCCCTGGTCGTCTCTGGTGTAGATAAGAGCCTACTCAGCCTAGAAGAGCCTACTCAGCCTAGGATTGCCCTTCAGAGGTTATCATCTCGACATGAATACCTCGTAATAAATGTTATCAACCGGATTGCCCTTCGAGAGAGAAACCAAGAGAAATCCCTGGCCAGGATCTGATATATCCATGGGGAAATTTATTAGTCTTGGAGAATTTCTGTAGCAACATATTTTGAGGCCAAACAAGAAAACGGACCACTTTGCTTGACCCGAGGTAAAAATAAGCCTGAGAGTTTACAGTCATAAAATATTCTAGTTGACATGCTTTGCCTGTGACCTTTATTCAGTTGTGTAAAATCCTGCTAGAACTGCGTGAATAGTCGCACAATATCATATTCTCATTCATTCACTTCACATTACAATATTCCATTTTGGGATGCTAAGTTCTTTGCATTCATATATCCAGAGTATGAGTTTAATTACGTATGGTGAGAGGTAAGTCTGCAAGTGCGGGACCAGCGCATTTTAACGAGAACATTCTAGAATTAGTCCTAGCAAAAGTTACTCTTATATTCGCAGCGGAACGCACGGAATAGGGGTTTAGGATGGAAGTAGCAGTGAAATTATAGTTGTTGAAGACCCTAGGTGGCTGATAATGAAAATATTCAACCATAAATTCGCTAGTTTGCAATTTTCTAATCTGTTCAATATTAAGAACCCGGACTACGCATTGTTTTCAAGGTGCGGTTCAATGCAATTATTTCAGCAGAAGATGTTGGCAATATTCCAAAAGAACCAAAAACGGCAGAATTTAGATATGATTCTCAAAGGAACTGTTGGACTGTGGAATTTTATCTTTGAGCTCTTGTGCTATACCCGAGAATTAGTTATTACACTTTTCGGCCAATAATTCCGGATTAGTTATTTTCTCTCCATTAACACGTAGGAACTGAATTACATTATCAAGTGGTTTTGCATTAGTCAGCGTTCTAATGAGTTGCCACGTTTAAAAAAAGATTATTCGCATATTTCGCAACAATCTGAATGATAGCAGGCCTAAATTTTCTTAACTTTTATAGCCAACGTCAAGCTCTGAATTTGTTTCGGTACCGGTATGTAATAAATTTTTTAAAAAAAAGAAGACTTGGCTGCTTAATAAATTTGACATATAACTTTGATTTTGTATTACAAGATTTAAGAAGTGCCGGTGTCATCCAGGAGTTGTGGAATGTTTGCTTGAAAGTGCCATTTATCGGTAAATCCGGGAAAGCTACATGTAAGTTATAAGTAGCATTTGATTGTATCTGGCACGAACAACTTTGTATGGAGATGGCAGAAATGGGATACCCAGCACACATCATTAATCTACTAGCCGCACGGTACTGTAAACAGCAAGCTAAAGTAAAAGTCGTAGGGGTGCTGTCAAAAGGGTTCCGCGTCAAGAAAGGAGAAAGACAGGGATATTACCCCGTTTGTTTGATATCATGGCATAGAATAATCATGAGAGAAGTGTTGGAAGGGTGGAAGGGTGGGGTGCAGATAGGAGGTAGGAAACTAACAATCATGAGGTACGCTGACGACATTGTTTTACTGGCCAGGTCAGAAACGGAACTGCAGAATCTGGTTAGCCAGCTCGATCAGGCAGGGATAAAGGGGTTTGGTGATTAACATGGGCAAGACTAAGGTTATGACTCTAACAGGCGATACATGCAACATACAGGTTGGAGGACACGATCTGGAAAATTAGACAGTTTGCACTATCTCGGATCACTGATTGCAGAAGATGCAGAGTGCAGAAAGGACATCCGAGAGAAACTGGCGAGGGGACAGAACACAGCAGCAGCATTGAGACAAGTATGGAAAGGTCATAGCATAAAAATGGAGATAAAGATACGACTTATGAAGGCCCTTGTTTGGACAGTGGCAACATATGGTTGCGAAAGCTGGACCATTAAAAAGGAGGATGAGGAGAGGAGAGAAACTTTCGAGATGAAAATTACCTACGACAGATCCTGAGAGTATCCTGGACAGACAAGAAAACAAACGTATGGGTATTGGAAGCGGCGGGAGTGGAAAGATGTTTGCTAAACTCAATCAAAAGAAGGAAGATATCTTACTTCGGTCATCTGATGAGGCAAGAACGAAGCTGTCTGGAAAAAGAGATTATGCAGGGCACAGTACCGGGGAAAAGAGCACATGGAAGACCGAGGACGAGCTAGATTGGAAACTGGTTGGAGATGCCTTTCGATCAGATGATGCGAGAAACAAAGGATCGAGAAAGATGGAGAAAACTTGTGCTTGGAGCGACCAGCCCTCGATCCGAGGACGGCTAAAGACAAAACAAGAATGGATGACAGAAACTGATCATACTTATACAAAATCATCATTTCATGTACCTACTATTATACTATATGCAATTATGCATACCTCATGTGTTCGCAGTAGAATGAGAATGCAACGAAGGCCATTGAAGATTACTCTTAAATCTTTCTCTTAGGCTACAACGGATTAAATAGAATTCTTTCCGTATATTATAATTAATAATTGGGAATATAAGTTTTCTGTGGGATAATGTCTCATATCGGTAAAACTGCTGAGAAAGAAAACAGTGCAAGTGAACTTACCTTCAAATTCACCAATCAAGTTGTCACAGGTTACATCGAGAATTTCCTCGAGTTCTGACTTTCTGAAGCGGAAATTGATGGACTGAATGTCTCTATCAATTATAGGTTGGCATTGTTTTTGCAACTCAACCGATCGGCGCATTAAATCTAAAAATGCGCCACAGATGTCACTAGCTGATCCTTTAGCCATTACTTTCTTACAGTAAGAATTGTAAGTTTCCAAACACGATAGGCATGCATCGATGTCATCTGTTTCCATTTGAATTTCTTTCATTTTGACTTGTCTCATCGAATACAGACTTTTTAAAAGTGAAGTTGCATGCTTATCTATCAGTTGTTTTAGTTCATCTATTCTCTTAGACACATCAGATTCTAATTTTTCCATTCTTTCCTGTATATTTTCCTTTACCAGTAGAAGCGCTGCCTGCTTCACCTGTGCTTTGGATCTGCACTCATTTATTACTTCTTCATTGCTTTTGATTTGTTTCCTAAAACCATCCACGAATTTGTCAACATGAGAACCTTCGTGATTTTTATGGTCGTCAATGAAGCAGATGGCGCATACAACTGTTTTGCAATCAGCACAATATACATCCAGAATCTTCTGCTTATGTTGTTCACAAACATTTGATGCTAGATAGGTCACCACACTTTGGTCACCTTTGTATTCGGTTATTGGTATCAAATTATGACTTCGTGTTAATTTATCTTGTGTGTGCTCACTGCAACATGTTTCGCACAACTTGCGCTTGCATTCAACGCAGTTGCTATAAGCCACTGGAGTGTTGTTTCCTTCCTGATCCTCATTTTTTCTCCAGACAAATAGAGCACAAGGCTCTTGATACCGAGGACCGATCGGATGGCTTTGATGCCTGTAGCAACCTCTCAATGAAGAAATGCCTGGGCAGTCCAGGAAATCCTTCTGCTGGGATCTTGAACAGTCGTCTACAGATTGGACAAGGCATCTCATCTCCTGGTCCTTTGTTGGTTTTGAGTCCAGTCTCTTCGACACATTTCATGCAGAATGTATGAATGCATGGCAATGCTTTTGGATCGGTGTAGACTTCGGTGCATATGCAACATGTTGTTATATCGTCGACCTCTTGCTTTCTAACATTACAGTCACTGTCTAAGTTTTTTCCAGCCATTTTTAGAATATCCCTGATACTAAAATCGAAATCACTTTCATTTTCTCTTTTAATGCAGCGTAGTCCTATTTACCATCAGATCATTCAGATGTAGACCTACGTACAGGTCTAATAAAATTATATTCCATGGGAAAACAATTTTATGTCATAGGCTCCATGAACTATAACACAAAATTGTCTACCTGATCGCACTTCTAACACCGATCAATCTGAACGAAATAAGTTAGGAAATAAAGTGTTAATAGTCGGAAGATTGAATGCAATGTTGCCATGCAGTTGCCGATTCGCTAAACATAGCTCAAAGTCAGATGATCTAGTTCTTAGGCTAGTTGACCTTAAGTTTATCGACGTTGGCGTAGGCTATTTGGGCCCACCTAATTTAAGTGTGTAAACAATTATGATTTAGCGCAGGCATTTATTCAGAGCTTGAATCTGAAATCATTTCTTGTTTCTTTATGGCTTTCGGTCTATTGGCTGAAACCACTCACAATCCCACATATTAAAATAATTTTTGTAAATATGAAAAGTTGATAACATTCCTACAATGTGGCTGAAAGTTGCTGCAATCAGATTAAAACGTGTGTCTTGTAGGCCTACTGTGTCGGTCAGATGTTTGGTCGCTACAGTCATAAGCAAGTAGGCCTAATCCCAATTTTGTTTGGTTCTCTGTTGCCGTCAAGAATTAACCGATCGAATTACATTAATTTTTCATCCAGGTTCTGATATTGTAGATCTATGGTCCACTTGCTAATGGACCATTACTAATAATAATAAACTGATTGCGGTGTAGAATATTCAATCAGTAGGGAACCTAGCTGCTACATGGAGAGTATGATAGGATGCGGAATTGAGTGATAGCATGACAGAAGAATGAGAATACATTTTCATAAGTTTAATGAATCTAAGAAAGCGAACTTACGTGATATAAACAAGCAACATAATATACACCAGACTAGACGAGCCTAACACTAATATCTAAAAGTACTGTTCCTCGGTTCTCTCTCTCTCCCTGACTAAGTCAGTCGCTACATGTTTTATAGAGTTCAGATACACAGTCTAGATAGCTAAGTCCCGCCTGCAGCGAATTACAAAGCAGATAGATAACTAGCAACTGTCTGATTGGTTTCTAACTAAAGCTATGCTAATTAAACTGTCATGTCAACTAGATTGACAAGTGAATATATGAGCCTAATGTTCATTATATATTAATATATAGTCTAACAGTTAATCCTTATAATAAGATATTATCATATGCTCCTCCTCCGGAAATCGAAGACTCCCGGCTTCGAAAAACTAGGAATAATAATAATGATAGTGTTAGTCATCCTATACTAGAAAAATAAAAGTTATTAAAACTAGGGAAAAGTCGAAATAAATCTAAGTTAGGCAAAAATGCTAAAATGTCACAATTAATAGTGTCGGACAGATAAATGACAAAAAGAATGGCAACTAAGAATGAAAAATATACGAGATAAATGAATAATATGAAAAGCAACTACATAAATGCGACTACTGAAATAAAGTGAATATAAGGTAATGTCAAAGCGAAAATAAGAAAATATATAATAATGTATGTACACAAATGGTTACGATTATAAACATGAACAGGAAAAATGACAATCGACATTAAATGCTAATAACATGGGTCTAAACTCTGATCACGACGCTGAACATAACGAATCGCTCCGAAAATAAACGAAAACAGGAATCGTCATCAACATGAAGACAATGGAAGTCCAGTTCATGGGATTAACACTTTGCGATGACGGTACGCGTTGCTGTATGTAATTACTTCACAGCGAATTGCGATCTGACAGTTAGTTGAATCGCAGACGCGTCCAGACCATCGACTTTGTTTAGAGCGACTCACAGAATGCGTGATCAGCGTTTATGAAACAATAACAAACAAACAAATCGTTAGTCATCATATGAGACAATCTAAAACGCTGATAATGAATAGTTTGTAATGTACGGTACATACAATCAAGCGACTGCTAAGGTCACTCTTCATGTCAAAGAAAAAAAAACAACCCCCAACCCATTAAACACATAACTCAAAACACAAATAACCTGTAACATGTAACTCGTCACATAACCAAACCAATAATCACTTACTCTGCTGAGCAACTCATAACGACCTGAACTTTCCACAATGTACACTCATATTTAACTCTTGCCAATCAACTAGAATTCCCAACTCCAAAAATAAAACGCTCTCTAATGACAACAACCTATAACCACATAAGTACCTTACACTCAATTGAACCGCTCATAACTGCCTTGACTCACTGATACTCTGTAACT
This sequence comes from Lumbricus terrestris, assembly GCA_949752735.1. NCBI lineage: Eukaryota > Metazoa > Annelida > Clitellata > Crassiclitellata > Lumbricidae > Lumbricus > Lumbricus terrestris. Next base: position 72,638,199 of record OX457037.1, read on the forward strand.
TGCACTTAAATGACTTCACATACTTCACTGACTCACTGCTACTCGTGTGATTTACCGCTAAGGGGTAGTTAAATGCCAATACAATATAAAAATGCAGAACAATGACTGTAATGCTCGTGTTAATGACTTAATAATAAACATGAAAAACATAATGGCAAGAAAATGCCTATATAAAAAAAAAATCGTAATGTTTACGGAACACTCTATATGTATAACCAAGATGCGTGAAAAATGCACCGTTAATCGAAATTCGAACTAGACTGCTGAACGACTCTGGTCGATGATCAACCATACTCTTTATAACCACTCACTGAGCAACAACACTAACATTTAGCTTCCTCTTATCAATGAAATGACTTCAACTCCAGTACAAAACTCGTATAACCTTCACACAACAATTCTGATACACTTATACATCTGTGATATACCGTATGTGATATACGAACATATCTGTCACTTGTGATATGATATGGCTGTGATAACCATGTGCATGACTTGAGAAAACACGTCAGGTTGATCCTGGACAAAAATGCATTGAAATAAAATCGTACTGTTTACTGTACATTTGATATGTATCTGAATACGTGCGCTGTATGACACAGGCAAAAAAAAAAACCCAATAAAATGTAAATAAAATATAAAAAAAAACCCAAAATAATCTCTGACCCTTACTCATGACTCAATGCAACTCAAATCCCTCTGGGTAACAACCCGAAGATATTTACTGCCTAAGCTACTTGAACCGACTTCAAAACACATGTATACAATGCGCATAAATGGAACAATACAATTAAGTACATTAGAGATAACTTGATATACTACGATGTCTGTTTACTTTAGATAAAGTCAATACTGTTCGAAAATATGCAATGAATATATAAAGAAAATAAGGGAACTAACGAGGATAAAATAAAATGATCAAATTTTGTGGTACTAAATTATGCAGCTCAGAAGAACCATATAAGCATGAAATTCGGTGGCCATCCAAATTCACACTTAATCCAACCAAAACTACAATAATTCAACATCCTGCAAAATTTTTGCGTGTGTACATTAAGTGGATAAAATAATAATGAGAATAATAATTTGAGAAGGGTAAATATAAAAATATGCTACGTAAAAAAAATCTAAGACATCTTATAAAGACTGGACCCTTTCATCGTCTCGCCCCATTGAGAGCTAGCTTAAAATACAATTCATGCGTTAAAAATGTCAGAAATATCTAAATCTATCTGTCATGATGAGACAGTACTGTCTTGTCAGTTAGCTAGATAATAGCTCTTATCGTATCTTACTTGCACGTAAGCGTTCGGTTGCATCGAACCAAGGGGTTTTGGGACGGGTCATGGGACGCGGGTGGGGGCCGGGGACGTGAATGGTTGTGGCGCCGCTGGCGAGTGATTGGATTCGTCGTCGAGAAGGCCTCTCGGAATGGGTCGATGGAGGGGGTTGGGAGACGAAGGGTTCGACGACTGGCTGACGACCGGAAGTGGATCGGGAATCGTAGTGTTGTCGTTTGAGTGATTGTTGGAAAGCAGATCAGGAAACAGGTCCTGGAATCTCGCGAATAGCATATCACGGTCATGACATGCGGTTTGAGTCTGTGCCCATGCATCGGAGCGTGAGAAGTTTTGCTAGTCTTGACGTCTCTGAGAAGGTAGGTATCGTGTATACCTTTTTGCACAATATAAACGGGACCTGTGACTTGCGTCGAAGCAGGCCGTTTAACGTTCCGTGCAATCTTTATATTATCCTTGGGCTACTTTCGTTGCGACTTCAAGACGTGGCAACAATTGTCGAATATAAACATCTTTGCTAACTTGCCCTGCCTTCAGGGCACCCGTGCGCTCTCAAAAGCTACTGTCACTTACGGTTAAAATCTTATGTCGTAGTGTCACAAATCACTAGTTGTCTAGGTTTTACTAGTCCGCCATCACAAGCACGCTGTTGTGACAGATGAATAAAATGCTGGCAATTATAATGAAATTGTTCAGCTTGTTTCGTTTTTTTTTTTAATAATCGCACAAGCGTCAGCATCGTCCGTGGGAAAAACTCCCGACTCTAGATAATCTATAAACTGTTTGAATTGAACGCATTGTTTATGTCTAGCGTTCAAATTAACGTTTTTCACCTGAGTTGAAGTTCTCCATGTTGTTTATAATCAGCCGCAGAGCTGGGCTACCAGAGTTAAGTAGGTCAGCCCATGCTGAACTATCGGTCCGTGGAGCATTGACTACTCCAGAGATACCCTCTGGTGACGTCATTGGTTTTGCGTTTGACTCGACATAAAAAGTCAAAAGCGTTGTCTTATAATATTGTCTGACACAAATTTGTCGTTTCCAACAAGGGTTGGATTGGTTCCTTTTTCTACACGTGACAAGGTATCGGTCACAGAATTCTTCCTTTCAGTCTGGGGCCTAACTGATTTAATGTTCAAAGCAGAAAAACATGGTGGCTGATGATCATTCATGGTAGGTAGAGGAAAAGAAGTGTTCGAAGCTTGATGATGAAAATTCTTGATCTCTGCGATCAGTCTCGGCGGTGAAGAGTTACGTGTGGCCACGAGGGTTATGGGATTTTGACACGGAGTAGAATCAGGTGACATGATATCATGTGTTATCATATCCTGAGTCGATCGTTGAACTTGAATGCCTGCTCGGCCCTGTACGTGGCTTGTGTCTGAATTGTCTTTGGTAACTGGGTGGGTCTTGTGTTATACTGTGATGCTGGAGTAAAGCTGGGTCCGGCAATTGGGATAACCTTGAAGTGAATAGGCCTACATCTCTTTGGGCGTAGATTGAGTTGGCGAGTTTTTCATATTGTTCCTTGGTGAAACGAGATTCTTCTAGTTTAATGTCTAAGTTGCGTAGTGTCACTTTTCTGTTGGCTTCACTAGTCGTTGTTGAGTAGTTGCCAGGAGCACGAGTTGGCACTGCGGTTGGTGCTGCAGATGGAGGAAGGGGGTTGACGTCGGCGGGGGACATGCATGCTATTGGCAAATAATCTTATGGCTTCTTGGTTCGGATTTAAAACGTTGGCGATTGAAAAACAACCAACAGGATTGGCCAAAATTTTTCCAGCTAAGTGTCGTTGGCGAGGGTTGACTTCCAACGGTTGAATCTTAGAAGGAACATTTATATAACGTTTCGGGCTTCGAATTCTTACCGAGGGAATGGCTCTAGGCGCTAAGGAAGTGACAGAGGCGAGATTCTGAAAGGTCAAGTCGGAGTTATCTCTAATACTTAAATTCATTGTTATTAACTCGTGGAAAAAAAATCACTGATCTATCAGCAAAATTGATTTTTGCATAGCTATTGTGCAGTACATATATCTCGGTTAACATTACTGACATGATAAATTCTCAATTATTATAAACTCGAATTGAACTGTGAGACCTAACAAACTCAAGAACAAAACCACTTTCCTTAGAACCTTAAATTAGCCTACTTATTATCAGCAACAATCAAACGCAATTGGTCAACAGGACCAAGATTTTGAGAAAAATTATATAATTGATTTAAACAAGCAATATTGATATAACTATTGTGTGCTAGAGTCTATAATCGCTTGGAATGGTCTATCATATATATAAACACAGAAATCTGACCTATTTGCGTTGCATGTTTGTGTGAATGCTCGCCTGGGGGCGGAAGTGTAGAAGTGTCTAATGTAAAAGCTTGTAGGTTTGACTGAAGTGTCTGAATGTGATAATTCGAATAACCTCTATGCTGTAAATGAAATGGTGTTTGTCTATGTGGCTGTATAGTTTGTCTGTGTGGGTGTAATGGTGTATAGTTTGTCGATCTGTACTGTTGGGAATTAGCACGACGGTTAGGTCTGTAAGCTTGGGTGTAGGCCTACGACTATATGTGGGGGAAGATTGATAATGAGTCGCGATATAAGGACACTGGTAAGTAGGGTAACGAGAAGGACAGTTGTGACATAACTGCTGTAGTAGAGGGTGGTCATAAGATTGAGAAAAGGAAGAAGGACAGCTTGCAGAGTGTGCGAATTGTCGAATGGGCGGGGTGGTGAGGGCTGTGAATAGGGAACAAAATAAAGATTGTAAAAAGGCTGAGGACGTTGATAAGTTCCCTGCAAAAAAAATAGTTGATTAAGAAAAAAAGAGGCCTACGTGAAGACTGAGCATCTTCGAATAAAGGTGATCGACCTTTCGGGTTGCTCTCTCGATGGAGAGATTGAATGGTTCAATTATAGTCTCTGGAGAATTGGAAATCAGAGGCGCAATATAAGTTGAAGAAATTACAGAAACATTTGTGTTAGCCGTGAGATGAGCATTGGCGTTCAAACTCGATACTTCTGCCTGGATACACTGATTGGTCTTATCTGATGAACGCGGGCGCTGAGTATTTGGCAATAACATGATTTGGATATGATTGTGATCGTGGGTATGGGAGGAAGTGTTTGGCAGACGATTTGATGGGGCGATGATCGGAATGGATGATTAAGGATGGATCGGAGGATGGGATTCTTGGCGTAGGATTCTGGCAAACGCTGTCGTACGTAAAGTGCGAGTTAAGTGCAAAATTCGACGAGAACGGATGATCAACAAACTGGTGTGGAGGGAGGGATGACGATGTTGGCAACCTTGAGGTGGTAATCGCTTTTCTGGGCGGTCTGTAGGGAGGGAGGGAGTAACACGATAGAGGACTGTCGACGTGGGATGGTTGACTCGGATGGTTATCGCGGGTGGCAACATGGATGGGGTGTGGCGGTGGGGTCGATGGTGGTGGAAGGCCAAATGAGGAGGGTGCAGGGTGATGGAAAATTGCTGGTGAGTCAGCAGTGCGCAGTAGATTGGAGGTGCTGGAAATGGGAGGAAGGGTTGGGGTGGGGTGGTGTCTGCTGGATCGACGAGTGCAGATCGTGGAAGAGGAATGAGAGTAGGAGCCAGTCCAACTGAGGGAGGGCACCGTGTTGACTGTGAATGTCGGTGTTTTTGCCAACTTTGCAGTTATGGTGGGGTGGTTGGAATGAGAGGGTGAGGTGTGGGTGGGGTGATCGGATGATTGCTGTGACGCACGCAAGATAACGGGCTGTTGGCGAGGGGGACCTGGAATCAATGACTCAACTTGAGGTGAGAGAGGGGGTAGGGGGTGGCGTGGACGGGTGAATGCGAGGGAAGAGGAGGGGAGGCTGGTGGACGCCTGGATGTATCCAGTGCAAAGAGAGGAGGTGAAGTATATGCATGGACGGATGAATCATGCGTTTGTGAATGATAAATGCACGGTGAATGCAAAGGAATGAATTGATGATAATTATAAGGATGCATCCCTGAGAATTGAAGAGCGCGTGGAACTGAGTTCAATATTATTAACATCAACAGCTTTCAAATTTACTTTCATGGAATCAAGAAATGCATAGGCGCTAAATAAATGAACATCAGGATAAACCGTTTCAACACAAGCATTCACAATGGGAGACGAAGCATATAAACGAGTATGTGCCATGTCTATGAACGTATTATACTCTCGGGAGTGATAGACAGAATCAACTGAATAAGTCTCTTGGGACCGAACACGACCTTAGACTTGGTCTATGGGTCTATAATGCACTGTCTGTATGGATGTGGAGTAAAAACAAGAACACGACAATTGAGAGCGCTGTACAAATGCCGAATCAATCGGTGATCGTTCAAAAGCGATCCAACGGATTGGTTCAACCACGGTCACATGCACAATATTATGCCAATATATACAGTGAAGCACATAGCAATACAAGCACATGTAACGCAACAATTCAGCAATGCAATGTCTATAGCTAAAAAGAAGTAAGAAAACTGTCTGATGGCACGTGTGAAAAATGACAACAGTAAGATGATGATAAATGATAAATGAGGATAGTTAGGACGAGGAATAGTGCAGATTGGCGCACTTACGCTGAAATCTGTGATCTGGAATGGTGTTGAATGTCTCAGTAGACCACCGGTTGGATGCCCGGTGGCGGATTGGCTGGGTACAGAGCTGATTGGTTGCCCTGCTGCGATGATTACCGCGTCTGTTATTGTGAACAGCGCGGTTTATTGAGGATGTCGCGGCTTGGTCGTACAGCGGATGTACTGCACGTCGGACTGATTGTACCGTGGAATGGTAAGACCACGGGTTGATTGTACGTCTAGATGAGCGGTTGATTGTTTGGCCGTCGCCCGTATGAAGGCAACGCGCGATAAGCACCCTGCAGTGATGAACGCGGTTGGTTGACTCGGTGCTCCGCGTGAGCTGTGGGATCCGGCGTCTAGAGGTCACACTCGTTACCATTCAAACACACTGCAAAACAGATTCTCAGAGCAAAAAGAAAACATGCGAAGAAGAAACTCCAAATGTTTCAGCGTCGCATATTTACGAAAGCGAAATTTGACGAATAGGCAAAGTACGGTAAATACATACAAAAACGCGCAAAATTGTTTGCAAAACGAAAATGCACGAAAAATTCGTACGTAGATATGTACGATGAATACTGAAATTATATACAAGTGTTAATTAACGAAAAGCGATTCTGCCGTCTGTTGTTTGAAGAGTTAACGCTATTTTTGTAATGGTTTTGAGTTTTTAATGTTTTTCAGAGTTTTGTTTACTCTATCGTTAAAAATCGTTAAAAATCGTTAAAAAGGAAAATTCCGTCTTTTTGCAATTATAATGTTTTGGTGGAGAGAGAGAGCTCAGCACTTACCGCATCTGGTCTGGTGTATATATAGAAAATAATAATAAGAATGACAAATAATCAAAATTGAGAAAAATGTGATCTAGCGAGATGAATGAATATTATCGACGCTAATATGACTTAATGATGATGGCGTGAAGCTTACTGGGTTGGCGTGGGTGGGTTTTGATCGGCGGGCAAGTCCCCGTCTTTTTCTGGTTCATCCGGATTGATGTCTGGAAGCGGAGGGAGGTCCTCGTCGGCACGGGAAGGGTTACGGAGGGCGATGAGATCGTCTATATACACTTCTATGTGGTAACACATGCCGTCATGTCGATGGTTGTGTCTAAAATGATCTGCGAGCCAAGACTCGACATCTTCGACTTCCTGGGCGGTGAGGGTGGGAAGAGGGAGGGCGTACGCTGGATCGGACTGTGGGATCAAGTCCGGCAGAGGTTGTGACATCATGGGGATGAATCGAAGTGGATGAATGAAAAAGAACGGAAAAAAAATCCTGGGTGAACTGCTACTGGTACTTAAAGGCTGGTACTTAAAGAAATCGTACTCCGGGTCTCCACCATATGGTCCACTTGCTAATGGACCATTACTAATAATAATAAACTGATTGCGGTGTAGAATATTCAATCAGTAGGGAACCTAGCTGCTACATGGAGAGTATGATAGGATGCGGAATTGAGTGATAGCATGACAGAAGAATGAGAATACATTTTCATAAGTTTAATGAATCTAAGAAAGCGAACTTACGTGATATAAACAAGCAACATAATATACACCAGACTAGACGAGCCTAACACTAATATCTAAAAGTACTGTTCCTCGGTTCTCTCTCTCTCCCTGACTAAGTCAGTCGCTACATGTTTTATAGAGTTCAGATACACAGTCTAGATAGCTAAGTCCCGCCTGCAGCGAATTACAAAGCAGATAGATAACTAGCAACTGTCTGATTGGTTTCTAACTAAAGCTATGCTAATTAAACTGTCATGTCAACTAGATTGACAAGTGAATATATGAGCCTAATGTTCATTATATATTAATATATAGTCTAACAGTTAATCCTTATAATAAGATATTATCATAGATCCATCCCATTCTCGGTGTCCTTGTGTTCTTTATCTTTGCACCGTACCTTGCACGATCTCTTTTCTCAGGCAGAATCCTTTTTTTCTCACCAGGTGTCCGAAATAAGAAGTTTCCTCCTTTTTGATCGAGTTGCACAAACTTATTTTCACTGCTGTTGTCTCCAACACTCGCTTGTTCCTTTCCATTCATGAACTCTTAGAACCACAACGGCATTCCTCTGTTCTTTCATTTACGTTTTTCTTGATAGTCCAGCTTTCACAACCAAACGTAGGGCCTTCGTAAGTCGTGCCATGGTAGCGTTTAGCTTTATCAATATTAAGGTCTCAGTGCACGGACAATGCTATCTCGAGATTCATATCCTTGAAGTAAAGCAAACATCAGACAGATAAAATATGATCGATCCATTATAGGCCTTCATCCTGTAGTAGGATGAAAGCAATTAATATTATTAATACTCCTTAATGTTCATGTAGTTTGCACTCCACGTTAGCTGCATCGGTAAGAGAGCTGGCGGCCGCGCGTCTATGGAAAAGAGCGTGAGGGGCGCGGTTCGAATCCCGAAGGTGGCTATTTCAGAGATTTAAATCTCGGGCTAGCACGGGAACCTAAATGGCGTGGCGTCCATTCAAACGGGCGAGCGGTGGTGAAGGATCTCACCATCAGGGTCGATGCCATAAGACATCCGCCATATAAAAATCCGATTACATTTACTGCTCGTCCTGATCTTCTCTCTAGTGTAGCTTATTATAATAGGCTACTTTATGGTGTCCTACATAGTTGCTTAAAAGTTTTATTTACTGTCGGTTATTATATACCTTAACCTTAGTTTTGTCTGATATTCCTTGCGTTTTAACCGTAATTTTGTCCTACTGTATATTTGCTATATTTTTCGATTAACATAAAATTGTATAAACAAGAATTTTAAAGTAAAAAATATAGTTTAAGATATAACAAAGTCAAATAATTTTCCATTTCCCGTTTTGTCGCTTTTTTAAATTTTCAAATAAAACGACGTTTTCCCGGGTTTTTTCCCGTTTCCATCGTTTCTTACGGGTCTAGGACTTTACCCCCCGGCCCATTACCCCATGCAATTACCCCCTGCCATTACCCCCGCCCATTACCCCCCGTAGGACATTACCCCCCTGCCATTACCCCGGTCTGCTTACATTTGGGGCCAGTTTATGTACGTTTGTATGTATGTATGTATGTATGTATGTATGTATGTATGTATGTATGTATGTATGTATGTATGTATGTATGTATGTATATATGTATGTATGTATGTAAGTATGTATGCATGTATGAATGTATGTATGTAAGTATGTATATAAGTATGTTTGTAAGTATGTATGTAAGTATATATGTATATCAGTATGAATGTATTGTAAGTTTGTAAGTATATATGTATACATGCATATTCGTATGTACGTATGCACGCACGTACGTATGTATTTCATGCTTACATACACACTTACATACATAATCACATACATACCATACATGCATACATACATACTCACGCATACACTCATATATATATGACATACATACATACATACATGCATACATACATACATACTCACGCATACACTCGTGTATATATGACATACATACATACATACATGCATGCATACATACATGCATGCATGCATACATATATACATACATACATACATACATACATACATAGATACATACATACATACATACATACATACATACATACATACATACATACATACATACATACATACATACATACATACATACATACATACATACTAACGTACATAAACTGGCCCCAAATATAAGCAGACCGGGGGTAATGGCAGGGGGTAATGTCCTACGGGGGTAATGGGCGGGGGTAATGGGCGGGGGTAATGGCAGGGGGTAATGGCAGGGGATAATGGGCCGGGGGGTAAAGTCCGGATACCTTTCTTACATCTATGGTATCCTACAGGATCTCATATCATTCTCTTATTAAGACCTATTCAGAACTTCATATTATTCATCGACTGCATATTCAATGACTTTAGAGTTCAATAAAGTACTCAACTTTAATATAATTATATTATTTTCCTCTCGAACCACTGGCTCGATTTAAATTTTGGGAAGAATCAGACCTACAAGTTCCTTTGACCATAGTTATTTAGACATAGGTTTAAATTCGCAAGTCGATAATTATAATCAGCAGTCGCAATGAAAGCTGTATGTTTATCATACATAAAGGCACAAGTATTGTCTGTGACGACAGGCAAAGATCGATTGCTATTCAAAAAATGTTTAGGCCCATGCACAGTTGCACACGTCTTTAAAGAAATTTCATAGATGCGCCCATTAAACTCCTATTGGAAGAATCGTTTAGCTTAAATGCAGAATTAGATGCAGTCATTGAAACCGATCAGCAGGGCAAACATTGACTTGACAGTAGACCTATGTCTTGAGGAGCATGTACAATGCAACGAAATGCAGTACACTGAATTGCCCTTGCTCTTTCTTGTACTAACGAAATTCAGGACCAGTCTAAGCTATAGGCCTAGCAGATATCATCGATATAATCAACCAATCGTTGTTTTGTCGCATGTGCGCTTCTGAACTTTGAAAAGAGGTCAAATGTCAACAACATGTATAATTGTCGTATTGCATCAGTGCATTGTATTCTTCAACGTCATCGCAGATTATTGCTCATTTGTCAGTTGGTAGTTGGCACACCTCGCCATGACGCCTTCCCCGCTTTCTCCGATTGAACCATCCAACTAACACACCACCACTTTATATTCAAATTTAAAATTCAAATTCAATATCTGGGTTTTGACTTAAATGCTGCGACGGAATGAATGAATTAAATTTCCAATGCAATAAGATGTCAAAAGTTTTACAACGCACCATTCTTTCCTCAGCCCCAGCCTTTCATCCAATTTTCCTGAAAATTTTATTCCATACGCCAGATGATGTAGGCTTATCATTCGCTAATTATAGTCTAGGCAAATGTTCTGTTTACTTTTCATGTGTCGAAAGATAGCCGATTACCACGGTACTACTAATTCATAAATTGATATCGTTTTCGAATTGGAAGTGGAACCTTTGCTTAATAATATTCTTCCAAATCAGTCGATAGAGAGTCCGAGTTCATGTCTCTTTTTGGGATTTACGGTTGTTGATCTGACACGGCTTCATTTTCTACCGAGAAACCTCTGAAAAACATTTCAATTTTACCCGAAGTTCGTTTGTATTTGTTATTTGAAATTTAATTTTGTGCATTAATATAACCTCGAAACCGCGTAGACCGATTGGCCACTTTACTCTAAACGTAAGCCTCTCGAACTACAAAATTAATCACATTCGCCATCTATGGATTAGTTCTACCATTATTTGGCAGAAAAGACAATTCAACATCTTTTGGAACAGTAATTGGTTAATCATAAATTTAATCTGTTTTTGATCAGAAATTGATACAATATGTTCGAAATGTCCAATTGACTAAAGCAAACAGTTTCAAGAAAATATTCTTTATGACAATGTAACATTTCTACAGTAGGATAGGCCTACCTCAACAACAAAGTGATTGGTTGACTAATTAGTAAGCTTAAACGCATAGAATTTTCAAGTTAGCGTGCATATAGCATGCTAGATATAAAAACTCATCGTCATCATAATCATAATCATAATCATCATCATCATCATCATCACCACCACCACCCCCACCCCCACCATCATCATCATTATCATAATCATCCATTTCCAGCGACAGCCATAATTATGGTTGCCATGGGCTGAATATAAAACCTCATCGTCATCATCATTATCATCATCATCATCATCATCATCATCATCATCATCATCATCATCATCATCATCACCCATCATCAGCTTTAGCGTCACCATCATCCTGATCAATTTCTCACGACAGCCATTTGGTTGCCATGGGCACCAATACATGTTTTTCATTGTCCTTCGCCATAGGCGTATATCATGCAGATAATCTTATGTAATGCAATACCAGAGAGCTGATGCGAGGCCTTGAAAAATCATAAAGATTGAGGATTTAATAGATTTAAATAATCAAGTCAATGTAAAAGCGAAGTATTCGAAGCTAATAATCGTCACCCTTTTTGTTTATCCGGGCGACTAGCTTAGCCGCTTCAATCCCCGTTAAAATCTCTTTGTTATTACACAACATCAGCGAACCAACGAAACTTAAAGTGCTACGTTTAAGGACTCTCTTGATTAAGACATAATTATTTTAAAGAAATTTCTTGGAGCTCAAGAAACATCATAATATTTAATTAATTACCTAAAATCAAAAATTAAAATTCGCCGATTGTTCGATTCGTTGTCAGCCACAAATAGTCGACCATTTATCTCATCCAGAAGAATCCGACATGGATATTGTAACTCGTGTTTTTCTTTAGAAAGAATTTCTTTCTTAAATTTCAAATCTGGACCCAATAACAAAACTCGACGGTTACTCTGATCCGCGACCATCACGAATCCATTTGCATCGACGGACATCTGCGTCCATTATGCACACCCTGTGCATATCTTCGCCAAAGCCATTACTGATCACAAAATCACCATTGATCAGTTTTATGGCATGCAGTGGATGTTGACTAGGACTACATTCATCGGACGATAGATTTATTTTTCGTATCAACTGCCCATCTGGTGAATACTCATTTAAGTTCTTTAGATAAAGAAAAGCTAAAATGACATTTGATTCATATGTAACAGACATACTAATGACCGGACCATCTTCTTCTGACCATTTATTTATTAATTTTCCCGCTGGACTAACTCTCAAGATTTCTGTCCGATGGCTTATATAGAGACATTTCTTTCTTTCACAAGACACTATATCTGTTGGATTGG